>VDFB02379711.1:122628233-122719528 GCA_007258455.2 Sequoia sempervirens
AGGGAGAGAGATAGAGAGAAGTAGAGAGGGAGGGAGGGAGGGACAAGGGAGTTTAGAAGTGATAAAGAGAAATGAGAAAGAGAGGAGGGAAGGAGGAAGGTGGAGAGACTATGAGAGAGAGGAGGGAGGGGTGAGAGATAGGTAGAGAGGAAGGTGGTTGGGACAAATGGTGAGAGAGAGAGAGAGAGAGAGAGGGATAGGTTAGATAGAGTGAAGTAGAGAGGGAAGGTGGGTGGGAGGAAGGAAGAGAGAGAGGGGGAGAGATAGAGAAAATTAGAGGGAAGGAGGGAAGGAGGAAAAGAGGGAGGGATGGAGGGGGAGAGATAGGTTAGGTAGATAGAAGTATAGAGGGAAGGAGAGAGTGTGAGAGAGAGGTCTAGAGCATAAGGGATAAAAAATGAGTGAGATAGAGAGAGAAGATGATACAACTTACTGATTACTAAAATTTGACCTCCTGATTACTGAAATTTGACTAAGTCTAAATTTTTTGAGATCTTCCAAAAACTAGAATTTGCATCATAACTCCTAGAGATCTGAAACCACTCTCAAACATCTTGAAACTATATACATGAAATATAACTTAAAGTATAAGAAAGTAAATGTCCATATGTAAATTTCAACTTATACTTAAATGTTTATTTCATGTATATAGTTTCCCTGAAGGATAACAAGAAGAAAGAGCCAAGAAAAAGAGAAGAAAAAAAATTCAATGTAGACCAAAACGTGAGTGCATTATAACGCACTCGCGTTTTGGAAATGTTTTTCTAATTTCAAAAAATGCACATTTTTTGAACTCAAAATGTGTGTGTTTTTTGAAATTTAAACCATAACACGCTCGCGTTATGGCTTGGTAATGACTGATCCTAGGCTTGGTTATTACCAAGCCATAACACGAGCACGTTTTACTATAACACGCTCGTGTTTTTATTATTTTGGGATGAAAAAGTAAATTAGCTACCCATATTTATGCACCTGCCCAAATATAAAACCCTATGCCAACCTTTGAATTTAATTGTAGGTTGATTTATGATATTTTAATTTTCTACCAAACTATAGAGAATGTAGCCCAAATGATGGAATAAAAAAATCTTGATGATTTAAAAAAAATTGCCATGGAGGATGACTGAAAGGGGAGATTTTTTACTGCAGATTTGTATAGATAGTACAAAAATTTTGCAAACCCTAGTTAATATCTCAAATGGCTCCTAGTGAAATATCTTTGATTTTGGCGAATGGGTAGGCAATCTATAGGTTTTGAGGCCTTCTAAGCACAATGATGAGGTCGGAGAGAGCCTGATCTGCACCAGAAATTAGCTTGGTCCCCAGGTAGAACCAACTAGCCTTCAAGAAAAAACCTTAAGCCTACAAAGAATCTCACAAGCTAACTTCCTTAATCCTGGGATGAACTTTCACTAGAAAACCTCTAATACCATGTTGAAATGATGGAGTCACAATGTCCCTAATGAAGCTACATTCTTCAATGGAGGAACTTTTCCAGGAAAATATTCACCCACACAGAAAGTGTTGCAACAATGGAATTCAAATAGAGATTATCTTATTGATCTAGAATAGTTATAAGTGTACATATTCCCTAATTAATTAGGCATGAGAGAAATCTAGAATGCACTATGATGTTTCAAAGTGTCTTGATCACACATGTGACATGTAAACCCTAACAACCTACCTAGGGAATGATGAAGTGATAGAGGTAAGTTCTAGATGATTTCTAGAAGGAATCTTATCTCCTACAAACATGGAAAGGGTAATTACCCCATTATTAATGATTTTCTAATGATGCAACCTATGACTTAATTAATTAAATAAAAGACCTAAGTAAGCTTATGCTAGTGAATAAATAATTAATTACACTAACATTATTGTTTGTACATTTTGGAAATTGTTTGCACACTTAAACTTTGTATTGCATAATCATAAATTGGACAAATTCGGGAAAAATGTCACTGTCATATTTGCACAATCATAGAATAGAAACCTTAGAAAATATTATAGCCATTCAACCTTTGAAATTAGCAGAAACCTTTTCCAAAAAAAGGTACCTTGGGCACCCTTGTCCAATTAATTTTTCCTTAAATTTTTATTAGACCTTTATCTTTTAGTTTTTTGTGTGTTTTTTCTTTTTTATTTTTTATCCTGTGTTTTATTGTGACTATTTTACAATTTAATGTTCATAGTAGGAACACCCTAGTGTTTTGAAACTCATATGAGCTTTACAACCTGGTGTCCTATTGGCAATACTCTAGTGATATGTAGTTGTAGACTTATGGAATCTTGCGTTGTTTCTACGCCATTGTAGATCTTGAGTCCTCCAACTCTTTCACACAAGGTATTGTCAATACCAAGCCTATTTTGAACTCCATTCCCAATACCAAAATACACATAATAACTTCACAATTAGTAACTTCCATGGACATTGAGACTGTTGTTTCCCATGTGCCCGATGAAAAACTAAAACAATTGGACAAAGAATTTGAGGGATTACAAGACTACTTAAACATTTAATCCTTAGTAGGAAAAATGGTGTCTCTAGTAGATAACCTTAGGAAGTTGATCAATGATGCCCAATGAATGGAAGTTTTGCATAGTCTATCTCACATAGTAGATGCTAACATCCCTATGATAGCTACGCTTAGGCATTACGATACACTCAAAACCAAGAAGGAAATTTTTTTTCCCTCCCCACAACTATACCTTCTATTCCTACATTTACATTGTGAACTGTAGCTTCAACAATACAACACACTAATGGCATAACTCCAAACTTAGGGATTCATTGTGGGAATCTATATAATTTTGTGACATCACAAGTAACACCTCAATATTTGTCACCTCTCATTAAGGTACAACATAGTAGTCCACCAAACATTTACACAATCTCACCATATTCACCAAACTCTCAAAACATGTCAAACAATGATTCAATTATAAACCAACTTTTGCAAAATGTGACATCACTTCAACAACAAATTTCCACATTTAATCAAAATAAAAATGGAAAACCACCACAATATCTTAAGAGGAGTGATGGGAAAGGTCGTTGATGTCACAACTTGCATCATTTAGTCATTTAATTATTGAACTGGGTGTGTCTTAGAGCTATATGCAATAAGGATAGTTGTCACAGATTTTTGGTGAGTTTTGCACTATAAATAGTGACTTCTCGTTTTGACTTGGCTCCTTTAGGAGCTCTCAAGAGCTGAACTTCAGTGACTAATTCCTAAGGATTAATTCTATCTCATTTCATAATTTAAAGTTCTATTGACTTATTTCTGACTTTGCTTGACTTGATTGAGACTGATTCATGGAAAATGACTATAATTAATCTAATTCTTAATCTAGAGTTAGAAATCTAAATTCAATTCTAATCTACTTCAAAAGAAAACTATTTTAAGAGTTGCTGGAAAATAAATGCTAATTTAAAGAACACAAATAAATTGCAAGGAAATAATTATTAATCTAGAAAACATAAACACCAATTTCCATGAGTAAATCCCAAACAAGTTTTAGTTTCATCTTTCCATAAGTTTCCATCATTGCTTCTACTAAACTCAACAGATAATTATCAAACTTAATTTCTACAAAAAACATCTAAATCTGGATTAACTCAATAAACTTTATCAAAAAATATAATAAACCATTCTAACCATGATGAAATTATGCTAAAAAGAGATTAAACACAAGTGCTGAAAATGATTCAAACATAATTAACATTCCAGATTCAATATTCAATTGAACAAAAAAAAAAAACTCAGAGAAATACCACATAAGGTCAATTCCTTTGGTTGAGTAGGCATTTCTCTTCCTCCGTTGAGACCTCTAACACAGTGATTTGAGTTAACTTCTTATTTTCATTTTAATTGACCCAAATAGGGACACAGAAGAGAGTAGTGCAACAATTACAAATTCTAATTGAAAAATTATCTAACTCCTTTCTAAAACCTAAAGATGGATATTTATAACCATATCCTTATTGAATTCAAAACATGGCGTTAACTGCCAAGATACAAGATGTCTAAACTACATACTAAAACATAATTGAAAATAGACAAAGGGAAAATGCCAGATCAATGTTGGGATGAGAAGTTCTTAAACCGACTAAGAGGAGTTGATTTGAAACTTTAGTGATTCATCATCCAGCTGGAGCGATTAGTGGTGTGATTTTCTTCATGTGGTTAAATAGGGAGTTTAACTTTATCTTTGAAATAAGTCATCAATCATCAGTCGTAAATACCTTGAATAAGATCCTTAAGAATAGGATACCAATTATGACAGTAAAAGATTAAAACTTCATAATTAACTCATCATTATGACCACAAAATCAACACATTTAATACAAAGCATTACCTCTAATATATTTATTAAATTAGCCAAGCATAAAGTAAAACAAGTAAATATATCAGCATATAGTCTACTGCCAGTCATGTTAGTTAATAATATAATAAGTCTTTTAAACCATAAAATGACTATTTAAAATTATTTTTGAGGCACTCATCAAGGAGCCCATTATCAATTAAAATTTTAAAAACACCCATGCCTCGAAACACAAAAATACCTCAATTTGAGAAGTACAATGGTAAGTTGGACCCTAATAGTCATGTATTGGCTTATACAACATTGTGTAGTGACTTTATTTTTTAAGATAAGATCTTGTAGAAGAGGGGGATCCGTCACCCTCGGGACTCTGAGTCATGGAAGACTCCTAAGGAATGAATTGCCCTGAACTACCTTGGGTTGAGTAGACAGATTTGTAAAGACAAAATACTGAGGCTAAAAAGGAAGGGCAAGCAACACACCACTTTCTTTCTGCTAATTAGGTATTTACAAAATTAGAAGATCCAACTAAAAAAGTTTTGATTTGTTTCCCAAATAGCTCACTGTCTAAGGATGGAAGCATAGATCTCAGACTCCAGGGTGGCACATTGGAATCTCAAGGACACGCTGGCGTCCTGTATAGATAGGGGTCCAAAAAGAAAACATAAAACAATGTGTGCCTACTAACTATCTGATTGGTTATGTTTTGCTACTTGACCAAAAGTATGGAAAATGTAGAAAACCAAAGTACTCAAAAGGAAACTACTCTAAATGAACTATTCTAGAAATGAAAAAGAGAGGATAGAAAAGAGGTATTGTACTTCCCATGACTTGATTCTTCAACTAACTCCACTTGAACATGCCTACACACACAAAAATGTGAAAAATGTTGGGTTGTGTTTGTGGTCTACCTTAGTCAAACCCCCATTTTGGTGTTCCAACCTCTATACACAACCAAGATGCCACAAGATATGAAAATCGCTAAAGAAAGTAGAAAGGAAATAGTACAACTAGAGAGAAAGAAAAGGAAATTGAAATATTATCCAATAAGCACGATGATACAAAATAGAAAGACACAAAGATACCTTCCCAACTATGATCTCTTAATGCCAATAGTGGAAGGAATGAAATGACACTACCCTGTTGAGAAAATGAAGATTGATGATCATGCAATGAGAGTGGTGTTGCAATGAGTGTACGTTGTTGGAGCCAAAATGAGGAGCTTGTAGCAAGAAGAATAATGGTGTAGAGTGAAACAAGAGTGTGAGAGAATGAAGTGTTAGAATGAAGCTAGAATGAAGAGGTTGGAATGAAGTGATTTCGAATGAAAAAAATGGAGGTAAGAGGTCAAATTTCGTTGATCAAGGGAGCAAGGAATGTTACTCTTCACAGCCAATAGAAAAGGTAATGTCTTTGCAGATCCCAAGGGTAGGAATCTTTTCAAGACAGTAGCACAATGTGTAGATGAGCACGTAGCGCGTGCACATCCCCAATAAAAATTCCTCCATTGACACAAAACTATGTGGCCAGGTGGAAGGACAAGGTGGCAACAATGAATTTTACATCATCAAGTTTATATTTTCTAAGGTAGGGGAAATTAAATGGGGAATTTGCCTAGGGTGAAAATTTGCACCATTAAATTTTCCCCCCACTTTAGTGATCATATGTGTTAGTGCGGATGCGAGGTAAAGTAGAAAGAGGTCAAAGAGAATATACCTTAATTTTTGAGTAAGAATATCTTCGATCCAATGCACCTAGACATAAAGGAAGCAACTCCACAGGTTCTCGATCCCATAGGGAAAACTTGACGTGAAAGAGAAAGAGATGGATCCATAAGTACTTAGTCCTGTGGAGTTTGACATAAGATTTACAAGTTCTTGGTCTTTTAAAGGAATCACTATAGGCTATCAGTCCTATAGGGCTTGACATGAAAGGATTCTATAAATTCTCAGTCTTGCAGAATTTGATATGAAATACCCTTATAGGTTCTCGGTCCTATAAGGCAAGCTTGACGAGGTGCTTGGTCTTGCTAGGAAAGCTTGATTGTAGAGGAGCTTTATAGGTTCTCAATCTTGCAAAGCAACATGTTAAGTTGTAGACAAAACATGTTAGGTGAAAAAGCCAAGGAAATAAGGGTCCCACTCAAAGGGACACTCCGATTTGAAAGACATGATTTTTTTTGCAAATTATTCTATCATCAAGGTATCCTTTTGAAAGATCTCTTTCATCAAGGAATCTAGTAAAAATAATGCTCCTTCTCAAAGAAAAAATTTCAAACTTCTTCATAAAAAAAGTAATCCTTTTTCGAAGGAAAGTTCTCAGATTCTTTCGTTATGAATTCGTTTCATAAAGAAAAATTTCACTAAGGGGTCCTTATTGAAGAATTTTTTTTTAGAAAATAAAAAAAATCAGTAAGAGATTCATTAGCCACCAAATTCACCTTATTGAAAATTAGAAAAGCATGGTAGCCCCCATTAGGATGGTGTGTGCTACACAAAGGAGCACGTAGCATCCTAAGGAGAGAAAGACGAGGAAGAGATGTTGTGGCCCATGAGACATGGAGAGATATAAATTTGGAATGTTTTCATGCATGTGAGAGATAACACATGAGCACCACAAAATCACTAAGAAGATAAAGAGAGACAAGAAAAGACAAAGAAAATGAGAGACAAGCAGAGATGAAGAAATCAAGAGAAAAGGGGATCTGGGAGTTCAGGGTCAAATCTATTCATATATGTAAATAGGTAACACATGATGTGTGAAAAAAAGATCATCAATCCCAAAAATTCCAAGATCATGAAGAAGAACACATGAAGACAAAATAAAAATAAAAATTGGGTCAACATGGAAGAGGTCTTGAATGCTCCCTATGCTTTGCATCGTCCCCAATTGTCGAAAAGAAAATTTACAACATATAGAAGAATGATGATACACATAGAAGAAGTTTATGACAAATTTTCTAGGCCTATATCCAAGAACCTACAAGGGTAGCAAGGGTCCTACAAGTAGGATAACAAACACATAAAAACAAGCATGGGGGAACATCAATGCACACACACAAATATAATCTATAAATAGAGAAGAGGTACCACCCTACTCCTCATCGAACAATAGGTCATCCTACTCCCAGTCTAGATCATTATAGGGGGAGGGAGGATGGGATTTCAAGGGCAGGATAGTGAGGGAACTACCCTCTAACTCTCCTACAACAAGGGCCAAGAAAGAAGGCCCCTCAAGGTCTTCTTCACTAACCTCTTGTGAGGAAAAGGTCATCAATCTCACAAAGATCATGGAAAGATTCGAGACATCATCCATCAAGTTAAAAATGCACTTCATTGGAGTGCCATGTGTTAACTAGGCAGGAGAAGAAGGAGGCACCCAAGATCCACTTCCAACCTCATCGAGAGGGTCAGTGACAAACTCAGGGGACGCAAGGGTCACTGCCATCAGAAGGACAATGCAGGCCAAAGTAGGAATAGCTCCCAAAGAAGGTGAACCCTTCTTCTGACCACCACTCAAAGTGAGGTCATCCTACAGCTCGCGCTTCAAAAAAGGATGTTAGATCCCCATGGATAAATTAGAGGTAGAGGATGGATAAGATAGAGCCACAACAGACACCACCATTGTGTTTGACATGTCCATGGGATTTGAAAAGGGAGGGATGTATGAGAGGGACATCAAAATATGAGGTTCTATTGAAGCAATGATGAAGACTTGCACCCTTTTGGGGTGAGGATCATCAACACCCATTGGGGGAGCCGGAAGAAACATGGAGGCGATTGGAATTGAGGCATAACAAGTAGGAGGAAGAGACATAGTAGAAGATGGTCTAGGAATATGAGCTATTGTATCCCCCTCTATTTTCTACAAGGCAACTTGTACTATGGTCAGATCTTTTCTCTTGTACTGCTTGTGCTCATGTGCAAGCCAGTTATGTTAGCTCCGAGCACTAGAAGTTCGAGCCTAATAAGAGATGGAAGGTTCTTGTTCTTCTATAGGAGTTTCCTCCACAACCATGGTTGGTTGAAGGATAGCCTCCTAGATAGGAGTAGGATCAATGAGCATAGGATCAGAGACAACAGGTGGAGAAGCAAAAACGAGTGCCTCGATAGTGGGCCTCTTCCCACTCACCATCGGAGGGGTAGGAGGAAGAGCAGTAGGAGATCGAGACATAGGAGCAGGCCCATGAGGACCTTTCCCCTTGTCGTAGAAAATGGACCTAGGAACTATGGGCAAGACAAGAAATTCAAAAACCTAACTCTTAGATTTTCACCAAGTAGGCACCATCGAGCTTCCCAAGTGAGGCATGTGAGTAGGAGCCAAAGATGCCATAGTAGTGTAGGAAGCAGAAGTAGATGGAGCAGAGGACATAAAAGAGGAAGGTCGTGAGGTGTGAGCAAGCTTCCCCTTACCCTTTTTTTGGAAGCAGGAAGTATCTTGCTACTTTTCAATCATGGAACCTTTCACGGAAATAGTGTAGGGAGACATTGGATAACTCATTTTTGACTCCTTGCTCCCATTCTTATACTTAACATAGGTATGATACAACAAATCTCCCCTAGGAAGGAGAGGTCTGACTAGAGCGGGCCAAAAACGATCCAATAAAAATCCCCAGGTGACACTAGTGGCTTATAACCAGTGTCGTGCACTACATGCATAGAGCCCTCATGCAAGAATTTGAGACACTTATGAACCAATGAAGCAACACCACTCATGGAGACCAGCCAGGGGATGCCTAGCCTCACTTTTAATAGGTCTAACTCTAGGATTATGAAAAAGGAAGTAGCGATATCCTTGGGTCCTACCAAGACTAAGAGAGAAATAGAACAAAGAGAAGGGACCTAGAGTCCATCATGTGTATGGATAGTTTCCTTTGATTCTTTGTATTACTCCCTATGTAGAGTGTTTATAAATAGAGATTCCTCAGTTATAACATTCACTTGGCTCATAGGGTCAACTAGGACACTAGTCACAATGTTTCCATTGATACAAGCGGGAATGTACAAGGGAGAAGGATCCTTATTTAGAGGCAAGTTCTATAAGGTATATGTTATGTCAGGTGATGCACTCGTATATAGGGTAGGAGGAATATGTGAGAATGAGACCATATTCACATAACCTGATGGGATGAACTTAGAGGAAGTAGAATGCTCAATGATTAAGTTTGCATAATGAGACTGAAATGGATCAGTATAGATTTGCAACTCATTGTTAGCCTTTTCCATAGACTTGTTAAAATTCTACTTTTTCTCATCAAGACGAATGGTATTGTCATTGATATAGTCATGGATCTCATGAAATAGGAGCACACATATTTCAGTATCATGTTTTTGTTTTAGTGGTACTGGCATAATTGATGCTCATCATACCAATTAGGATAGGGCTCAATAAGAGGTCAAGTGTCTAGTAATGTTAGGAATTTTTCTTTTAATAACCTTTTCAACATAGAAGTGTAAGAATTTCATAGCTTTGTAAGAATTCAATCATTCTTTAGGCCCTTGTTGTTGGACATAGAGTCCACATTTGCAATAGCCTTATTTTTACTAGACACCGATACTATAGATTGACACTCAAAATGAGAGCACAAGGAAGATCCCCTGAACTATGCAACTGTATGTTGGTATTCTAGTAGCATATCGCATAGATATGCAAAAGAGGGATACTTTATTAAAGAATTTTTTTCTTGCCAAGGCCTCTATAGGTTTCCTAGGAAGACCTTTTGAACATATGAATCAGGAAAAGGATAAGAGATTTTTGAGAAAATCACTTGATAATGAGCTATAAAATTAGTTATCTTCTCATTTTCCCCTTACTTACATCGAATGAGATCCATAAAGGTCATCTTTGGTTTGATATTAGCTTGGAACTATCAGAGAAACTGATTTACTAACTGATCAAACAAAAAGATATAATTTTCTAGTAAGGAACAGTACCACTCAAGCGCAGTATCCTTAAGAGACCTTGAAAACAACTTAGCCATTAGAGAATCGTGGTGGAAGAAATAAGTGCACATGGCATTAAACATAAAAACGTGCATATGAGGATCTCCTTTACCACCATATTTTTCAAATTTTGGAATTTCCATCCCTTGAGGGATAGGAGTGTTTAAAATAGATATCAACAAAGGATTGTGACAAAAGAAGGATTGGAAGATAGGCTATGAAGTAGCAATGGACAAGTTTTCCAGTTGGTTTTGCATTTGACCCATGTTATACAACAAGGTATTCTAAACAGGGTCAAAAGATGAGATAGGACTAGTGGAACTACCACTAGAGCCACTGGAGCCACAACCCCCATTCTAGTAGAGACCCCACCACTAGGACCAATATGGGCTCCATAATTGCCACCAAGAACATTAGAGTTGGAAGAGTTGAAACCTAAGGGTACTTTGTTTACTTTAACAATCAGGGGCGACTAAGGAACAACGGTAGTGTTGACCAATGGGTTGATATCAACCATGTACATTGAAACCTTGGGCATCGAGACTTCTATTTGTCTTTTAGCAGTCTCAGACATAAGATCTTGGGAAACGCTAGACTTAGGGTTATACGATAGGACATGAGTGTACACTATGTTAGCAATACCCCAGAGAAATTCAAGATCTACCCAGTCCTTGTCCAACATAACTCTCAAGTCATTAACAACCTTAGCAACCTTAGTCATAATTATTTATTTCCCTAAGTACTCCCCAAACTATGAAAGCCTTCTATTTAGGGCTAGAATTTGTTATGCGATAATATCAAGAGCCTCATCTTCCTCCACAGATGAAGTGGAGGGAGAAGCAGGAGTAGGAATAAAAGGGTCTTCCCCAAAGGGACTAGAAAAAATTGTATTTTTTCCAGAGGCTAACTCTTCAAAAGAGGGACCTGTAGTGACCTTCTTAGGATCCATCTCTATATGTCACATGCTTCTTCTAAGAATGTGCCTAGAGGTTGTAGATTGATTTTTAAAGTTCATAAAGCTTTACAAAACACAAATTTGCAACACACCTGAGACGTGAGAGAAGAGTTCTTGACACAAAGAAACAAACACGAAGATGTTCATGTCAGGTTCACAAAAAATGTACAAGAGGGGGATCCATCACCCTTGGGACTTCAGGTCATGAAAGAGTCCAAAGGAACATTCTTCCCTAAACTACCTCAGGTTGACTAGATAGATTTGAAAAAGCGAAAGAGTAAGGTTGAAAAGGAAGGGTAAGAAGCACACCACTTTCCTTCTGCTAAACCAAGTGTTTCCAAAATTAGAAGAGCTAGCTACAAAAGTTTCAGTTTGCTTCTCACATAGCTCACTATTTGAGGATGACAGTGCAGATCTTAGACTCCAGTGCAGCGTGTTGGCATCTCAGGGACACATTGGAATCTTGTATAGATAGGGGTTTGGAAAGCCAAAATAAAATAATGCGAGCCTACTAACTATCTAATTGGTTATGTTTTGCTACTTGAAAAAAAGTACGAAAAATGCAGAAAAGAAAAGTACTCAAAAGGAAACTACTCAAAATGAACTATTTTAGAAATGACAAAGAGAGGATAGAAAGGAGGTATTGTACTTCCCACAACTTGATTCTTCAACTAGGTCCACTTGAATGTTCCTATACACATATAAATGAGAAAACATTTGGGCTATGTTTGAGATCTACCTCATTCAAACCCCCATTTTGGTGTTCCCATGTCCATGGATATCCAAGATGCCACAAGATATGGAAATAGATAAAAAAATTAGAAAGGAAATAGTACAACTAGAAAGAAAGCAAAGACAACTGAAATACTATCCAATAAGCACAATGATGCAAATAGAAAGACACAAAGATATCTTCCCAAACATAAGCTCTCAAGGCCAATAGCGGAAGGAATGGAAAGACACCACCCTGTCAAGAAGATGAAGCTTGATGATCCTACAATGAGAGTGGTGTTACAATGAGTATACATTATTGGAGCCAAAATGAGGAGCTTATAGAAATAAGAGAAATGGTGTAGAGTGAATCTAGAGTGTGAGAGAATACAAGAATGAGAGAATGAAGTGTTAGAATGAAGCTAGAATGAAGCCATAATGAAGAAGTTAGAATGAAGTGAGTTTGGATGAAAAAAATGGAGGTACAAGGTCAAACTTCGTCGGTCAAGGGAGGTAGGGAACATTACTCTTTTCAGCCAATACAAAATGTAACATCTCTACATATCCTAGAGGTAGGAATCTTGTCAGGATGGTAGTGAAGTGCGTAGACATCCGTGCGGCGTGCGCGTGTCCCTGACAAAAATTCCTCTATCGATGCAAAATGATGTGGCCAGGCAGAAGGGACAAGGTGGTGGAGGTGGATTTTACATCATCGAGTTTATATTTTTTAAGGTAAGGGAATTTAAATGGGGAATTTTCCTAGGGTGAAAATTCATGACATTACAGCTCCTAGATAAACTCTTTCCTAGATCATTGAAATACATGGCCTTGGAATGGTTTTGCTCATTGCTGAATAATTCCATAAACTCATCCAATGAACTTATTGATGTGTTTCTCCAACATTTTCAAGTAAACATTGGTCCTCAAATTATATTAACTAATTTAGTGCATTGCAAACAAGAAAAAAATAAAGGTAATAGACTTTATCGGGTGATATCGGTTACTTTACTCACAAATAAAATACACTCTTCCTAATGTTGATGTTCAAAGGGTGTTCATAGGAAATTTGCAACATTGAATTAGGGATAAGATATTGTTAATGAAGTATCCATCATTTACACATGCGTGTATGGCTCTTCATGATTATCAGGTATCAGTTATTCAATATGAAGGTACACCTTCATCAACTCCTATTGATCAATCCAAATTTCTACCTCAAAACAATATTCAACCATTCAAGAAGAAAAATAAGAACTTTATCAAGATAAAAACATCTCAAATAGTTAATAAAATTGAACCACAAGTTGTAATTGTAAGCTCAACTCCTTATCAATTTATGCCAAGAGATAAACAATTTACCCAATTGCAAAACTATCTACATTCGATCATATTATAGTTGTTAAGTAAGAACCTAATCAATTACCTCTGACGAGACTCGTGGACACGACCAAACCTTTGCATTCAAACTTTAACTCAAATGAATTTTGTGAATATCATCATACACCTAGACAGGATACAAAGTGATGTATGAATCTTAAACATCAATTTCAAGACCTCATCGATTCTAATCACATCTAGTTGGTTGATGTTAATGATAAAGGAAAAAAGTCTGTAGCTCCACTAAATCAAAATTTGCAAATTTTTGCAATCCAATGCCAAATCATACATCCAAATTTGTGCAAGAATGATGATGAGGATGGTCTAGACAATATGGTTACTCTAATAGATGTTCAACCTCATAAGGTCCAAACCACTTTGTTACTTGACATTGATTTCACACATATTGATACATCTATACATGCACCATATGGTCCTCTCTATATCATTGGTTGTATTAATGACAAACCTACACTAGGGATACTCATTGATCCCATGTGTTTAGAGAACATGATCACAAAGGAATTCTTGTATGTGCGTGAACTTTATCAAGATTCTTATGAAAAACCAAAAACATGGTTAAAAAATCATGATGGTTTTTCTTTCCCTAAAATAGGTTCGATAAATCTTCCACTTAAATTTGGACCAAATAGCTAGATGTATCATTCATCATCATCCTGACTGCGAAGCAATTCCGTATGAAGCTAGGATATCCATGGTTATGCTCCATGAATATCATCCCATCGGTACTCCACAAGTGTATAAAATTCCCATATCAAAATCAAATATATACCATTCATCAAAGTAGGTTTAAACCTTTGGCTTCCCTTGTAAACTTTTCACTAGACTATTTTTGGCCTCAACCTCTGGAACCTATTAAACCTCGTGATGATTTTTTTCAGGTCATATAAAAAATTTAAGGCAAAGCACATAATAGAGTTATTCATTAGAAATATACCACCTAAGAATGATAGGTCTATGGTTGTTCCTCAGACCCCACAGGTCATGAATGAACCCATGTTTGAAGCAAATATCCTCCCAAATACACCAGCCATTTACATTGCAATTCCTCCACCAATATCATATAAAAGACCAAGAGACAATCACATGATTACCTTTGTGCCACAAAAAGAGAATTTTTTTTATAGACCTAAGGAGATAGCATTTTCCCAACCCCCAACACTCCCTTCAATTCCTTCTCTAAGAGGAGAAAATAGACCCATTGTTGAGAAACTTGATATTACCCCTTCACAAAATGAAAACCACACAAGAAAACACAAAAATGATAAAGAGTGGTGTAGATGTCATGCTATTACTCATTAGTTGGTTGAAAATTGTTGATGACCAAATTGACACAACAACACAAGCAATATTGTAAACAACCTTACCTCTCCTGAAAAAGACAATCAATCGTGAAATTGGTCACCTTCCAATGTCTTGGGATTTCATTCACAACTATGCTAAGTAACTTAGTGTTATAAATGGCTAAAATGTTCAAGGGAAATTCTAGTCTATTATAGAAAACTGGGGAGTATTTCAAACTTAAACTATACTAACAATAAAGTTCAAATAAGCAGTAAAAGATAGTGTAGAGCTTATCATGAAAAGCGTAAATGAATATCTATCCTATCAACCAAACATGCAATTCCTTAAGGAAAATTTTTAGAGAAAATAATGAATGAACCAATTTGTAATGTTTACACAATCATATCCATTCATAGTGTAGTATTAATAACATATATCATTCTATTCAACAAATTTAAACTCATTGCATCATAATTTTTTTATATATATTTTCTATCCCAATAATGAATTGTAGATTAATAGTAATAGAGATAAATACCATTCATAGTGACATTCCAAAGATGGCTTTAAATCTGGTTCCTTCTATTTTTTTGAGATAAGTAATAAGCACTTACAACTCCAACAAGCTTCATTGGTGTACGAAAAACCTCCGTCTTTGAACTCACATACTAAACTAAGAAATTCAAAATTTTAACTAACTATAGAAAATTAGAAATTTTTTCTAGCCTAAGGACTACAAATCATACTTCAATTCATTGACCTTTATAATGAGGAAATTTTTACAATATATAGAGCATTACAATAAATTTTCCCTTCAAAACTGAGAGACATGCAGCCAAAAATATGGCACCCAACGTGCAGATCCACAAAAATGGGCATGTGGTCATAAAGTAGCAATTAATACTTTAGCAACTAATTTTATCCAAAAGTGTATGCTCATTATCTACTTTTAATTATCCACTCTTTCAGCCTAATTATTATATTTCCTATCTTGTAGGAGTCTTTAAAACAACATCTTTAGCATTGACTTGGTCAAAACAACATATTCCACTTTTTAAAAATTCAAAACTTAACCTATTTTCCATTGCTTATACTCTTCAAAGTTGGCTAATACCTATGTTATCACTTCTTCATCTGGTCTATCAACCCAATCAAGCCTAAATTTTGTCTTTTCAAAACTAATAGTGGCTGATGTTATGGTGGTCTTTAATTACTGAATATCACCTTTCACAAACCTTATATCAGCTTTTATATTCATCATTTTATCCAACATTGTTTCCTCATCACCATTTCTTGAATTAATCTATGCTTGTAGCTTATTATTCCAAGCATCCTTGATAGCTTGCATAGTGTCTAACTTATGTGTGTCTAGAAGCTCTAGAACAAAACTGATGATGGTAACAACAAAACCCTTAAACATAGAATAATCTTTAAATAAATCCTTCTGAAGTTTCAACAATATTATTCTATGTTCAATTACCAATTCCATGTGAAATAGAATTATTGTCACACTCTTTTCTACAAAGTTGATGTCTTCTTCACCAAAAATTGCTAATTTTCCTATCTCTTCAGCACCCATTCTACTTAATTCATTCAACTGCTTCAAATATACTATGTATTTTTCCTCTTCTCCTCTCATATTGTTGGTATATTATTCCAACTCTTCCTATAATGAGCAAGCTTCCTCATGGTGTTCATATCCTAAAACTAGAAGTTCATTCATTTCAATCTTGAACTTCTCAATCCATTGATAAAAAATGTGATCCTTCTTTTTCAATTCTACGAGGTCATCAACCTCCTTCCTTCTCATCAACACTATAATTTTAGATGAAGATGGTTGCTTTGAAGCTAGAGAGGCAAAGTCTCTCAAGAATCTCTTCATCTACTCTATTTGAGCTTTGAGATCATCCTTTGTTTGTTTATAATTTTTCATTCTGGCCTTTGTAGAATTGATAGCCAAATCAAGAGACACTATTTGTTCATCATAGGTTTGCATACCCAAATTTACCATTGACAAATGGTAGTTTGATGCTTTAAGCTCTCGATCATCCTTGTCAACTATTGGCATAACAATCTCTACAAGTAATTCTTTGGCATCATTCACTCGTTTCGAGTGTAGAGTCCTTGAATTATTATTTGGTTTAGCTCACTCTACCTCAACCATCATCTCTTGAAAAATCGGGGGTTGTACTGCTATTTGTTGCCTCTTTTCCAAGTTCATCTTTTACCATTTCAAAGCCCCTATAGATGCAAGGAATTGTTGTTCCTTCTAATGGGTCTCCTTTGGTTGTTCCTCAGCTAAATTTTTTGTATCAATTCTCTCTTAAGAGGAAGCCTTCTCTTGTTATTTTCTTTCTTTCTCAACCTTCTCTATCTTTTCTTTCTCATATTTTTGCCTCTGATCCTCCTCTTGCTCAACTCTTTCTTTTTCTTCCTTCTCCTGAGCATCCTTCCTCTCCTCACTTTCAATATTTTTTATTTCTCCTCTTCGATGATCACATGTTCTAAATCATCTCTTCCACCATTAACTTCCTCAAAAGCTATATCCTCAATTTTCTTTAACTCTTCTAATCTCGTACCCCCAGGTGACTCAGTGATTTCCTACTCTTTACCACCTTTTTATTCTTCTTCTCGAGGAACTTCTTCAATGTATGGTGCTAGGCGGACTTTGTGACTTCAACCACAAGAGTTTCCTTCTCCACCTTCATTGATAATTATGCTATTTGAGAAATGGTAGGAGCAGCTTCCTCTATAACAATCTCACTTGAAGGCATCACCTAGGAAATAGGCATCACACCAAGCCTTGAAACTACCCCTATGGAGGCTGCCATGAACGTAATAGAAGCCTTTTGGAACTCTTCTACCACCCTCTCTAAGAGATAAGGCTCATCTTCCTTGGTGGTTTGGGTAGGTGTCTTTTCTTTAGCCTTCTATACTCCTTAATAGAAACCCCTGAGGAAGTCTCAGTTCTTGTCTCTTTACGCTTCCTATAAGTGGACCCCTTTACCTTGTAATTCTTAATCTGTAGATCTATCCAAGAGATACTTATTTCCACTACTCCCATAGAAATTTTATCTATTGAGCATTCCTCTTTTTCCATCTAGTCTATAGCATCCAAAGTCCTTGTGGCAATTCCCTGCACATCATACAAAGGATCAAGTGTCTGGAAATTGTCAGAAAACACTTCAAGAATATCCTCTTTGATACAAGAATCTCTCATCTGAGGAATTTTCAACCTTTCATAAATTCTCCTTCGTACCTCTAACTCATCCTACAAATTGGCCCAAAATTCTTCAATGTTTGGTTCATGGAACAGGAAGAGAGATTCATAGAGATTGTTCATCTTCCTCCTGGGATCAAAGTTATCTCTTTTTACATATTGCTTCAAATTAATGGCCTGCAATTCCTCTAGAGCTATCTTTGCAATTGCACTTTATGTACATGAATAAAAACCAAGATTGATAGGGTAATTTATTCCTCCTACCTTATGCTTAATAGAAAATTTTGTATTTACATCCACCATTTATCTAGAAAACTCAATCAAAATCAACTTGTCACTGTAGTACCTCAATAACAAGAAAGGAGCCTTGTCATACTCGTAAAGCTTGATGTATGTTGATTTGGGGAATTGAATAAACCATTTCCACCATTCTCCAATTAGTGTCATGGATTATTTGGTCAAACTAAATCTTGTATCTCCTATTAACTAATTGATGATTGGGTAGAGAAATCATCATTTACCCATTCTTGCAGCACAATATACAACATAAGAAGACACAAAGAATTGATTAGTTTTATCTACTATGATTAATTGAGCATGAATTACATGTGATACAATATGTCCCCAATCCATAAAGGATTCACCTTTCAAGATGACATTTATAAAGTGAAACATCTAATTCGCATACATGTGGGAATCTCCCTTCCTAAATTCTCTACAGCTCACTTCAGAGAAAGAATTCAAATTACAAGATGTTGTTCTGGTATATACAATAGTTTTTTTACCTTTCAGAGGTTACAATTTATACTTAGTGACACTTATCTCTATTTTTTGAAGCAGATCCAATGCAAACAACCTATGAGAAGAGTGCAAACAAGATGTAGCTCTTCACCATTTGAATATTTGTAGCTGTCACCACCAAGAAGGAAAGGGAGGACAATAAAAAGGAGAAGTATCAATCCACCATGAAGATCAAGATCTACACCTCCAAATTACAGCCCTACAAGTCTGGTACCAAGAGTTCAAGTAATAGTAGTGCAAGTTCAAGCACCAATAATGGTGAGACAATTTGCATTTGCACCATTTAATGGGGGCAGCCCATTAGATATTGCTCAACATTATGACATTCTTGTAGCAACCCTCAAAAGCTTGCTATTTTTCATAAGGGAGAATCAGACAACACCTATTGAGCACATTAGAGATGTGGCTAGTTTGTGTTCAGTTCACAATATCACTGTAAAAAATGTAGCACTCAGGCTCTTGGTTGCATCGTTAAAGGGAAAAGTTTCACAATGGTTTCAAACCCTTCCAATAAATTCAATCAGGACATGGGATGGATTGGGTGATGCATTACATAAGCACTTTGAGGATAAATTAGATCATCTATCTCTGATGGAGTAGTTGAGTACTATTAAAAGAGCTCCACATGAGCATATGTCAGATTTCAATTATCGTTTCTAGAAGACTTGGGACAAAATTTTGGTAATGATAAAACCTTTACCTCATCATGCATTTTTGTATTTTCTTAAAGCTATTAATAGTGATATTTTAGTAATGATCCAATCTATGGGTGGAAATACACTTCCTGATGCATATGAAATAGCTATTAGAGCATAAAATAGCCTCATACAAGCTAGTAAGATAGCCTCGAGGCCTCCAATGCCAATTTTTTCTGAGGTACAACCATCTATACCAATAGCATTACCCCCAATAGTTGTTGTCCCATCTGTTCCAGCAATAGGTTATCAATCTACAACCCAAGATGTTGTTGTCCCAACTCAATTTCAGGAGTTACAAGAGATTAAAGACAGTCAACAAAAAATTGAAAGTTTATTGAAGACCTTTGGTAATGATTTAGTGAATATTAAGAAATAGGTTGGCCAATAAACCAGACCATACCAGCTCCGATATCAAGAAAATAGACCTCCTTATCAGGCTGATTACCAAGGACAAAGAAGAAATTACAACCCTAGACCATTTCAGCCTTACAATCCTAATACTGCTAGCTCTTCAAAGGAGCTCATGCCTGTGCAAAAAAACATGGAACATGATTCTGAGTGGTGTTTTCCATGCAACCAGCCTCACAATCAGAACATTTGTCTTAATAGAGTGCAGAATCAAGCTCTCATGGTGAAAAATAGCACTATTGTTATAGAGGATGTGACCAAAGAAAGCTATGAGCAACAGGGTTCTCAAACTCAACAAAATGATTTTTATGTTGCCTTAATGAATTGGAAAAGCACTGAGTTTTGTGGAGTAAATCATCCCCAAGGAAAAAATTAGTCAGATACATCTATTGCATCAAACACTAGATCAAAGAAAAGGGTTGTTGATATAGGACAACAAGCTATATCTAGAGGGAAACAAGTAGAAAAGGACCAACAATAGGCAGAAAAGGGAAAATTTTAGATTCCTATAGTTCAAGCTGGGCCTTCAAACGCTCATAACATTCATATTTTTCCAAGGGGTCAAGTTGTACTTGGTAAGGACCAGCCTAAAGTTCAATCACAACCATCACAAGCTCAGAATGAAGCTGTTGTTTCTAAGGGACAACAAACGGTTAGTGCTCCTTCATTCAATAGTGTTGATCACATGAAGAAGGCTACTGTTAATTTTTCAATGATTGATGCTTTACATATTCCTAGGAAAAAAGATTTATTGCAAGATGTTTTCGCTAATATTTCAATTTCTGATGAGTTTAGTAGAGAGAAACCTAAAGTAGTGCTTGCAAATAGCCTTGAAACCAAGAGTGAGAAATCAACTCAAGAGGTAAAACCACCTCCATTTTATGTAAGTCTAATCATTGGTGACAACTTAGTGCACAATTGCTTGATTGATTTAGGTGCAAGTAGCTTTGTAATGCCTAAGAGTCTAGTTGATAAGCTAGGATTAACATATGAGCCTCTTTCAAAGGGAGTAATTCAATTAGATGGTTCTACTATTAAGACAGCTGGGGTGGTTAAAAATTTAGCTCTTACCTTCCATGCATGCCCAAATTTTGCAATCCCACAGGATATCTGTGTTATAAACCTACCATCTTACTTTTCCCTATGTCTTTCTAGGGATTTTATTGCTAAGTTGGGTGGGTTTCTATCTTCTAATTTTTAGAACAAGATATGGCACTAGAGTGACCATAAAATCAGAACCACAAGCTACAGATCATATTGAGCCTTATGTTCCTAATCTTATAAATGAAAACCTAGCCATCCATGAGTAGGAGGATCAATCCATGACCCTAGATCCCAACACACCTATTGAAGGAATATATGATATTAATCTAGATGAGTGGGAAGCCAAGAATCACAAAGTTGACCCTTTTAGTCACATGGATGAGGTAGGATTGGGCATTTACATGATTCAAGATGATGCATTTGTTCCAAATCTAGTAAAAGATGAAAAATAGCTAGAACATCAAGATAATCGACTTTGGAAGCTTTATTTTGATGGCTCAAGAGGAAAGGTGGGTGCTAGTGTAGGAGCCATGTTAATCTCACCTGATGGAGAAAGGTATTATTTAGCCTTAATATTTTCTTTCAGTTGTTCAAATAATGTAGCAGAATATGAGGCACTTATTCATGGACTAGAATGGGCCAGAAAGAGAGGTATAAAATGTTTACAAGTTTTTGGTGATTCTGAATTGATAGAAAATCAGGTAAAAAATCTAAATGTTACAAAAAATGATTTGCTCAAGTTGTATAAGCATAGGATTTGGGATTTAATTGAAGATTTTTATGCTTTCAATTTACTCTCCATTCCTAGAAACTAGAATAAAGAAGTTGATAAGCTAGCTGCCATAGACTCACAGTTTGATATTCCAATTGGTATGCACAATGTTGAGGTACAACAGTATGTAAAAGTGGTATTTAGATCATCTATACTAGATAACAATGCTAGTTGGAAAGTTTTTGAAAGTAATGAGCAGATTATTAATTTTCTAATGGAGGAAGCAGAGCTTGCTGCTGGAAACTAGCAAAAATGGAAACAACAATATGACAATTAGATCTTGTAATTGAAGTCCCATAAGCTACCCAAAGGTTTGGTAACCTTGGAATTAGTATTCAATTCTGATGATCAAGTTAGAAGAGATAAAAACATCATGACAGTGAAGCAGGAGCACTATGAACCCATTGAGATATTCAGAGATAAGCTCCTCAAGCTTGGTAAGGTATGTACCAAAGAGGAAAAACAAGCTTTTATCTTTCTTTTGCAAGAATTTAATGATATTTTTGCTTGGGAGTATGGAGATTTAAAGGGTTTTAACCCTAAGTTAGCTCAACAGACCATTGAGTTGGAGCCCAAAGAAAAACCAGTGAGGCAGAAGCAAAGGCCTCTAAACCCCAAGCTGGAGCATCTCATGAAAACAGAGTTAAGTAAGCTAATTGAAGGTAACATCATATTTCCAATTAAGCATACATCTTGGGTTTCTAACTTGGTACTTGTTAGAAAAAAGAATGGTGAGATTAGGCTGTGTGTTGATTTTCGTGATTTAAATAGAGCCTCTCTTAAAGACCATTATCCATTGCCCTCAATGGAACATTTTTACAAGTTGTCTCAAGTTCTGATAGGTTTTCCTTGTTAGATGGATATTCAGGATATAATAAGATTTTAGTGAAGGAGGAAGATCAGTTCAAAATTTCCTTTACTACCAAATGGGGTACCATGGCTTATCGGAAGATGCCCTTTGGCTTGTCCAATGCAGGGGAAACTTTTTAGAGAGGAACGAACATGGCTTTCCAAGGCCTCATTAACAAGTTTGTACTTGTTTATTTAGATGACATTACTATTTTTTCCAAAAATGCTAACGAACATTTTGATCATCTAAGGTAGATCTTTGAGAGATGTAGGGAATATGGGGTTTCACTTAACCCAAAGAAGAGAATTTTTTCGTTCCATGAGGGGAACTTATTAGACATATTGTTTCTAAGCACGGTATCACAATTGATCCAGAAAGGATCACTACTATTCTATCATTACCCCTACCAGCCCATAAGAAAGGCTTACAAAGCTTTCTAGGTAGGATCAATTTTGTTAGGAGGTTCATACCTAACATTGCAGCATTATTCCAGCCTCTTACATCTATGCTTAAAAATAATATTCCTTTTAGCTGGAATAAAGAGGGTAAGAGAAGTTTTGAAGAGATAAAGGAGGCCCTTGCAGCAACCCCAACACTCATTAGTCCAAACTTTGATAAAGATTTCATTTTATATGCATTTGGGAGTATTGATACTATTTCAGCCATGCTTTGTCAGCAAAATGAGGAAGGATTAGAGCAGCCTGTGGCATTTTTCAGCCAAGTTTTACAAGATTACAAGGTTAGATACTCATTTGTTGAAAATCATGTGCTATTTGTAGTAAGAAGCCTTAAGAAATTTAGGCATATGCTCTCTAACAATAAAATCTAGTTGTCGGTTGCCCATCCAACAATTAAGGATTTCTTGCTTAGTAAAGATATCAATGATAAAAGAGCAGGGTGGATAACCAAAGTAATGGAGTATGATCTCAATATTAAGGTTACTAAGCTGGTTAGAGGCAAAGGTCTATGTGAACAACTTGCTAGAAATGAAGAAAACAGTAAGGAAATTGATGAGCAAGTTGCAACAGTGCTCAATAATGAAGAACAAGATGTTTTTCTAGCTCCTACAAACTGGATTCAACAAATGGTCCATTATTTACATACGGGTGACTATCCTGATGGTTTGGACAAGTCAAAGAGAAGGTATTATAGGCTTCAAGCCATCCCTTATGTTGTAATTGATGGAGTTTTATATAAAAGGGATTTTCATGGAGTTTTGCTTAGATGCATTGAACCAGAACAGATTGAAAAACTTCTAGAAGAATTTCATGATGGGCCTTTTAGAGGCCATTTGCACCAAGAAATACAACTCTTAAGATTATAAGAGCTAGATATTACTAGCCTAATTTGTTTAAAGATTCCCATGCTTGGGGTTAGAAAATGCAATAAATGTTCATTATTTACAAGAAAGCAAAGGCTTGCAACCTTACCATTACACTTGATTGAGGTAGAACAACCTTTTGCAAAATGGGGTCTTGAATTTATTGGTCCCATTAATCCACCTTCAAGTGCAAGTCATCAATGGATATTAACAACGGATTATTTTACAAAGTGGACAGAAGTTGTTACGTTGAAGGAGGCAAATGAGACTTCTATTTTGAATTCCTACCAAGATTTGGTATCAAGGTTTGGTACTCCTGATTCTAATATTTATGATAATGCATTAGCCTTTGTTGGCTTAATAATTTATGATTGGTCTATTAAGAACAACATATTTTTGAATACCTCGTCCAATTATTACCCTTACGGTAATGGACAGGTTAAATCCACCAATAAGAATTTGATCAAAATTATCAAAAAAGCCACTAAGGATAACTAGAGGACCTGGAATGATAAACTAAAGTTAGCCCTTTGGGCTGATAGAATAACTCCTAAAAGAGCTACAAGTAATTCACCTTATATTCTTACTTATGGTAAAGAGGCTAAATTTCCAATTTCAGTTGAACTGCCTACTTTGAATTTCATTAAGGAGCTTGAATTGTTAGAGGAGCAGCCTATGGAAATCAGGCTTGAACAACTGATGGAATAAGAGGAAACAAGAAAGGAAGAACTAAGAAATCTTGAGATTCACCAAGCTCAGATGAAAAATAACTTTGACGGAAAAGTAGTTCCAAGAGTGTTCAATGAGGGTGATCTAGTATTTAAATGGGATGAACTTAAAAGTAGACCTTGTAAGCATACCAAGTTTGATGCCATGTGTAGAAATTGTGAAAGCCAACTTCACAGACCCCGAAGATCACCTGCATGCAAATAACCTGTCATAGAAAGGAAGAGATGGAGACAAAAAAGCAAGGGTGCTCTACAAGCTACAATAGAGATTGCATTGACTGAATTGAAATAATTACAAAGATCAATCCTTAATGGGAGATCATGCAAAACCTAAAAGTAACCCTAATAGGTAGATATTTAATAATTAATATAATTATTAAATGTCACAATATGCAAACTAAAGTGAAATCTTAAGAGAGGAATAAAGGTAACTTAATTAACATAATTAAGTTAAAACCTTTACTCTAACACCCCCCCTTAAGATGAGCAAGAGTGCAGCTACAAACATGTGCAAGAAAGCAAAGGTAACTACAATGCATGAAAGTAAAATTGGGTCCCGACAACTAGGCCTGATGAGGTACCCGAATACAACCAAATCTCTATAAAGTGGAGAAATAGAGAAAACCTCATGGGAAAAACTCTACTCCAAAAAGAGATGAAAGACATGAAGAACATCACTGAAGCATAAGAAGCTACAAACAACTATCAAAAGATGACTGCTATGGTGCTAAAGAACCCCCTCTGAAGATAGGATGATCAGGATCAAGAAGACAACAATCTGCATGAGTTCCCCCAACGACACTACTTGAATCAGATGGAAAACAAAGGAAAACACCTGGAATGAAGATACAAATGGCACAAGTACCAATAGTCTAAAAACATTGATCAACTGAGAATGGAATATTCCTTCCAAGGCGAAACCAAGGAAGCATTAGCATGAACAGTATAATACCCCCCATAATGCTGACTAGGAGAGCTTGACAAATCCACTGAAATGTTGTGTAACACCCTGTAGTGCATGAAGGAGAAGAAACAACATCTGAAAGTGCACAAGAAAGCACCTACAACTGAAAAAGTGGTGTACAAAACAAAGCACACATGCATGAGGCTGGAATCATATGGATCCACTATCGTCGTGGAGGGACACTCATCGGACAAAGGTGTGATGGCAAAAACAAAGGCACTACACAACCCCCCCATGGCACTTTATAATACAGTGCAAGTACAAAATATGGCATAATCTTATGTGCGAAATCCCCAAAATACATGTACAATAGTGTGGCATTTTATCTCAATGCGTTTACATAGAAGATTGCTTACAAATAATGCTCAAAATGTCATAAAAAGACACAAGGATGGAAATACATGAAGAACAGCCAACAACGAGTCATCCCACACAAACGAAAAGTTTCCAGGAGCTAAAACATCCAAGTAATCCACCAGAGTGCGTAAACACAAAAAAATGAATAAAATGTACCTAGAGTGAAATCTGGAAAAATTGTATGGATGGAACTGAAGAGCTCTGAAATACAATTCCAACGCCGCTGAGATTGCGAAAAACTAAGAAACTGGTCAAAAGTTATGAGCTCAGGACTGAAAATAGCTCCTCTGACTTCAACAAGCTGTAGAATGCACCAACAAAAAAATGAGTGATGAGACCCACACCACTGGAAATTTTATGGAAGTAGCTTTTTGACGATATCTCATTTTCTAAAAAACAATATCGTATGCCCAAGTTATGGCCTCTGGAAGAAAACAACTCCAAAGGGGAAAAAACCAGTGCTTGATTAAATTTGACGGTCATACGGCCGTTGCAGCAAAAATCTGAGCTTAAATTGATGGTCAAACGGCCATTAGCGCACATGCATAACTAAGCTTATTACAGAAAAAAAATGTTTTTTATAAAAAAACAATAAAAAGATTACATATATTTTTTTTTGAAACTTTATTTAAATTTTTTTTTAAAAAAAATTAGAGCCACCGGTGGGGCCCATCCCCACGGCTCCCCATGGGGCAGAGCAGGTACGACCTGCACAGGGCTACGCAGGTATAGACCTACACAGTACCCTGCGTAGGCGTACCATGCCTGCACAAGCCTTAAAAAAGGATTTTTTTTTAAAAACTTTTTTTTGTTTTTAAAAAACCAAATTTTTTTTTTTGGAAAAAGCTTTTAAAAAACAAAGCTTTTAACTTTTTTTTTACAATTGAAAAAAAACTGCGAAATTGTTTTTTGCAGAAAAAATAATTTTTTTTTTTGACAAATTTTTTTTGATACCTCAATCCGCGTGCTGGCGGCGAACAGGGCCGTATAGATAATGTTTTTTGCCTCACGAATAGTTGACGCCGAATATAGGCGAGTTTACAGTTGATCTTTAGGTTTTTGGTCGCTCCGGACACAACGGTGAGGTCTATTTGGGCTCAAAATGCTCTGAAAATTTGAGCACCCCCTGGATCTGGCAAAAAATCCCTTTCTTCAAACCCTCACAGATCTCTCCATTGAATCCAGAGTTGTCGGAATAGTCAAGATCGACCTTTGTTTCGTCAAATTTGGATACCATGTAGAAGTTGAGAAATCCAACTTCACAGACCCTGAAGATCACCTACATGCAAATAACCTGTCACAGAAAGGAAGAGATCTGATTTGACACTGGATGCACTGAAAATGCCCACCTCTTGGATCAAAAAAGGAAAACCCCAAACCCTTGAAGCTCCAAAAAAATCTTTCAAAACATGAATAGGAAGCAGCAGGTCTAGAGCTCTGATACCATGTAGAAGTTGTGAAAGCCAACTTCATAGACCCCGAAGATCACCTGCATGCAAATAACCTGTCACAGAAAGGAAGAGATGGAGACAAAAAAGCAAGGGTGCTCTGCAAGCTACAAGAGAGATTGCATTGACTGAATTGAAATAATTACAAAGATCAATCCTTAAAAGGAGATCATGCAAAACCTAAAAGTAACCCTAATAGGTAGATATTTAATAATTAATATAATTATTAAATGTCACAATATGCAAACTAAAGTGAAATCTTAAGAGAGGAATAAAGGTAACTTAATTAACATAATTAAGTTAAAACCTTTACTCTAACACCGTGTGGGATGGCCCTTATGTGATCGCTGAATGCAAACAACATAATATTTTTCAACTTTCAAAGCTGAATGGAGAGATGTTTCCCATCCCAGTAAACGTGATTCACCTCAAACAGTGTTATTGAAGATCAAAAGTTGTTGTACATAGTTAAGTAGGAGTTTTCAATTAATAAGTGCTCAAGGCACTTTATTTTCAATTCAATTTCTGTTTTCCAATAAGTGCAGATGCACATGTTTGTTGGTTCTGTCCTAAACAGAGCTATGGTAGTTGTTTTTAGTTTAATTTTACTATTGTATAGTTCTTGACACCAGAGTTACTGAGGTTTTCTGATTCAAAAATCAAGAATGGACTCCTATGCCCAATGGATATGCAAGGTTACTGATCCTATTTGTTTAGCAAGAAAACACCCCTAAGATGTCGCCAAAATGTTACCTAATTTTTGCTTACGACTCAATCAGGTAGAACTGGAGCAAGTATTTGCAACTAAAAGGGAAAAGATACATACAATTTTTTGCTAAAGTTCTGTCATTGCACAAAAAGATGTTTTCAAATGAAGTATTATGAAAATGTTTTACAACATAAAAGATTACACAATTTGCATTAAAAAATTGTTGTTTTATTCATTGTACAAAATATGATGTCCCACACAAGTCATGGGAGCAACTGATAATACATGATAAAATGTAACACAAAGAGTAAACTATACAACTAAATAAGTAAATAAAATGAAAGGAAGTTTGATTCATCATTGCCTGAATGACGAATCACAAAGTTTAAAGTTGTGTCTTTAGTTTCAGCTCTAGATCCTTCATTGGTTGCTTCAGAGATACCTGCAAAAATAGATTGTGTTAGAGCTCATAATCAAATTTATTCTCATATGCATAAATCAACAGATATATAATCTATTCCTATGAAACATTTAATCAAATATGCAGTTTTCACAAACATTCAAGAGTAGAATATTCAAATCATCATTGGAAGCTCTTTGGCTTCATTATTTTATCTAACTTTTTTGTTCATTGTGCAGGTACAGGTTCATTTATCAATAGATGATTCATCTTGTTTGATATCACAACATGTGGAGAAAAATGGGCTCCCATAAGGGCTAAGCCCCGCATGTTGCCCTCTCGATGTTTGAGAGGGATAAGAGGTAATAAGTGATGTCCATTCTTTGTCATCAAATGACAAAGGTTAAAATGTTGTGTTATTGTTTATCATGTTGTGAACAAATATGAACAAATGTTTGAACTTATAATAATGAACTATTCGCTATCATAAAGAGCATTACAAAGGCCTTAAAATTTCATGAAACAACCTAAAAGATAGTGATACTTGTAGAAGATAGTGCCATGGAATTCATCTGAAATGGTCACTGACATAATAGTATGCAAGCATATTTACAGTCATGTAGTTTCATGAAGACATGATACATCCTCTGTATCTGCTTAAGACATTGAGATATGATAACCTTTAAAGCTAATTCATGCCAAGGACAATAACACATGGTGTTATGTACAGTGATACATAATGAAGTAAAGATAGCTTGCATTGAGATTGAACCCATCAGGATCACTCATATTTAGAATGCTAGAAAGGACATTAGGACAATTTGGGCATGAATGAAGCTTCCAAGAAATAGTGAAGAGACATGATCAAAATTAATTGAAGATATTACTATTATGCTAAGTTCTAGGGTAAAGAACAACTCAAGGTGATTGTTCAGTGGGCAGTTAACATTTTGAAGCTTCTTCATCACTATTATTAATGAACAGGGCATTTTTTTGGAAGAATGAGTAGGTTATCTATATGTTGTCATTGATGTCACCATGTTGGTAGCTTGGTCTGGTACTCTTAAACCAGTGCGTATAACTGACTTATCCTCTCTGGTGGTTGATCTAATATTTTTGGTGCCTCTTCAGTATTCTAGATCACATTTCTCCACAGTTGACAATTTTTTTATTGCGGATTTGGGAAATTACTTATGGATGTTAAAGGCATGCATGATCAGGTTATTTCATGTTCTGGTGCTCATACGATGAAGTGACATTATTTTGGTTGCATTGAAGACTATTCCTGGCTGACTTGTTAAGTTAATTGATATGATATGAAAACTTATGTGTGATTTGTTTCTTGGTCAGAGCTGACAAAATGTAATGTGCTAATGGTTAAATTGCATTTTGAAAATATTTTGTGATCTATTGGAGTCGACAATTGATATCTTTTAAAATTGAATTTCATCTAATTAGGTCGACCTAATTCATGCTTGTGATGGAGATCGGATATAAATATATGGCAAACTGTTTTTGAAGAAGTGAGTGTGTGAAATATAGACAACATAGAAGAGATAGAAGAAATAGTGAGTGAGTAATGAATGTAAAGGTGTGATCAGAAAGGAAATAGTTGATGTGAAAAAGAGCGAAGAATGAAGGGTGTAAAGTCTGAATATTGAGCATCTCCAGAATTGTATCAGCACATGATAGGTGCATCTTTCCAGTTCATTTTTTATTGTAAAGCCTTATTCTATTTTGTATAATCTTTTGTAGGCAGTGAGCCTCCTTTGACAGTGAGTCATGTTTTGTAGGTAGTGAGCCTTTGTACTTAGACAGTGAGTCCTTCTTTTGGAAGTGAGCCTCTTTTGAAAATACTATTTAGTGTGAGTTAACCCTCACTGTGGTTTTTCCCTCATTGGGTTTTCCACGTAAAAATCTGGTGTTCTTTGTGTTGATTTACTTTTTGTTATTTTTGTTTCATGCTCATATTTAATAACAAAATAGTGTGGTTGAAGAATTGATAAGTGATAAAGTTTAAGTTGTTATTTGTGTGACAACTAATTCACCCCTCCCTCCCTCTTAGTTTTCCTATGCATGTTTAACAATTGGTATCATATATTTTGGTTCCTTGGTGGAGAGCTTAACTGCTTGAGGAAGATCATGAAGGCTGGTTGAATAGATGATAAAGGAGAGCTTCAGACTGCTCTTGAAGATCTTGATAAAGTGGAAAGAGAAAATAGAGATCTAAAAGATAATCTTGATGAAGCAAATGAATGTGTTTGGAAACTGAAGGAAGAGTTGAAGAAATTTAAGGAAAGACATAGAGAAGTAAGTGAATAGCTGAAACAAGAGATAATTGGGCTAAAAGTGACTATAGAAGAGAAGAAGAGGATTGAAGAATGTTTGAATACAATGGTGCAGAACAAGTCTGATGAATGTTCTAGACTCGAGCGAGAGATAGTAAACTTAAGAGTGGAACTAGAGAAGGCTAAAATCTGTGAAAATAATTTCAAATCTAGTTCCGGTAAACTTCAAGAACTGCTTGCAGGACATAAACCATGTAAAGACAAAGGTGGATTGGGAATTGATATTGGTGAAATTTCTAAAGATGTGAAGAAGAATCAAGGAAAGAGGAAGCATAGAAGGAATTTTTCAAGAAGACTCCCTGTGAGATAGTCTAATGCATAGAGGTACCCCTCTTTTGATGGTGTTTGTTTTTCTTGTAACAAATATGGTCATAGAGCAATTGAATGCAGGAGAAGGATAAATTAGTTTTCTGGTTCCCTTTCTGAAAAATGTTTTGAATGTGGGAAGATTGGACATAAGGCTATAGAATGCAAATCTCAAGTGAGAATGATCAGTCAAGTAATAAGAAATAGGTTTAACGAAGGTAGAATGAATTAATTCTTTAATCGCTATTGCTATACCTGTAATAAATTTGGACACAAAGAAAATCAGTGTAGATCAAGGAATAATGGAGGAAAATTTAATCAGAAAAATGTGATATGTTATAACTGCAACAAACTTGGACGTGTATCTAAAGTTTGTAAGAATAAGAAAGGAAAGAATTATGCTCTGGAAGAGAAGAGTGAACCGGTAAAGAAGATTGACAAAGAAGAGATGAAGCAAGAGATGGTTAAGGTATGGAAGAAGAAAGAAGAAGAAGAAAAATATGAGACTCCTAATGTGTATGTGCTCTCATCTGGTATAGATGAATGATTCAGAATTTAGACCTAGCATGGTCTTAGGGGGAGCATTATTAGAAGATTATAAAAACCCCCTAGAAGAATGGTGTATCAGAGGTTGACACATGGTTGGAATGTGAAAAATGATTATTCAAAGGTGTTCGAAAAAGAACCGGAGGAAAATATGTTGGTATGAGGATTTGTGGACCGAATAAGGGCTTTCTATGATATGGAGACTGCTTTTAACATATTTTTTGGTGTCTACCATATTTAATGTGTTTTAGGAAAAGTTCGATGGTTTATAAGATGAATTTTACAAGTATTTTTGGTTAAATCGTGCTTTTGAAGAGCTTGAACAGAAGCCTAGAATGATCTTGGAGTGACCCTGAAGCATTTTTGAAAGGAATTGAAAGAGATTATATCAAGTAATCTAGAAACCTTTTCTTTGATTGCAAAAGGAAAGAAGAAAATCGAAGAAGTTTCATTGAATTTCAAGAAAGCACAACAATGGAAAGTGGATTGTGTGGAGTTACCCCTCTGAAGTTGAAAAGTGTCGAATTAGAAGAATACGATCATAGGAAAATGAAAGGAATTGAACTAGGGTTGAGCGAAGTCGAATTACGAAACATAAAAACCCTAGGGATGGATTAATGGAGTGAATTTTCATGGATTATACATAAAGAGGTTATCTTGTTCTTGTTGAATCATTTCAAGGATGGAAGCATTGTTTTGGATAAACCCTATTTGATATTGAAGGAAGCAATCAAAGCAATCACTAGATTATGTAGCATTGGAGAACCCCCTAGAAAGAAAAATGTGAAATATAAAGATGTGGAGGAGATGACTAGCATCAGTAGAGATCTTAGAGAACTGTTGATTGATACACTTGTTGATTTGGTTGTTAGGTATGTTGCGTATGGTATTCATACAAAATTTATTTCAGAAACTGTGAAAGTTCAACTTTAGCAATTTTCATACATATTTACCACATGATGGTTAAGGAGAACAAAAAGTTTGATTTATGTAGCTTGTTACTTGAGAATTTGCTTGGAAATGTTCAAATGTCATTGGTTGAGAATTATCCCTTTTGTTTCGGATCCTTGCTAGTGTGTATGGTGTTTTACTTTCTGAATTCTCTACCGGGAAAATATAATGTGATGTGGGAATCTAGTATCCCTATTGGAAAACAAATTTAAAGATATCTAGAGTCTTTGGAAGATAATGTAAACATGTGCAGATCATATTTCTCATCTTTGAAAGAAAACCCTTGCTCTGATATATATGCATCAAGTCGATTTGAAGTGGGATCTTCCTCTGGAAAAAGAGAATTGGAGGGTGTTATCAGTGATTCCCCTCCAGAATCGAAAAGGAGAAAAGAGATAACTGAAGACATCATTGACATTTCAGATGAGGAGAAAGAATCTCTGACTAGAACTGAATCCCCTGATCCTAATGACATTCAGTCTATGATAATTGAAGGAAAAATGAAGAATATCAATGAGCTATGGAATGCTGCCTCACCTATTGACAAACTGAAAATTGATGATGCTCTGGTAGATCATCTACTTCGGAAAGGTATTGGAGTATTTGTTGTTTCTGATTTATTTCCAAAAAATTTGATTGAGATTGTTGAAGAAAGGATGTTGCTTGAAGGTCTGAAAGGACGTAAGATGGGAGTCTTGGTTGAAAGAAGATGTGAAAAAGCTAAGAATAGATTATTTGGATTGATTGTGGAAACAAAGAAGTGTATTAAAGAAATTTTAGATGTTACAAGTATTGTCTTCAGTGGCCTGTGGCTATAGATAATTTTAGAAGCATAATTGAAGTGATTGAAACTGAAGTAAACAACATTGGAAAGAGTTTCGATATATTTGAAGATAAAGAAGGGAAGAAAGAATAAGAGTTGGTGAACTATAGGCTGAACTAATCATTACACAAAGACAAAGAGATGATGTGACAAAGACCTTCTGGCTACTTAAAGAAATTGTTGAAGTCCGGTTTGAGCATCTTTCTAGAATTCTTATTGATGTAGAAGATGTTGAGAAACAATGTTTCATTGTAGCTTGGCCACCCTCTTTTACTTTGTTGGGATTATTGGAAAGTACATGCACAAGATTGGAGTCTGTTGTATTCAACTGGAAGAAGTTGTATCCATTTCTCAAGGAAAGGTATAAGAAGGTATTCCAGGTGAAGAATGCCATCTTCACTTAATTTCCATTTGCTTAAAAGCTCTGGATTGTTGGAAGTTTTTTAAATTTTTGGAAATCTTTTGAAATTTTTATGTCACCATGTTTACACTCATTTTTGGTGCCCTTTGCCATTGATGTCAAAGGGGGAGAGTGTTGGAGATAGGGAGAAAGTTAAAAGTTTTTTTGAGGAAAGAAGGAGAATTTTTGTTTACATGTTGCCATCAATGACAAAGGGGGAGATTGTTGGAAGAATGAGTAGGTCATCTATATGTTTCCATTGATGTCACCATGTTGGTAGCTTGGTCTGGTACTCTGAAACCGGTGTGTATAACTGAATTATCCTCTCTGGTGGTTGATTTGGTATTTTTGGTACCTCTCTAGTATTCTAGATCACATTTCTCCGCAGTTGACAATTTTTTATTGTAGTTTTGGGAAATTACTTATGGATGTTAAAGGCATGCATGATCAGGTTATTTCATGTTCTGGTGCTCATACGATGAAGTGACATTATTTTGGTTGCATTGAAGACTATTCCTAGCCGATTTGTTAAGTTAATTTTGATATGATATGAAAACTTATGTGTGATTTGTTTCTTGGTCCGAGCTGACATAATGTAATGTGCTAATGGTTAAATTGCATTTTGAAAATATTTTGTGATCTATTGGAGACAATAGTTGATATCTTTTAAAATTGAATTGCATCTAATTTGGCCGACCTAATTGATGCTTGTGATGGAGATCGGATATAAATATATGGCAAACAGTTTTTGAAGTTAGTATGTGAAAGATAGACAACAGAGAAGAGATAGAAGAAATAGTGAGTGAGTAATGAATGTAAAGGTGTGATCAGAAAGGCAGCCGTTGATGTGAAAATGAGTGCAGAATGAAGGGTGTAAAGTCTGAATACTAAGCATCTCCAGAACTATATCAACACATGATAGGTGCATCTTTCCAGTTCATTTTGGGTTGTAAAGCTTTATTCTGTTTTGTATAATCTTTTGTAGGTAGTGAGCCTCCTTGTTGGACAATGAGTCCCTTTTTGTAGTCAGTGAGCCTTTGTCCTTGGATAGTGACCGTTCTTTTGGAAGTGAGCCTCTTTTGAAAATACTATAGAGTGTGAGTTAATCCTCGCTGTGGTTTTTCCCTCATTAGGTTTTCCACATAAAAATCGGGTGTTCTTTATGTTGATTTACTTTCTATTATTTGTGTTTCATGCTCATATTTAATAACAGAATAGTGTGGTTGAAGAATTGATAAGTGATAAATTTTAAGTTGTTATTTGTGTGACAACTGATTCACCCCCCCTCTTAGTTGTCTTGCACTTGTTTAACACATTTCAAATGCAAGTTTACCATACACAATACAAGAATGCTTGTTGAGTGCATCAGGAATAGCTTCATAAACCTGTGAGTGACAATGACAAGATGTAGACCATAGAGGCCATTATGATAATTGAGACAGTGGGTTATCAATCTGAAGGAGAGGGTGGTGTTCAATATGTTTTCATGAGGGTTGAAACCATAGAGCCCACAATTTCTTGCATGAGAAATGATACCCAAGATGGAGAAAGTGGGATTTATGTTGTTCCAAGCTATAGATGAAGGCATGACTTGTTGAAGTTTTCATGAGAACCAAAAATATCTACAGAGTTTAAAATCTCTTAGATACCTATGAATAAGGAGAATGTTCGAACATATCCAAAAATTCCAAAGCATGCCAAGATTAAAGCGGAAAACATTAAGCTTTTTTCATCATGTCTATTGCAAATAAGCATAAATTGTTCATATTTTACAAAAAATACAGAGAATAGCACATACCACATAGATGTTTTGCTAGAAATTCTCTATGAAAATCCCATAGGACTACATGAAAGGCTCGAGCAAAACCCTTTTGTCCATAAAGAACATAAAAAATATCAACGTTTACAGTATGATGAAAGGCTTACCAGCTGTAAAGATGTGTCCAACTATCCACAAAAAACAAAGAAAGCTCCAAACCCTACTGATGGTGGCGCGGGTGAAAACAAAAAGCAAGGGAGAATATGTCACTTAGAATACACAATTTTCTTTATTCTTTTGCCACAAACAGAGAGCCTACACACTTTTCTTTAATAGAAAATACAAGATCTCAAGTTTTCTAGAATGAGGGATAACTTACCAACAGAGGAAAAGAAGAAGAAAACATCTCAGCCTATGTATGAATGCCTCTTGAAAGTATCAAAGCTTCCAACCCTAACCCTTGGCGGCGTGGTAGAGGACCAACATAACAAACAAGTGAAAATGAAATGAATGCAAAAGTGAGTCGCAGCTAGGGTTATTTTTGTTTTGAGTTTTCAAGGAAACCTTATTTTGGCTTACCCAAAATAGAGTAGAAGATTCAAATCATCATTGGAAGCTCTTTGGCCTCATTTTTTTTATCTAATTTTTTTGTTCACTATGCAGGTATAGGTTCATTTATCATTACATGATTCATCTTGTTTGATATCACAACATGTGGAGAAAAAATGGGCTCCCATAAGGGTTGAGCCTAGCATGTTGCCCTCTTGGATTTTTTATAGGGGATATGAAGTATATTTTAATCAATGGAAGTGACTTCAATCATGGTAGTCACTACAAGTTTCTCAAGAAGCATATCATCTATCAATGAATAAATTATGCTAAAAAAGAAACATATCATCAATGGAGGCAACAGGAACAAGAAAAGCCAGATATCAATGCAAGTTCACCATTGATTATTAAAGGGACAACATACAATGCAAAAGATAAACAGTCACCTATAGAGATAGAGAAATCAACACCATGCCATTCAATGACATTATTCTTCATTATGTAGATTGCCAAGTTCATAGTCATTTCATGATAAGATCCAGGTCAGTCAATAAGAAGTATCATGTGTTCCTTCTATTGAAATTTTTACAAGTTTATTGCTATGGTTATATAAATACAAATACAGTCATCAAGCATTTATTACAGAAGAATACCATATCCATAATGGGAGAACCATTAAAACAACATAAGGAGCATGAAGACAAGATACATGAAAAGACAACATAGTCCAAGCAAGGGGTTAGTCATCACAATCTATCATATGCAATAAGGGAAGAGAGTCATCATATACACAATACAAGCACAACCAAATGGTTTCCATTAAAAGAGTATAGCAAAAAGCCATGAAATATTTAATGAACAACTACTTGTCACTCATGATAGTGGGTTTTGATATGAAGCATGGTAGTCCTTTTTGACAATCTATGTGTAAACCTACAAATGCAGTCACCCAGTCACAAGGGTTTAAAGTGCACAAGGATCTGTGTATAAGCTTTGCTGGAGATGTAATGGAGAAAAAAAATAACAGAGGTGCATGCTCACCATGTTGTCCATTGAATATTCAAAAGTGATAAGAAGATCAAGAGCCAAATATAGCATGAACCTTCAAGGTACAGTGTGCAACCAAGAGATAAGTGAAGTAGTTTAAATCTAATGCAAGAAGGTATCTTAACACTATGCCATGATTGAAATGAAAGTCAAAGTGACATTGATAAGTGCATTCAAGGATTCAACAAAGTATGAAATGCTTATAGAGCACATTAAATAGATAAAGTTAAAACCTAGAATGTTCACAATGGAGCCTAGGGTTTCATTAGTAAACCCTTGAATTTATGAAAAGGTATGAACTTATGAAGTATTTACAAATAGCCAGAATATAGAGAGTAAGAGGTTTCCGTGAGCAGAAGCAAAATCCAAAAAAAAGTTTCACAGCAGAGAAATGTCGTGCTTAAAGTGTTTCATACCAAAGAAAAATATACGAGAAATGAAAACTCTTTCATTCATTTTTCTATTATAGCTGAAGAAAACCATTTTTTCCTTCATAGTGGAGAGTGAAACCCATGAAGTTTTATAATGAAACCCAATAGAAGCTATGAATGTATATGCGGAAATAAAAGTGAATCAGGGGAAAATAAGATAGTGAATCATTTCCTTCCAGAAAATGAAAGACTCTCAACACTTTCGGCCACATAGAACATGAAAAATATCAATGTTTATAGTATGATGAAAGGCTTACCAGTTGTAAAGACGCGTCCAACTATCCATAGAAAACAAAGAAAGCTCCAAACCCTATTGATGGTAGTGCAGGTGAAAACACAAAGCAAGGGAGAATATGTCACTAAGAATACACAGTTTTCTTTATTCTTCTGCCACAAACAGAGAGCCTACACACTTTTCTTTAACAAAAAATACAAGATCTCAAATTTTCCAGAATGTGGGATGACTTACTAGTAGAGGAAAAGAAGAAGATGATGTCTCAGCATGTGTATAAATTCCTCTTGAAAGTCTCAAAGCTTCAAACCCTAACCCTTGTTGGTGTGGCAGAGGAGCAACATAATAGACAAGTGAAAATGAAATGAATGCAAAAGTGAGTTGTGGATAGGGTTATTTTTGTTTTGAGTTTTCAAGAAAACCCTATTTTGACTGACCCAAAGTGATTTTTCAATTTTATTTAAACAAATTTTCCTGATGACTAATACATTTGCCTAGTGTATTGGGTCTGCCCCTTGTAATTTTTGCATAAGATTGAAACTGAATTAAAATGTAAATAATTATTAAAGTAGTGTATTATAAATTGCTTTAATAAATGTCATGAAAATGTAGAAGTTTAGGAAAATCCACAACACTTAATAAAGTAATTCATAACTAATTACTTTATTAATTGTTTAAGTTTGATTACCTTGTTCCAAAATCATGCAAAAATTAGAGTGGAACTGAGGTGTTTAGTCTTGATCTTCAGTCAAACTGAAGTGTTTTTGGAGTCCCACATGGTTGACCATCACTCAAGGGGAGTTTGTGCCACCTTATCACTCAATTACTTCCAGTTTTGAGGCTTCTTTTGCATGATTTTCATGCTTATACGACCAAGGAGTGATCAAAATCTGAAGAGGTGAAGTTGAACTGGAGCATTTAGGCTTGATTTTTAGTTAGATGGCTGAGTTTGATGTCCACTTGGGTCAAACTGATTGTAAGGGGGAGTTTGGATCTATTTGAGCTTAGTTTACTTCAATGTTGACTCCTCTTTGTGGGGATTTTCATTTCTGCTCATGGAAAAGATTCTTGGAGATATTTTTAGATCTAGTTGACTGCAGGTGCCACCTCTTGGAACTTAGGGACTCTTTTTGTATATAGGAGAAAAGAATTAGGTTATTTATGAATTCTAGCTTCTTCTTGTCTTGAGTATTGCAAAGAGTTTGTAAGTTTTTGTAACTCAGCTTTTATAGTTTGATAGTAAAGCTCCTTTGAGATCAATAAAAGACAATAATGCATTCCTTTTTCATCATCTTTTATCTCATTTGCAATTAATGATTCAATATTTAATTGTGATTCTAGTTTTGAATCCTTTTCTATGTCTCATTGTTACAAATATGATTGTAGAAGTTTCTTGTAATGCGGGTTGTATGTTGTGTTAGGCGATCTTATTAGGTTGAAGTTGTGACTGAACATTTATTTGTCCTTCAACAGCCATTAATTTCAAACCTTCATAAAAATCACTATTGTATTGCATGTTTCAGTTGGAATTATGAAAATTAAATGTCTTTAAAAGCTGATTGTGAGTTGATCTTTCTGAAAAAATAGTTGTGAATCAGTTTGCATTTTCAGAATCATTTAGGTGCATCACCATCCTCTTAAGTTCAATTTTTCCATTCATTTTAAACCCTTCTATCCCTTTTCCTGCATAATCATTAGTTCTTTAGAAAATTAAAAGGGGAACCAACCCATAATCTGGAGTTCTATCTTCACTATAGGGTACCCACAACCTGAAGATATTCCAATGTTTCAATAGTATTAGTTGAGTCTAGGATTAACTAGGGTGCAATCCTAGTTGATAATAATACTAAAGATTAGTCATTAGGTACTCTTAACATTATTTGAAATGAGAAAGCCTAGTTTGAGAAATGGATCGAAGATAGAAACTACTTTTAGGGCTACAAGAGTTGAAGATATGGATGAAGAGAACTTCAATGAAGTGGAAGCTAACTTTGTAAGAAGGTTGAAAAAGGGTTCTAGTAAGTATGAAGGTAAGTTATAGTGGTTTTTCACATCATATGATCCATGATAAAAGTAAGTTTGTTAAACTTGAAAAATATGATGGAGGCTTAGTTAAGTTTGGAGGTTACAGAACATAATAACCCAACCAAAATAACCCAGGGTCATAATAACCCAAGCCAAAATAACCCATGGTCAGAATAACCCATGGACAAATATCCATGTAAGAATATAGAGAAAGGAAAACAAAATTTATAAATTACATGGGTTATTCTGTCTATGGTTTATTTTGACCATGGGTTATTCTGTCCATGGGTTATTATGACCTTGGGTTATTTTGTCCTTGGGTTATTATGATGGGGTTATTGTGTCCAGGGTTATTATGGTCGGGTTATTATGTCCTGATACCAAGTTTGGAGATGATACTAGTGCTAAGATTTTTGGGATAGGTTAAGTCAGTATTGATGGCAAGCATAATACTGATGATGTCTACTATGTGAAATTTTTAAGGTATAATCTCTTGAGTGTTGGGTAGATGTGTAGTAAAGGATATAATCTTGTATTCGAGGATGAGAGAAGTGAAATTAGGAAAGGATTTGAAATAGTAATTGTTGCTGGTAAGAAGTCTGAGGGAAATATTTATCAACTTAAGGGTGTGGATGGACACTATTTTATGTCTTAGATTAATGAAAGTTAGTTATGGCACCGAAGGATGTGTCATATGAACTTTGATAATATGGTGAGAATCAGTTTTGTACAAGCCGTGAGAGATTTACCAAGGATTACAAAGCCTGTTAATGTTATTTGCAAGGATTGTCAATTTGGAAAGCAAGCTAGAAACCACTTTAGGTCAAAGGAACAATCTACTACTAGACTACTGAATTTGATTCATACAGATCTTTTTGGTCCTACAAGAGTAATAAGTCTATAAGGTGACAAGTATTTTATGCTTCTGATTGATGATTACTCTAGATTTACATGGGTTACTTTTCTTAGAGAGAAATCTAATGCATTAGATAAATTCAAGGTATTTAAGGATATGGTTGAGAATGAATCAAATTTGAGAATAAAATGTTTGAGGTCTAACATACGTTGTGAATTCACCTCTAATGAGTTTAACATGTTTTGTGACGTTCATGGAATAAAGAGGCAGTTGTCTGCCCCTAGAACTCCTTAGCAAAATGGAGTTGTTGAAAGAAAGAACAAAATGATTCAAGAAGTTGCTAGATCAATGATAACAGAGGCAGGTCTACCAGAAATTTACTGGAGAGAAGATATTCACACTATTGTTTACATGTTCAATCGAGTTCAAGCAAAAGCCAACAACACTAAGACCCCCTTATGAGCTATGGTGTGGAAGAATTCCTATTGTCAAGTATTTCAAGGTATTTGGAAGCAAATGTTATATCAGAAGGGATGAAGAAAATTTAGGGAAGTTCGATGCTAGATGTGATGAGGATATCTTCCTTGCATACTCTACTAGAAGAAAAGCTTATAGATGTTTTAATAAAAAGCTAAGAAATATTGTAGAGAGCACAAATGTCAAGGTGGATGAAGCATTAAAGAAATCAACTGAAGTTGATGGTTATGTATCAAATGAACCTGATTATAGAGAAGTAGAAGTTGTGGAAGAATAGGAAAATCATAATGAAGAAGAAGAAGCTCTAGTGGTGTCCCTAAAGACACATAAATATGTGCAAAAGAATCATTCAGAAGATCTAATAATTGGAGACAAGAGAAAAGGATTATTGACAAGAAGTAGAGCTACTACTGCTGCTGAAATAAATTTGTGTTTACTTTCTAAAGTTGAACCTAATACAATAAGTGAAGCATGTAAAGATGAGCATTAGATGAGAGTAATGAAAGAAGAACTTATGCAGATTGAGAAGAATCAAACCTGGGAATTGGTCCCTAGACCGGCAAATAAAAAAATAATTAGATCAAAATGGGTATTTAGAAACAAGTTGAATGAGAATGGAGAAGTGTTTAGAAATAAAGCAAGGCTTGTGTGTAAGGGTTACTCACAAGTAGAAGGTATATATTTTTAGGATACTTTTTCTTTGGTGGCTAGGATGGAAGCTATAAAAAAAAAATTAGCTTTTTTTTCTTAAAAAATATTTTAAAGTTCATCAGATGGATGTAAAGTCTACATTTTTGAATAGTGAGTTGGAAGAAGAAGTTTACATGGAACAACTGGAAGTATTTTAGTTGTCAGATCAACCGGATATGGTCTACAGATTAAAGAAATATTTATATGGATTAAAGCAAGCTCCTAGAGCTTGGTATGCAAGATTAGACAAATATTTGATTCAACAAGGTTTCAATAAAGGTACGACGAATAGCAATTTTTATTTCAAAATTGAAAATGGTAAAATCTTGATAGTAGTTGTATACGTTGATGATATTATCTTTGGAGGAAATGAAACAATGTGCAAGATGTTTGTTGAAGAGATGCAAAAAAGAGTTTGAGATGTCTATGTTTGGTGAGATGAATTTCTTTTTTGGACTACAAATCAATCAAACAGAAAAAGGGATTTTTATTTCACAATTAGAATATGTAAAATAAATGTTGAAGAAGTTTGGGAAGGATGGTTCCAAATTGGTATGCACTCCTATGGTGACTAGCTGCAAATTGAGTAAAGATGATGATTCACCTAAGGTTGATCAGAGAAAATATTGATCTATGGTTGGAGGTCTACTATATTTAACTGCTACTAGACCGGATATCATGCATTCAATTTTTCTTGTGGCTAGATTTCAAGAAGACCCTAAAGAAACACATGTTTTGGTTGTTAAGAGGATATTCAGATATTTGAATGGCACTCCAGATTATGGCTTGTGGTATCCTAGGGATGTTGATTTTACACTAAGTGCTTACACAAATGCAGATTGGGTAGGTTGTGTTGATGAAATAAAAAGTACAAGTGGTGGTGCATTCTTTCTTGGTTCTAGATTGGTGTCATGATTAAGTAAAAAGAAATATTTAGTTTCCTTATCCTCTGCAAAGGTTGAGTATATTGTTGTAGCATCCTACTGCACACAAGTTTTGTGGATGAGACAAACATTGAAAGATATCAGAGTAATGTATGATGATCCCATTTCTATCTTCTATGATAATATAAGTGCAATTAACATTTCAAAGAATCCAATGATGCACTCAAGGACAAAGCATATATCAATAAGATATCACTTTTTTAGAGAGATGGTTATGGAGAATGAAGTAAAGCTTGAGTATGTACCTACAAAGGATCAGATTGCTAAAATATTTACTAAGGCTCTTCCTAAAGACACTTTTGAGTATCTCCTGGAGAAATTAGGGGTCATTTCCCCTCCTTTCTTGAACTAGATGCATATGGAGATGCATCAATCCAGTGGATCTATGGATCTATCTTTCTTCTGGATTGATGTTCGGTGGCTATCTCTTAGGGGGAGCATGTAGTGTCACATTTTCCCATTGTGCAGTTGATTGGTGTACTCCTAAGGGGGGGTATTGAGTACTGGTAATGTCAAAGGAGGAAAACAATGTAAAATATTTTTTACTTTTGCCATTGATGTCAAAGGGGGAGAAATTATCATGTGAAAAAGAAAAAGTAAGGGGGAGAAAGAATTTCTAGAGTTTGATGGTTCAAAGCTACTGTGTTGTCTTTGATGGTTTTTCACATCATGTGTTGCCATCAATGACAAAGGGGAAGATTGTTGCAATTATGAAGGTGTTGTCATTGGTGTCAACTGGTTAACTGGTCAATTGGTTTTTGTTGTCATTGATGTCATGGAAGTTGATCTTTGGTTGTATATGTTGAGGATATTGAGAAAATCTTAATAGAGAAAGTGTGCAGGTATTCTATGTATGCTTTGAGTTTTTCTCTAGGATGTGTTCTTATGCTAGTATAGTTTTGAAGTGTTGATCATGATTGTTGGTGGTTACTACATCCAAAATTTGGACTTTTGGATCGTCATATAGTGCAAGATATTTTCACCAGTATATGACTACATAGTTTGGTGTGTTTGGCTGAGGTCTGAGAGAAATGTAGTTGCTCCAAATTTCTCTGATTTGTGGTTTTAGGACTTGCAGTTCTGAGAATAAGCTGATATGATCATGTTCAAGTTAATTTTTTTATCCGAAGAGATTTCTTTGAGTTAAGGTTGTGTGTGCTTAATTGTTTTATGTGTTTTACACGGGTGTTGGTTGACCTTGTGTTAAGCACTACTTACAAAGTTCATGAAGTGTGTCGAAGCCTCTTGGGACTTATTTAGGTCCTCATTAAGTATGTGTTTGGGTCACCCTCATTCTAATTCCACCGTAGAATGTTTTGGCATTGACCTAATTTGAATTTGTAAATAAAAATGATGTATGGTTGACCTTGGATGAGTTTCAAGGTTGAAGAAGGTATAAGTACAAGTTGATATGTTTTTGAAAGATGAATGCAAGAAAGATAGATGCAAGATAGGTGCGAGATAGATGCAAAATAGTGTGTATGATGTGATTTTGAGCAGATCAGTGTGAATTTCCTATTAGGGTTCCAAAGGAAACGTCCTGAAGGCATCTAACATCTTTTGTGTGTTTCTGCAAGTGAGTGAGTGAATTGTTGTGGAAATCTTGGTTGCATTGAGATATTTTTTCCTTTGTAACTATTCTCTTCTATCTTCTTTGTAATTTTGTGGTAGTGATCCCTCCAGGTGATTAACCCTTATTGGACAACAAGTCTTGTTCTGGACAGTAAGTCTTGTTTTGGAAATGAGCCTTTTTGGAAATGAGCCTCTGTATTCAATTTTGATATTCTCTATATTGTGATCTAATCCTCACCGTGGTTTTTCCCTTATTGGGTTTTCCACATAAATCTAGTGTTATTGTGTGTATGATTTTACTTCTTTTAGTTTCTTCTTTACACAATGATTAATCACATTAGCAGAGTAAAGGATCTATGAATGATAATTGGTCTAACCTCTGGTGGAATTTTTAAAGGTTAAAATTGCTACAACTTATTCACCCCCCCTCTCAGTTGTCTTGTTCAACAAAAATAATATTGCAATTTAATTTCCCAATAAAAATAACTCAAATCTAAGGAAAAATTAGATATGAAATTATGCAATTTAATTCAAATTATTTGCAATATATAATGATGAAAGCATGCAAATGCATATTTTAGAAAAAAATGAACTAAATGAAAATAACAATAAGATCTTCAAAGAACCTAGGTTTTGAATTAATTTTCATAATTTTATGCTATAAAAAATTATAAAATTGCAAGTGTAAGATATACCGGGTTCTCCAAAATGTTGAGTAGGAAAAGTGATCCTAGATCTACTTAGATAAACTAGGATTATCTCCTTTTCACTTGACTCAGCATTTAAGCATATACCAACTAGGTTTTTGTGATTAGTTTTTTGCCACAATGGAGGGTGTTGCCAATTTTTCACCTATAGTCAAATTGGCAGAGCTGAAATAGTTTCATTATATTAAAGTATAAAGGAGAGTACATGAATACAAGATATAAGATATTGCAAAAAATGTTGTTTTTCATTTTCATTGGAAAGAAAAGAGAAATCAAGTGTCCCACACAAGCCATGGGAATAGCTGACCCAACACATTATAAAGAATGTACTATGCATCTGAAGATAAAGAAAGGAAATGAAGCATATAAGAAAAAACATATCCATCATTTCCTGTTGGTGTTTGGTGTTGGTCTTCATTGCAGCTTCTCCTCCTTGCTCTTGATCTTGAGTGAACCTGCATCATGATGAGAAAAGTTGTTAGAGCTCCGGATATGAGTCTTCCTATGTGCTCTATCAACAAAAAAAAGTACATTTCCTATGATGTATTGAATCAGTTGAATAAACATCAGAAGTATGGAAGAGATCCTGAAAAATAAAATATCACAAGAGCATTGAACCTCACTGTTTTTTATCTAACATGTTTGTTCACTATGCAGGTATAGGTGAAATTCTATTGTTGGTTTTATCTCTTTGAAATTATAGCATGTGGGTTGGAATGTGGCTCCCACAAGGGTTGAGCCTAGCATGTTGTTTCATGAAGTAGAAATTTTCCATAATGAAGCTTACCCTAACCACATGGGTGCTATTTCCTATGAAGATATCATAATTTTTTGACTTCATAGTCTTAATAAGTGATACATTCATAGAAAAGGCATCCAATGTCAAAGGAAACATCATAGGAGGTAATTTAAAGCTTCTTCATTATGCTATACTCAGTGAGAAATAAATAGGAGCCATATCATTTCAGTCTAAAGTTGCATAGAAGATAAAAAACAGTAATAGTTGGAATGCTTTTGAATTCATATCATACAACCACAATAATATGCAGAACAAAATAAAATACACTGTCTCTCATTGAAGGAATCTTGTTTGCATATAAGGTTTTCATGCTATCATTGTTCTTGCTTCATCAATTGATGATTTTCATTATGTTTCATATCTTACTGTTGTTGTGTAATAATGTTTACTGATGTTTAAGTGGTTCATAGTGCACATTTTGAAGGTATAGTAATAAAAAATTGTGCTAACATAAGAGACAATAGACTGTGGCTAAGGAATAATACATGGAGTCAACTATTCAATGTTTCTTTAAAAAACAAAGCACTTATTATAGAAAATACCATAGTGGGACAGCCAAAGGGAGTAATGTGTCATAGTGCAAAGGAAGAGCTTCTTGTTGCATTTCAAGTTGGGGCAGTGAGCAAGACAAAGTGATGCTTTATTTTTGATAATGCAATCACAATAAAAACTAAAATTATTAAGCAAGTTCTTTATTTGTTGAGTTCATTGTTAAATTCCCTTGTGATCATTTGTTAGGAGCCTTCTTAACAGTATGTTCAAAAGAGAAGCAATGAATGAGAGTGCAGAGAATGAAAGATAAAGGGCATCCATTTTCCATTATAAATACCAGGAATGACAAGTAGTGAGTGTTGCATTCACATAATTTTAATCTATATGATGTTCATAAGAGTAGTAAGCATGCATTGTAGTCATATGAATTTTGAATAAGAGAAATGAATTTCAGCATGGTGTCTCTAATCATTAGATGCAGAAAAACACAAATGCTTCTATAAGAGAGGTTTTAGAGGTAGTAACCTTGTCTATGGGATCAAAAGTGGAAAAGATGAAATGTGCCATTCCAATGATAGGAGAGGTCTTCTAGCTTTTGCAGCCATGGAAATGCAAGCCCATAATGGAGTGAGAGATGTTTTTCTTTTCTTCCTAAAAGGTAAACAATATTATCTACTTCCCAACATGTTCAAAAACAAGAAATGCATTTTTCGAAAGTGTAAAACAAAGCCTCATAATGGAGATAGGGTTTCAAGAGGAAGAGAGTAATGCCATGGCCTGGGAATTTCTCTTCTAGAGATTCACAAATGGTGGCTAAACCCACAAGTTTTTTATATGATGGAAATTTGAAACTTTGTGTTTTGTGAAGCTACAGCTTCAAAATGCAGAGAGCCTTCATTTTGATAATAGAGGTCTAGAAAATTTCATTATAAATAATATAAAATTTGCAAAAAAATACAAACTTTTTTTTTATCATTTCTACATCCATTGGGATCGAATCGAGCTTCTTAGCAACAAAAAATGAAGAGGAATATAGAGCTTGACTATTGGAGAGGCTACCTGAGTTGTTGTTGAGAGAATGCTTTCAAATTGCTTGGCAATAGACTTCAGAAATTCCTCAGAGGGTTGCTTCTAAACAAAGAACGACATTGACAGAGAGGAGCAAGAAGAAATGAATTAGTAAAGAGAGGAAAAACACGGCTGAGAGGCCAAGGAATGCTTCGAAATGGAGGTCTTTGCTCAATTTTTTCACAAAAATAACTTACCCAGTGATTCCCTGAAGAAGGTTGACAAGAGAGCAACTGAAAAGGGTGAAGTTTCCAAGCTCGAACCCTAGTTCATGGCGGTATGCAGAGCTATTTTCTGAAAGTGACCAAGTGCAAAATGAGGGTGAATAATGAGGAGCTCAACTTGTTTTGTTTTAGGATTTTTTAACTAATTTAAGTTCAATTTTTTTGTCACATTATTTAAAAAAATCTAAGGCCTTCAGTAATGCTTCCATGACAATATGTTTTTCCTTAGTAATTCCTATGTTTTGAGAAAATAATATGTGCCTTTCCCTTTATTCTGTAGGTTGAAGCTTTTCATGCTTGCATTTTTTTTATGGTTTTTAAGAAAATCATATAGTTGTGCTTTAGCTTTCATGACTTTGGGGAAAAAAAAAAGAAAGTCAACATGCCTTTGAGTTTTTCTGATTTTTATTAGAAAATCAAATGTCCTTATGCCTTTGATTTATTTTATGACCTTGGAGGTAAAGTCAAACTACGAACCTTAGCCTTTTTTTTACTTTTAATAGAAAAATAAAAGATTAAACGAGATGTATATTTTGATTTTGAAGATCAAAGGCTTAGATTAGGAAGGCTTTATTTTACAAAAAATCAAATCAAATGTAATTAGAGCCTTTCTTTTTTGTAAATTCTAACTGCAAATGATGTAAAACATCATTAAGGCAATGTTTTCATAAATTTCCTTAATGTTTGTTATTTTAAAATGTAGTTAGATAGAAGCTTTCTTTTCAAAGTTTGAGTTCACTTGGGCTAAATGGGAAAAAACTAGGGAACTAGACCTTCTATTTTCAGTTAGTTTGAGCCTGATTTTGTGAGCCTTTTGGATCGACCTACTGGAGATAGAAAGTTGCCATTTTTTTAAGTCAATTTGGATTAGTTTTGGGCACTGATTTTGAGGTTTTTCTCTTGAGCTCGAAAATGGATTAAAGTTGCTATTCTTAGATGCAGTTCAGTCAATTTCTCTATTCTCACTATTGGAGACATTTTGGAGCTATAAGTTGGAGAAAAAAATATTTTTTCTCAGTTCAGATCATTGTTTCTTCCTCTCTTGTTCATTTGTAGAGAGTTTGTGAACACTTTTGTACTCAGATTTTGATCTTGCATACTCCTTTAGTTTCAATAAATAGCAGAGCTTTCCTTCTCATATTTTTGTCTCATATTTGAAGTATCAATTTGATGTCATTGTGATTCAAAATACTGAATCCTTTTATATCTTGTTATTGTAAGTTTGTGTGCAAAATTTCATATAATTCAAGTTGTATGATTGTGTTCAGTTCGAGCCTTCATAAAAATTACTGTTGAGTTGTATCTTTCAAGTGAGATTATGAGGGCTAAATTTTTGAGAAATTGTTTGTGAGTAGAATCATCAAAGTCAATTTAAAATTCTGGTGAATCATCCTTAGGTTTTAGGATTTCATTTTCAAGTTTACTTCTAACCCTTTTCTCAAAAAATTCATTTAGATTAGGTGATCTTCCAGGGGAACCAACCTGCTCTGGAGATTCATTCTCACTATAGGTCACCCACAACCTGAGAATGTTTCCATGTTTCAACAGGATAGTTAAGTTTAACTTGGCTAGGGTGCAATCTTGATTGACAACAATTTTTGGCACACCTGGTGAGACTCTGAAACTTATTTCAGAGAAAGTTTTTAAAGTTTTAAACTATTGTTTTGGAATACACAACAGTGTTTCCAGCCTTTTGAGGTTTTAAGTATACTTGGTGACTCTGTTTTCTTTGGTTTTCATGCAGATCTAGTGTAACTGGTTATGAGAAGAGTGCAAACTAGTACAAGTACCAGTGATGGAAAGGCACTTCGCATTTGCACCTTTTAATGGGGGCAACCCATTATATCTTTCTCGACATGATGATATTCCTATTGTAGCTCTCAAAAGTCTACCATATTTCACCGGAGAAGATTAGACCACTCCTGTTGAGCACATTCGAGATGTAGCAACCTTATGCTTGGTTCATAATGTCATTGAGGAGAGCGTAGCACTAAGTATTTTGGCTGCATCACTGAAGGGAAAATCCTTGCAGTGGTTCAGAGGTCTTCCAACAAATTCAGCTGCATCATGGGACCAACTAGGTGATGGCTTGCACAAGCAGTTTGAGGACAAGTTTGATCACATGTCTTTGTTGGAGTAGTTGAGTACTATTAAGAGGGATCCTCATGAGCATATGTCAGATTTTAACTACCATTTCTAGAGGACCTGGGATAGGATTCCAATGATGGGAAAGCCTTTACCCCAACATGAATTTCTATATTTTCTAAAGGCTTTAAATAGTGAAATTTCTGTGATGATTCAATCTATGGGTGGCTTTACACTTCCTATCGCTTATGATATTGCTATTAGAGTAGAAAAATACCTTATTCAAGCTGGAAAAATAGCCCCAAGGTCTCCTATGCCCATTTTTCCTAAAGTACAGTCACCTATACCTGTGTCTTTACCCCCTTTAGCTATTGTCCTGCTAGTTCCAACAATAGGATACCAAGCTGGAGCCCAAGAAAATGCTATTCTAGACCCAACTAAAGAGATTCAAGAGCTAAAGCGCTTGCTGCAATCCTTTAGCAAGACTGTTAGAAATGAATTTTTCAATATTAAGAAGCAAGTTGGCCAAGAGCATAAACCCCATCAAACCCCATATTAGCCTAATCAGCCAATTGGGCCATCTTTTCAAGCTAATTCTCAAGGCCCAAGGAGAAACTTCAACCTTAGACCTTTTCAGCCTTATAATCTTACTACTGTTGTTTAGCAAGATGCAACATAGGAGGATCCAAAACAATAGGGTTCTCATCTTGCATATGGCCAACATGATGTAGCACTAATGAATTGGCAAGGTGAGGATTTTTGTAGGGTTAATTATGCACCTCAAGATGATAAAAGGAAAGAAAGGGGTGGTGAGAAGGAGGATTCTATATTTTGGCTAGATGAACTGCCTTCTTTTGTGGACCAAGATGAGGAAATCATACTCATACCTGCAGTAGCTACAGGTCAGGGGAAAGAGCAACTTTTGGAAAACCAAGACCAACTGGAACAACTAGATATTGATAACTATTTTGAGGTATCCAGCTGGTACAACGATGAGGAAGATTTGGAAAACCAGGAACAATTGGTTCTAGAGGTGGTGAAGAATGTTGAGATGCCTGTTTCTACTAATTTATTTGAAGAGTTTCCTTTATTTGTTCCTATTGACGAAGAGAATATATGTGAGCTAATAAAATTGACAAGTTGTGATCAACAAGAGCACGAGGATCACATTGACGAAGTGTTGATCCATGAGAAAATGAGTCAGGATAGCGTTGATGTGGAGGTTCAAGACTATGGTATGCTTGACAACATGCCTAAAATAGAGCATAATCAAGAGATTGAAGGCATGGATCAAATAGAGCAAAGTGGGGTGATGGTTGAAGAGTCAATTGATAAAGGTAAAGCTGTCATGAAAACATTGGAGGCAGCTTCCCTTGAAGAGTAGTTAAGAGAACTAATTGAAGAGAGTTAGTCCTTCCAAGACACCTCAATTCTTGAGTGTCAGGATCCTAGCTATCTAACTTGTAGAGATCTTGCTACTCTACTAGATTCTTATGGAGATCAAGCACATGATGAGGACAACAAAGTGAAACAAGTCTCTGAACATGCCCTCTTTGTGGTGGAACAAGTTGAAATTGATCAGTTTGAGGACTTTAGGGAAAACATGCAGCTAAATCCTTTGGAAGAAGAGGCCAAATGTTAAGAAAATTTTCATGAAGCTGATTTACATGATCTTAGCTGGTTGGAGGAGCTTCCTTTCTGTTATACAAAGGAGCTTGAGGCTAATGTTTCAATTAAAGATGAAGGTGATTCTTTTCTTCTTGATCACTTGTATTGTTTTCTTTCCAACCCAAATCTTTCAAGGGGATGTCCCATTAGGCATCTAGCTCAGGTGGAAGCCAACAAGAGGGATCGACCCCATAGTGACACTAATCTAGAGCATCAAAGAGGGTACCAAGATGAGCACAACTAGTCCACTTTCCCACTTGATCATCATTGGTTCACCAACCAAGATAGGTGGGTAAGTGACTATTTCTTCCTCCTCGAAAATGGGTTGTAGCAATTTTTGGGTAATTTGATCTTTCCCCATCTCTTTTGGTTGACTCATCACCTTGCAAAGCAACCTTTCTTAATTAGAAAGGGAATTTATTTCTCACAATCAGTGAACGATCATGTTTGAACACTATCACTTCTGGTTAGTGTAGGTTAGAATAGTATTTTTCTACTAATAAGTGCTTAAGGAACATTCATTTAAGTTATTTTCTTTCCCTAAGTGTTGTTGCACATGTTTGTTGGCCACCAGGGCCTTTTAGTTTTCTTTTAGTTTGCTTTTCTACTGCTGTTTAGAGTAGTTTGCAGTTCAGTTTCATGTTTTTCTGAGTTTGAGAAGGGGCAGATTTGACTCTGCACCCAATGAATTGTTTAAGGAAACCGGTCTATATCCTTAGCAAGTAAGCATTCAACAGAAATTGCCAAAAATGTTGCCAATTTTTCACCTACAACTCAAATTGGAAAAGTTGAAATAGTTTCATTATATTAAGGTATAAAGGAGAGTACATGAACACAAAATATAAGATATTGCTCTCATTCAATTCTATAATTATTTATTCAATTCACAATGTTGCATTCATCTTGCAAAATAAGTATACATAGAATTGTACGAGATTGCAAAAAATGTTGTTTTTCAATTTCATTGGAAAGAAAAGAGAGATCAAGTGTCCCACACAAGCTGTGGGAATAGTTGAACCAACACATTATAAAGAATGTACTATGCATCTGAAGATAAAGAAAGGAAATGAAGCATATAAGAAAAAACATATCCATCATTGTCTGTTGGTGTTTGGTGTTGGTCTTCATTGCAGCTCCTCCTCCTTGCTCCTGATCTTGATTGAACCTGCATCATGATGAGAAAATTTGTTAGAGCTCTGGATATGAGTCTTCATATGTGCTCTATCAATAGAAATATAGTACATTTCCTATGATGTATTGAATTAGTTGAATAAACATTAGAAGTATGCAAGAGAGCCTAAAAAATAAAATATCATAGGAGCATTGAGCTTCACTATTTTATTATCTAACATGTTTGTTCACTGTGTAGGTATAGGTGAAATTCTATTGCTGGTTTTATCTCTTTGACATTATAGCATGTGGGTTGGAATGTGGCTCCCACAAGGGTTGAGTCCAACATGTTGTTTCATGAAGCAGAAATGTGCCATAATGAAGCTTACCCTAACCACATGGATACTATTTCCATTCACATTGGTGCTTTTTCCTATGAAGATATCACAATTTACTGACTTCATACTCTTAATAAGAGATACATTCATAGAAAAGGAAACCAATGTCAAAGGAAACAACACAAGAGGTAATTTAAAGCTTCTTCATTATGCAACACTTAGTGAGAAAGAAATAGGAGCCATGTCATTTCAATCTAAAGTTCTATAAAAGACCAATAAAATAGTAATAGTTGAAGTTCTTTTGAATTCATATCATACAAGCACAATAATATGTTGAGAAAAATAAAATACACTATCTCTCATTGAAGGATTCATGTTTGCATAGAAGGTTTTCATGCTATCATTGTTCTTGCTTCATTAAGTGATGATTGTCATTATGTTTCATATCTTATTGTTGTTGTGTAATAATGTTTACTGTTGTTTAAGTGGTTCATAGTGCACATTTTGAAGGTACAGTAATAACAAACCATGCTAACATAAGAGACAATAGACTGTGGCTAAGGAATAATACATGGAGTCAACTATTCAATGTTTCTTTAAAAAAAAAAGCACTTATTACAAAAAATACCATAGTGGGCAGCCAAAGGGAGTAATGTGTCACAGCGCAAAGGAAGAGCTTCTTGTTGCATTTCGATTTGGGGCAGTGAGAAAGACAAAGTGATGCTTTATTTTTGATAATGCAATCACAATAACAACTAAAAGTCTTAAGCAAGTGCTTTCTTTGTTGAGTTCATTGCCAAATTCCCTTGTGATCATGTGTTAAGATCCTTATCAATAGTATGTTCAAAAGAGAAGGAATGAATGAGAGTGCAGAGAATGAAAGATAAAGGGAATCCATTCTCCATTATAGAAACAAGCAATGACAAGCAGGGAGTGGTGCATTCACATAATTTTAAACTTTATGTTGTTCATAAGAGTAGTAAGCATGCATTGTAGTCATATGAATTCTGAATAAGAGAAATGAATTTCAGCATGGTGTCTCTAATCATTAGATGCAGAAAAGAACAAATGCTTTTGTAAGAGAGGTTTAAGAGGTAGTAACCTTGTCTATAGGATCAAAAGGGGAAAATATGAAATGTATCATTCTAATGAGAGAAGAGGTCTTCTAGCTTTTGTAGCCATGGAAATGCAAGCCCATAATGGAGTGGGAGATGTTTTTCTTTTCTTCCTGAAAGGTAAACAATATTATCTACTTCCCATCATGTTCAGAAACAAGAAATGCATTTCTTGAAAGTGTAAAACAAAGCCTTGTAATGGAGATAGGGTTTCAAGAGGAAGAGAGTAATGTTGTGGCCTAGGAATTTCTCTTCTAGAGCTTCACAAATGACAACTAAACCCACAATTTTTTTATATGATGGAATTTCACAAATCAATTGTTTTGTGAAGCTACAACTTCAAAATGTAGAGAGCCTTCATTTTGATAATAGACCCAAAAAGCTTCATTATAAATGATATAAAATGTACAGAAAATAAAAATAGAAATTATCATTTCTACATCCATTGGGATTGAATCAAGTTTCTTGGCAATAGAAAATGAAGAGGAATATAGAGCTCGACTATTGGAGAGTCTGCTTGAGTTGCTGTAGAGAGAATTCCTTCAAATTGCTCGGCAATAGGCTTCAAAAATTCCTTAGAGGGTGGCCTCTAAACAGAGAAAGGAATTGACAGAGAGGAGAAAGAGAAAATGCATTAGTAAAGAGAGGAAAACCATGGCTGAGAGGCCAAGGAATGCTTCGAAATGGAGGTTTGTGCTCAAATTTTTCACAAAAACAACTTACCCAACGATTCCCTAAAGAAGGTTGACATGAGAGCAACTAAAAAGGGTGAAGTTTCCAAGCTCAAATCCTAGTTCATGGCGGTATGTAGAGCTATTTTTCCAAAGTGACCAAGTGCAAAATGAGGGTGAATGATGAGGAGCTCAACTTGTTTTGTTTTAGGGCTTTTTCCATAATTCAAGTTCATTTTTTTGTCACATTATTTTAAAAAATCAAGGCCTTCACTAATTCTTCCATGACAATATGTTTTTCCTTAGTAATTCCTATGTTTTGAGACAATCATATGTGCCTTGCCCTTTATTTTGTAGGTCGAAGCCTTTCATGCTTGAATTTTTTTATGATTTTTAAGAAAATCATATAGTTGTGCTTTAGCTTTCATGGCTTTAGGGAAAAAAAAAAAGCAAGTCAACATGCCTTTGAGTTTTTCTGATTTTTATTAGAAAATCAAATGTCCTTATGCCTTTGATTTATTTTATGACCTTGGAGGTAAATTCAATACTATGAACCTTAGCCTTTTTTTGATTTTTTATAGAAAAATAAAAGATTAAAAGAGATGTATATTTTGATTTTGAAGATCAAAGGCTCAGATTAGGAAGGTTTTATTTTACAAAAAATCAAATCAAATGTAATTAGAACCTTTCTATTTTGTAAATTCCAACTGAAAATGATGTAAAACATCATTAAGGAAATGTTGTTATAAATTGCCTTAATGTTTGTTATTTTAAAATGCAATTAGATAGAAGCTTTCTTTTTAGAGTTTGAGTTCACTTGGGCGAAATGGGAAAAAAATGGGCAAACTAGACCTATTTTCAGTTAGTTTGAGCTTGATTTTGTGTCTTTTGGATCGACCTACTGTAGATAGAAAGTTGCCATTTTTTTCAATTAGTTTGGATCAGTTTATGGTACTAATTTTGAAGTTTTTCTCTTGAGCTTGAAAATGGGTTAAAGTTGTTATTCTGAGATGTAGTTCAGCCAGTTTTTCTATTCTCACTATTGGAGACATTTTGGAGCTATAAGTTGGAGAAAAAATTAATTTTTCTCAATTTAGATAATTGTTTCTTCCTCTCTTGTTCATTTGTAGAGAGTTTGTGAACACTTTTGTACTCAAATTTTGATCTTGCATACTCCTTTAGTTTCAATAAACAACAGAGCTTACCTTCTCATATTTTTGTCTCATATTTAGAGTATCAATTTGATGACATTGTGATTCAAAATACTAAATCCTTTTATGTCTTGTTATTGTAAGTTTGTGTACAAAATTTCATATAATTCAGGTTGTATGATTGTGTTCAGTTTGATCCTTCATACAAATTACTGTTGAGTTGTATGTTTCAAGTGAGATTGTGAGGGCTAAAGTTTTGAGAAATTGTTTGTGAGTAGAATCATCAAAGTCAATTTAATTTTTTTTGAATCATCCTTAGGTTTTAGGATTTCATTTTCAAGTTTCCTTCTAACCCTTTTCTCAGAAAACTCATTTAGATTAGGTGATCTGCCAGGGGAACCATCTCGCTCTGGAGATTCATTCTCACTATAGGTCACCCACAACCTGAGAGTGTTTCCATGTTTCAACAAGATAGTTAAGTTTAACTTGGCTAGGGTGCAATCCTTATTGAAAATAGAGGGACAACCTCCTAGGGTTTATTTTTATTTTTGAGTTGTGAGGATGATAAATTTGATGTGTGATTTGACAAGACTATTTGACATAAAACCCTAGATTTGAAAATATAATTTAACAGATAGATGAAAACAAAAGGTTACAAAACTAACCTAGATTTGAGAAATGACAAAAATGAGGAACCTACACTATGAATTTGATCCTTAATTGGTTGGTCTAGGGTGTGATGTTCCCTAGACTAGACACCTACTTAAATTTCGATCTGAAAGTTTTGAGATGTGGATTAAGATTTGCACTATGTTTTCTAAGACTACCACCTATTGAAACATTCAGATCTGACTTGCACACACAAAAATGGGGGAATGGTTTGTGTAGACACCTAAAAATGACCTAGGCCTGCAAGCTTCATTTTTTTACCACCTTCGTCCTAGCATAATTAAGTTATCTAATTATGTCCTTGGTCCACATTCGACTATTGATTAAATAATTCATAATTATTTAATTAATTCATGTCATTTGTTCCTCCTTGATTATTAAATAAATAAATATTATTTATTTATCTAATACGTCATTAATTATCTAAATCTTCCTTTGATTAAATAAATTTCATAATTTATTTAATTTCTCTCTGTCATCTAAGTCTTCCTTTGATTAAATAAATTTCATAATTTATTTAATTTCCCTTTGTCATTTTATGTCTCCTTGATTAATTAAATAAATTTTATTTATTTAATTACGTCACTAATTAAGTCCCCCTCTTCTAAAAATTAAATAAATTTGATTTATTTAATTGTCCACTTTCCACTATAATTAAATAATTTTAATTTAATTATTTAATTATTCATTAGCTGTTTCTCTTACTAAAATTAAATAAATTTGATTTATTTAATTTAGCCAATTCTCTTGAATTTTGAATTAAAATCATTATTTAAATTCAAAATAATTCCTTTTGTCACATTCCTCCATAATTAAATAATATCTTGATTATTTAATTATTTACTGGTCAGCTAGAGTAAATAAATTTTATTATTTAATTTCTCCAGCAACCTCTTTGTCCGTGCCAGCCTTATCTTCCAATTTAATTCTTGACTTTTGACTTCTCATTTAATTTCGACCCTTGATTGAATTATCTTATAATTCAATCTTGGCCCTTCATCCTTATCATTGCCCTAATTTTGACCTAACCCTAATGCACAACAACATTTAATCTTGATCATTGATCTTAGGGTTTTTGTCATCTTCTCATCCTGGCCACACATTCGAAATTGCAATTTTTATAAAAGGGCAATTTTATCCTCATTTGGTCTCCTCCAGTTCCTGTCAATGGTCTCTCTCTGGTTCATGTCTATTTTCTGTCAACTTAGGTTGTTTGTCATTTAACATTTGCAGTCATTTGTCATTCTAGCTTATTATTAGGTTATTTTCATTTATGCAAATCCTTCAACACTTGCATAGGACTTAGGCACATGTCATAGTTGCTCATACAAATCTGAGGGCATCTCTATTTACTGCAAGCTAGGAGGTGTAACAAAGATGAACCATGGAAGTTGAAGACTAGGGTAATATTGCTCCTTTGTTTTCATGCTATTTTCCTTTGTGCTTTGTTACTTCTTTGGATTTTCTGTTATTGTGCTAACCCACTTAATAATAATTTTCAGATTTTCCCTTGATTACATTGGTGAACCCGACGTTGTTATTTCGGCTTTTCGTACGTTTTTTTTTGTTGTTTTCTGTTGTTTTGCAGGGTACAGGTACGGATCGCCGCAACTTTTTTAAAAACAGTGTGACGCATCATATGCGTCGCGACGCACACGAAAACAGTAGAGCCGCAATTGACATGTCGCAACGCAACTGATTCCCATAACGACGCATCCATTATTCCTGAGCCGCATCTGAAACCTCGAAAGCCGCATTCGAAACTCGCGCCGCATCCGTCTGGTATAACAATTTTTCTTTCCAGTTTGAGATTTTTATTTTCGGATTTCGGGTTGTATAATCGTATGTGTTCCTGCATTCGGTTTTTATTCCTGCATGATTCAATACGATTCGATCTTCTGTCACTAATCCTTTCTGGTAGTGGCTTTCTGTTTTGGTAGGATTTTTTGTTGTTTTCTGTTGTTTTGCAGGTACAGGTACGGGTCGCCGCAAACGTCGCAACGTATCTGATGACAAAAACGACGCAACTGTTATGACAAGCCGCAACTGCAAATTACAGAGACGCAACTGACATTACGAGCCGCATTCGCAGAACAGAACGAGGCATCTGAGAAACCGAGCCGCATCTGTCTGGTAACACCGCGCCGCATTTGCCTGGTAAACTTTTTCTGTCAATTTTTAGCTTTTAATTGCCGAATTTCGAGTTGTTTCTGTTTTCTGGTTTTCTATTTTCTGTCTTTTTCTATGTTGGTTATTCCTGCATGTTAACCAGATTAGATATTTTGTGTTACTAATAGTTTCTTGTAGCGTGTGGCGATCCTTTTTCGTGTGTCCAAGACCAAGACATACAAGACTACTAACTCAATGTTTGCAGATTCGCATGTCAAAGAAAGAGAAAACAAACAGCGTGCTTGTTTATTCCTAGATTAGCAAACTTTGAATTTGGTGCTTTTAAAACGAATCATGTCTTTCATGCTTGAGTGTGCTTGTGGAGTGGTAGGTGAGTATGCTCTCACTTGGTGAAAACCTTGTGATCAGAAAACCAGACCCATTCCTTTATTGTTATTTTACCCTTCACGATTCGGTATATCGGAGTATCCTCTCCCCTTGCGCATTCGTGCGATCCTGGGTGTAAGAGAAACGGTTACCGACTCTAGAACTTGGGCCTGTTCTGGTGGGAAAAATTACTCACCCCAGGATGACTTAGACTAGTAGCACCCTGACACCGAGGGACTTCCAGCGGTATAGAAAAGTGGGTCTTTGGGAAAGAATCACGGCTGGTTCTCACATTTAGATGGATCCGAAGGGACTCTCGCCGCATGGATCACGCCCACTAACGGAATGCCCAATTAAACACCTCTTGTCTTAGTGTCCAACCGTTCTATTGGCCGTTGCTTGATATAGTGCAGGGTACGATCATGCCCGAAGATTACTCACTACTGATCCCCTTGAGTAGAGATAGCAATTCTTGGGATGTCACTACCCAATGAATCTGAATTTGGTGTGCTCGAATGACGTTAATGAGCCATGGAGGGGAGCCAATGCCACCAAATTCTAAGCTATCCGCTCTCGAGAAGGAAAGGTGTTCATCACCAATCCGGGGTATAATTGGTGGGCTATATCAAGTATACAAACCCAAGGCCTAGTGGCCTTTCTAGGATTGTGCTTATCTCATGTGTGTTTTGTTATCCCTTAAAACGCTGTGTTTGTCAAGTGCATTCTGGTTTTGTCACAGTCCAAACAAAACGGTCATCAAACAGATCAAAAACCTCCATCAACATACCACAAAAATCACTTTGAAACAAAACTGTCATATCTGTCGAACCGCAACTGAAATTTTGTAACGCAACTGCTCTGATAAACCGCATCTGAAATTTATAACAACGCATCTGTATGCGTCGCGACGCATGTGTAACCCGAAAAGTCGCATCTGTTAAACCAAGTCGCATCTGACAGTCAGAAAGCCGCAAGTGAAACAATGAACCGCAACTGATAAACAGAGACGCAATTGCCAAACTGAGACGCATCTGCCTGTCAAAATTTTTAAAACTGCACATTCGAAACCAGAGACCCCCAAACTGTCAACCATCTGTCAAACTCTATCATTAGAAGGATTCTGCCAGCAACCCAATTTGAAATTGCTCAAAATTTTGTCCCTTAGCTTGCATTTGATCACCTTAGGTTTCACACCTCACCCCATTTAGTATCATACATTCAACATTACGTTGTTCCTAGGTTCATATCTTGCATACTTAGGAGTAGACAAATCTTAAGCACCCCTTGGCAAAATCATTGTTTTCGAAATTAGACCCTTTTGGACCAAGTTATCAAACATCCTTTTAGTCATTGTCCTCTTTTGTGAGATTTCTCCCAACTCAAAAGTCTAGTTAGGAAGACTCATTAGTCATCTTGTCAACTTGTCATTAACAACAAAGTCCTCTAGCAGTCCAAATCGAAAACAAAGTTCAAGCCTAGAAGTGCTTAGATAGCCTCATTTCACATTGCATCCACATTGCATACCTTATTCACAAAAATCCAAAAACAGTGGTCATTTTAGTCGTCAGTTTGAACCTTAGATTTCACCTAGTGTCATACTTGCATTTAGTGGACATCCCCTTTGAGCAATCTCATTTATGGTCGAAACCAGACTTCAAAAGTGCAAAAGACAAATGGAAAACTTTAGGCAAGATCCCAACAGTCCTCCACATGACTCAAACTGGACCGTGAATGATCCCTTTACCAATCTAGACAATCAACCTCCAGTGACAACACAATCCCACCTAACAACTCATTCGAACGCTACATGCAAAGAGATGAAAACGGTCAACTCCTTCAAGAACACATAGAAGCATTGACACAAGACCCAGAAGTCTATCAGTTGGCTGAAACAATAGCGCGCCACGACAGGGACAGATTCGTAGCTATGCTCTTGAGTGAAGGAGCTAGGTTACCACCAGGATTTGACAGTAACTCGCTACATGATCCTAATGCCAACAATGTTCACAACACCTCGCACAGTGGTCAAATCCTAAATACTACAAGCACCATCCCTCTTAACACAACGACATTGCATACCACATCCAACATCCCAAACATCTCCAATACAATAAACACTACGTCTCTTGGGGGATCACAATCATCCACAACATCCACGACACTACCCCAATTAAACACAACCACTCTTGGTTCCCTGACACCATCGGCAAATTATTCCAACCCTCCTGTTATCACAACAACAAATACCATGGGGCCATCATCAAGTCATCACAACTCCCCCTTGACAACTACATCTACTACCATGAACACAATTTCAACGAAAGCATTCAGTAGTAATTCACAACATCCTTTGGGAGGAGCCACAGGACGTATCTTTATACAAGGACAACAACAAAACGTGAACATGACAACACAGTCAAACGTCATTACCTCCCAAGGTACAAATACCAATGTTCCCCTTGTGCAAAATCAGCAATTCACACAAAAGAGCCAAATAACCCAACCCATGACATCATTAATACATCATAACATTCATGGTCACAACATACCCCAAATAATGACACGCACAGCTGGGGGACACATTCCAACATACTCATCCACCGTTCACACTCATCAACATGCACCTAACCACAACTTCCAATACCAACAACACACATCATACGTCCCACAACAACCCGTACCGCCACAATACACCTATACTCCCACAGGAACACATGGTATACCAGGCAATTCAACGTATGGAAATGTAAATGACCCCACCATAGATGAACTCAAAACAACAGTGCGGGATATGGCGAAGCAAATGCAAAACATGCTCATTACAGGCGGGAAATCCGAAATATCATATGACTTGGATGTGTACCCATTCGACACAAACTTACGTATGCCCGCATTTCCGCCAGGATATGTGTCACCCAACTTCACTAAATACAAAGGCAAAACAAATCCCATTGAACATCTTCGCGAATTCGCAACTAACTGTATGGATATCGCCTACGAACCCACATACTTGATGAGACTTTTCTCCAAAAGTTTGGCGGGTCAAGCCCTTGAATGGTTTTCAACGCAAAAAGATATCCAAACATGGGATGAGCTCAAAAGAAGGTTCATAAAAAATTACGCATACAATATTGACATGGACACCTCTATCACTAGTTTGTGCAATCTCACACAAGAAGAGTCGGGTGAGACATTTATCCCGTTCTTTCAAAAATGGAGAAGCCTCGCTAGTCGATGTCACATTGACATTCCTGAAAGAGAAAAGGTTGACATGTTTGTCCAAACACTTTTAGGGCCCCTCAAATTCGCATTGCAAATACATTGTTGCACAACTTTCACAGAATTAGTGGAAAAGGGGGTCCAAATTGAGAAAGCCCTTATCGCAAAAGGAGAACTGAGGTATGGTTCCAAAAACACAAACACCAACCCACCCGCTGACAAAAACAAATATTGGGTCAAGAATAAACATGTCACAAACGATGGTGTCGTAGACGCCAAGACCGCAAGTCCCATATTGGCTCTGAAAGGGGTACAACAACAAAATAGACCAACAACGACACTGACACCTTCCCCCAATACTCCTTCGAACAGTCAAAATGATCAAAACCGTCAAGGACAATATCGTCAACAAAGACAATTCCCTAGAGGTCGCACATACACCAATTTAGGTGAACCCATTGCAGACGTCCTCAAGAAATGTATCCAACATGGGGTCATCACACTTCCGTAAATAAAACCTTATGACCCAGGACAATTCAAACCAGCATGGTGGGATGACAACGCAATTTGCGAATACCATCGAGTCAAAGGGCATACAACCTCCAACTGTCGACAACTAAAAAATGTAATCCAAGACCTCATTGAAAATCGCACCATTGAAGTAGGTGGATCGCAATTCAATTCCAACTCAGATCATACTATCCACAAGAATCCACTACAGGATCATGGTCCCCATAATGCTTCCACTTCAGGTCCACAAAACCAGGCTAACTTCACCCGAGCCAAGTACGATTACTCTGGTGGACCAATAATCAATAATGTTAGAACGGACGAGGAATACATCAACACCATTACGATCAGGAGAGCACCACAGTGCAATGCTACTACACGAAGTGGCAAGGTCACTATAGATGGTCCACCTCCCCCTAGCCAAGCCAAGATCATTGTAGGAGGCCCATCTGCTAAGCAATCACAACCAGCTTCATCTGCTAAACAACCAAAACCTGTCTCAACCCCACAACAGTGGAAACCCAAAAGTCAGTTCAATCTCATTGACCAACTAGGCAAGACTCCTGCGCAAATATCTATCCTTGAGCTGCTTCGTATTTCTCCCGCACACAAAGAAATCCTGGATAAAACTCTCTTAGAGTCATCGGTCCCGAAGGACATTGATGTCAATCAGTTTGAAACTATGGTGGGATATCTCACCATGCCGCACCATGTCACCTTCTCAAATCAGGATTACTCATCATCAAAAACCAACCACAATGATGCATTACACATAGAAGTTTTTGTCCACAAGCACAAGGTTAGACGGGTTTTAATAGATGGCGGAGCAGGGTTGAATATATGCTCCCTTAAACTGGTTAAGGCTCTTGGATTCTCTGATGCATGCGTAGACCCAACAAAAAGCATAGTGATCAAAGCATATGATGACGAGGAACGCTCTTCGCGAGGTGTTATCTCTCTCCCTATCCGAGTGGGACCACTCATTGTCGACACAACTTGCCAGGTCCTGGATTTGGAACTACCATATAACATTTTACTTGGCCGTCCATGGATCCACGCTTTGAAAGCTGTTCCGTCAACATACCACCAATGCCTCAAGTTCCCTTTTGACGGTACAGAAGTCACCATATATGGAGACCCCGACCCTTTCCAATATTGTACCAATTTAAGGGGTATCTCCGAACACCAAGTACCTATTAACCGAGAAGCATCTGGCTCCTCGTCCAAATACATCGACCCTTCCATGCTCGGGTCATCTTCCACATCCACTCCATCCACGTCTTCTGACATATCACAACCCTCCACCAACCCTAAGACCGAATCAACCGATAAAATCCAGGACCTCGGCTGCGGAGAGTTCAAACTAAATACAGCATACAACATAACTACAATACCCACTCCTCCAAAGATACATGGTCGACCATGTTTCAGAATGGAACCGCAAGAAACATTCAAAGTTCCACCGAATACAGTTTTCATCAAGTGGGGAGACATGAGTGATGAAGACCTTGCCGATATCACAGGATGGATCTACAAGGACACAGTCTCATTACCTCCACTACCAGTCCAGAGATATGGCAAGGGTTACAATATCATGAAGGCTAAAGGCTACGATGGTACTAGTGGCCTTGGAAAAAATAAAACTGGTCGAAGAGAACCCATAGAAACTTTCCAAATTCCGAAGTATCTTGGATTAGGGTTTGGATCACTCGACAATGGCGATCGACATACCCATGAACTTTCCAGTGAGCAAGTACATGCTTCTGAAAGTGTTGAGACTACTAGGGAATACCTATCTGAAACAGACTCCCATGAGTGGGAATTTGGCTCCGAACGATCCCTAAGTGACTGTTGTCTTGATGATTTGTTTGTTGAACCAGGGGAATTGACCTCTGAACAACGATTTTGGCAAACATTCAAAATTGATCAGGCACCAAACAGTCAAAATCCCACTACCACATCTCATGACACGCAACAACCACCATCCGAACCCCCTCAGTCTAACCTATCTGAAGTATCAGATAATATTGATAACCAGGACTCTCAAACCTTCACCCCTTATTATGACAACGAATATGACACTAGTGAAGGAGAATACTGGGTAGAGTCCGATGTCGAGTTGGACGATGATAACCTCATCTACAACATCAACACATCTATCTGTATGCTATCCGCATCCTCACCCGAATTCACTAGCTGTGACGACGGCATTTCCTTAGTCTACCCTGAACTAGTCGATTGGGACCAACAAGGACCGCCAGTTCTAGACACATTCCAAAATGATGAAGCCATTGCTGAATTCATGGGGTTACGTGAGGGCATACCCAGTGGGGACCACAGATCAGGATTTACTATTGATTTGCATTGCGCGGCATACTTTGGTGAGACGGTTCAGTCCTCTAGTCGCAAAAATAAAAATCAAGTAAAAAATGAAACGTCTCTAGGTGAAAACCGAAAGGCACCTCTTGACGATAAAATAGTAAAAACAAAGGACGTATCTACGGGTGAAAACCTCTCGGAGGCGCCCAAAGATGGAGGACTGGACTTTCTCCCCGTGCAACAGGAGAGATCAGCCATGCTTGTTGAGGACACCATAGAGGATAACATTTCGACTCCAGAAGACCCCAAGATGGTACTATTTGCGGCATCATTGACAGATGAAGAGAAACCGGAATTTCATAAATTCTTTGCAGAACGGAAAATAAACTTTGCATGGTCCTACGCTGACATGCCAGGATTGGACCCCAAACTGGTTCTACATCATCTGCCACTAGTACCCAATGCTAAACCAGTCAAGCAGAAGTTGCGCAAGATGCACCCTCAAGTTGCTCTATTGGTTAAGGCCGAGTTAAAGAAATTACTGGATGCCGAATTCATAAGGTCTATAGATTATGCTGAATGGATTTCCAACCTAGTGCCGGTGACAAAGCCAAATGGACTAATTCGGGTATGTACAGATTTCCGAGACTTAAACAAAGCATGTCCAAAGGATGACTTTCCTTTGCCCAACATTGACATCATAGTCGATCTAACTACAGGACATGAGATGCTATCCCTCATGGATGGTTTCTCGGGTTATAATCAAATCCGCATTGCTCCTGAGGACCAACACAAAACAGCATTTACTTGCCCATGGGGTACATACTGTTGGAACGTCATGCCCTTCGGCCTCAAAAATGCAGGTGCCACATACCAAAGGGCTATGACCACGATCTTCCATGACATGATGCACAATATAATGGAAGACTATGTAGACGACTTATTGGCCAAATCAGCAACAAGGAAAGATCATTTGAAGGTACTTGACAAAATCTTCAAGAGACTAGAAGAGTACAAGGTGCGGTTAAACCCTAAGAAATGTATTTTTGGCGTCACGTCAGGTAAGCTATTGGGATACATAGTTTCCCGAAGAGGCATAGAGATCGATCCGGCAAAGGTTAAAGCAATCATAGACATGCCTCCACCTAGAGGGATCAGTGAACTCAGAACCCTGCAAGGCAGAGTACAATCTATTCGCCGCTTCATAGCACAGTTGGCAGATAAGTGCCACCCATTTTAGTATCTGTTACGCAAAGGTGTCCCCTTCGTATGGACAGATAAATGTCAACAGGCCTTCTAGCAAATCAAAGATTACCTGCTATCAACACCAGTTCTCATGTCGCCTATTCATGGAAAGCCATTAATTCTATATATCTCGACCACTAATTCGGCACTGGGGGCATTACTGGCTCAAAATGATCATGAAGGGAAAGAAAGAGCAATCTACTACATCAGCCGCACACTGATAGGTTATGAGTTGAATTATACATACATTGAACGTGCATGTCTCACAGTTGTCTTTGCAGCCCAAAAACTAAGGCATTATATGCTTAATCATCAGACGTAATTGGTTGCCAAGATTGACCCATTAAAATACCTATTAAGTCGAGCAGCGTTAACAGGCCGATTGGAAAAATGGGTCATGATCCTAAGTGAATACGACATACAGTATGTTGAACGCAAGGCAATAAAAGGGCAAGTAATAGTAGATCAACTGGCAGATGCACCAATGCAAGCCTCTCATCCGTTGGTAACTGATTTTCCCGACGAGTCCATCTTTCATACGGAACCAGCAACACCATGGAAGCTGTATTTTGATGGGTCTCACACTGGTCATGGCTCAGGGGCTGGAATCTTGTTCATCACACCACAAGGGGATTCAATTCCTAAGTCATTTCGAATTGCTTTCCCTTGCACAAACAACATTGCCGAATACGAAGCACTAGTTACAGGTCTCAAGCTGGCAATCAAATGGAAAATTCAGACATTACTTGTATTCGGGGATTCCCAGCTGGTAATCAAACAAGTGAATGGTGACTATGAAACAAAGGATGAGAAGTTGCTTCCTTACAAGAGGATGGTGGACAGTTTCCTAACATACTTCCAATCAGTGTCTTTTGAACAAATCCCCAGGGTACAGAATAAGGCAGCAGACGCAATGGCTACTATTAGTTCCCTCTTGGACATCCCTAAAAATGTGTCGCAATTTGAGTTCCTAGTAGAACAGCTGTTGATACTGGCATATGATATCCCAGAGTCGGAAATGGTTTGTGAACTTGTTGGTCCCAACTCTCCTTGCTATCAGGACATTTATGACTATCTAAAGACTCACACCCTTCCATCGAACCTATCCAATAACCAAAGGAAGTCCCTCATTAGAAAATCCACAAGGTATGCCATTATCAGCGATACCCTATACCGCCGTAGTTTCGACAGTACCCTCCTTAGATGTCTTGACACCGATGAAGCATGTACGACCTTACGAGAAGTGCACGATGGTATATGCGGATCTCATTCGAGCGGTCCTACTCTGGCTAAGAAACTAATGAGACTTGGATATTATTGGCCGACAATGGAAAAAGATGCAATAGAATATGTCAGAACCTGTCGCAAGTGTCAGATCCATAGTGATTTGGTCCATGCTCCAGCACAGGAACTTCGGCCAATCACTTCTCCGTGGCCCTTTGCTCAATGGGGACTCGACCTCGTGGGTAAGATTCATCCAACTTCCTCCAACGGCCATAAATTCATTATCACCGCCACTGAATACTTCACAAAGTGGATCGAAGCCATTCCATTGACATACATTACTGGCAAACAAATATCGAAGTTTATCCTCAATTACATCATTTGCCAGTATGGCCTCCCACAGTCCATCATCACTGACAACGGATGTCCGTTCAAAAACCAAGACGTACGTGAGTTATGTGAGCGATTCCATATCCAACACCACTTTTCATCCCATGCACCCCCAAAGGAAGCGGCCAAAATTTGTCGAATAAAACCGTTATCGAGATCCTTAAGAAGGCATCAGCGGTGGCGATTAGCACATACAATAACCACATACGTAGATATGGTGGCATTAAATGCAGCCCGCAGGGCTTACTATTCGCCACCACAGTTTTTGGTAGCGAATATCTTACCGGTAGTCGAGAATTCGCCAGCCTCACGGGTCTCTTTGAAGGGTCTAGCTAATGAAGAGGAATACCGACAATCACGCTTGCACGAGCTGGAAATGCTGGATGAAAGAAGACAAAACTCATTGAATCACCTCCAGGCATATCAAAATTGCCTTTGTCGCAGCTACAATAAAAAGGTCATGGTCAGAAGGTTTGACATTGGCGACCTGGTTCTCATGCAGAACCCTAAGAATCAAGCAGACAGAGAAAAGCCAGGAAAGTTTGAACCAAACTGGTTAGGTCCATATATCATCATATATTCTTTTGGTTCTGGAGCATATCAACTGGCGACTCCAGATGGGGAACAATTGACTGAACCCATCAACAGTTTACACCTCCGAAAGTTCTACGCATAGCATCAGAGGACAAAGCTGGAGGACCCTAAAAATACAAAATTGAAAATGGAAAAAATCGTCACCTTGATGAAACGGCAAGCCAGTCTTGGTGACACCAAAAAAAAAATCAAAATCCACCAAAAATAGTAAAAGAAAAGAAATAGTGAATCGATGAGTGAAAACACGGCAAGCCGGTGGCACAGACGGTACCATAATAGTGAAAACTTGGCAAGCCATGTGTAAGCAATCATTACTCTGCCATCTGTGTCATGGTCTAAACTTGAGAAAACTACGGGATGAAGAGGCTGTCTTAAATACATTGATAGAGTCACCATCGCATCCTGCTCTACTGTCCTAGTGAATGAGCGGTCGACATCAAGTCGGCCGGTATTGTGTCCAACAAGTCCAGCGACATCCTATGAGTATCCCTTACTGCAAATGGCTAAGTCTTAAAACTGTTGGGGCATAATAATGTTTATCATCTCTGCGATGCGGTGGGTGACCGTGAATCAAAACATCATAAAAAGTCTGAAAAATCAAAAACATCATAAAAAAGTCCACGAAAAGAGTCAAAACATCATAAAAGTCTGAAAAAGAAGCCAAAGAAACATCGTAAAGTCTGAAAAAGCCAAAACATGGTAAAATGTCTAAAAAGACCTAAAAAACCATAAAACGTTCTGAAGAAAACCAAGCAAAACATTCGACCGCGCAGGACACACAAGTGCACTGTCATCTCCGGTATAAGTCAATCAAGTCACTAAGTCCATGTCATTGTCCGAACTACGTTGTCTCTGCGCATTTGCTACGTAGGCAAGACTCATACTTGAGTCCCCGAGACATTAGGTCAGTCCTATTAGGTTTGTCAAAATAAATCATGGCGCAATCTTTGCCCATCAAGACAAAGTCATTGGTCGTGTCGAACTACGAGGTCTCTGAGTGTATGACGTAGGCAAGGCCATCTATCGATGAGCCCCCGAGGCCGCACTAGGTCAGTCCATTAGGGTTCGTGGCAAAACGTTGGCACACACGTCAAAAGTCTTCACTTATTTTCTGTACGAGGAAAGCTCCTAAAACAAAGTAAAGCAATCTTTTACTCAACATGACAATCTCATTAGGGCAACATTGGCATATAATCAAACACAAGTCAACCTCGGTCACAACAAGTCAACCTCAGTCAAACACAAGTCAAAACAAGTCAAAACATTATAACTGCTCAAACTGTCAAATTTTGGTTAGTCTTCAGATGCGTCCTTCTGAAAGATAACCTCTGTCATTTACGCCTTAGGATATGTCCTTCCTAGGTGTCGTCATCGTCATTCGGCCTTTCGAGCGATCCTCTTGACATCTAAGGATCCCTCTTCCTGACATTAGCATTCTTCAGATGAGTCCTTCTGAAGAACCAACTCTGTCATTTATGCTTTAGGATGTGTCCTTCCTAGGCATCGTCATTATTTTGAGGTACCCCTTACGACCATTAGGGATCAAATCCTCCTGACATTCGGCATCATTCAGGATGTGTCCTTCCTGAATTCACCAAGTCTCGACATTTTCAAGGTCATCAAAACTTTAAACACTCAGACATCTTGACATCGTCAAACATGACACCTTGGCATCGGAACAATGGCTATCCAGATGCACTTGACAAACACTTGGCAACTGTCTTTTCATCTCTTATCATGTTATTAGTTTTTCAGCGAGATCCCACTAAGCAGGATTTAGAGAAGCAGCGATGTAGCATGACAATTGACACGCATGACTACTAGCTTCTCAGCGAGATCCCGATCTTGGGATTTAGAAAAGCAACGACATATCATGATAGAGACTTTATTTTTTGTAATTTGGCAATCATGTCACTAGTTTCTCAAGGATGTCCTGGCAACAGGATTTAGAGAAGCCACGACGTTTCATGATCTGTCATTGTCTTTTTCTGCCTGTGGTTGATTATGACGACAAGACTGGGGCAAGCATGCTCCTAGTATGAGTCATAACCATCCTTGTCTGTGACTGTTCTGTCTTAGGTAATGGTACGACCTTGCACACCTGGATCTACGTCATATCTTGGTGTTTGTTGACCATTACAACAATTTGCCCAATGATGATTAAAGAGCAACGAATATTAAAAGTCTTATAGTAAAGTTTTGAAGGATTTGCATCTTCTCATAGGTCTTCTCCTTTTTGGTCTGGTCATCTTCTCTCATCGGTCCCGTCCTCTTCTCTTGTCCATCCTGCGATGATATCCTGTGTCATTCAAAAACATAAGTGCATACATGCTATATCCAATGCATTAGGTCCATACATACATCATACATGGCATTAAATAACACCATACATGGCATTCCATCATATACATAATCATAAACATTGCATTAACATAATCATCATCATTACATATTTTACATAAATGCATCATGCACATCATTAACATAAGCATACGAATATTGCATCATCATGGCATCAAAAATCACAACATAGACATCATAATACACAAATGGCATCATAAAATAAGCATCGTACATCATACACACATAATGCATAGAACATCACATAACACATATAGGCCGCATCAAAACTGCATCATCATATAAATATCATCTCAAAAATATGCAAGGTCACAGGATAAAGTCAATGGATATCCCAAAAATGGAGCTCGCAGGCTCAACAATAATATAGTGTGTCACAATACAAATATGCCCTAGGGAAGGCTCTCATCATCCCCTCGGGGAGAAGAATGTGGTGGAGGCAACTCTGTCACGGGCGCTGAAGCAAGGGATGGTCCTGTAGTGGCCTGTGTCTGTGACGCTGATGGAATACTGAGTGAAGGCATCATCTCAACAGTAGTAAACACCTGTGAGGTCACTGCTGCTGGACTCTGAAAAGCGGTAGGATCTGTCACTGGTGGCTGACGCTGTACTGATCTCTGAGCTGACCCAATGGAACCCTGACTGTGCCCTGAATGATGACTCGGAGTATGCCTACGCGAGTGATGTGATCTGCGGCCTGATGTGTGTCCTGTGGAAGTCGACCCTCCGGCACTGCTGTGGCTCCTGGTACCACTGCCACTACCCGACCTGTGCCCACTGCCTGTCCTCGTCTGTGATCGAGACAGGGTAGGATCTCGCTGCTCTGGTGGCACTGCCTGCTCATATAATGTCCTGTACTGCCCTAGCCTCATGCTCACCCTGGCCAACTCCCGAGCCATGTCCCCTATGGGTTCTGTACATAGGGCCGCGAACTCTGTACACCATCGTGCTGAATCCTGCTGGCAGATCACCGCCTGATCCCGCTCCACACGGGCTACCTCCAGTGCTGACTGCAGGGATCTCACCTGTGCCTGGCTGGCATCTAGTCTCTGCTGCAGATTGGTCACTCGCTGATCGGCTGTAGCATCCGATGGAAACTCTGAGGATGGTATCTCCTCCTCACCCTCCACCATCTGCCATCTCAGGAGTCTCTCCGCCTCACCTATGGCCTCATCCTCTAGATCATCATCATCATCCTCCTCTCCTGCCACCGCCGTCTCCTCCTCTCCTGCCACCTCTGTCTCCTGTCTCCCCCCCTCCGCCTCCTCCTCCCCGGCCACATCTGCCTCTGGTGCCCTGGCCTCCTGTCTGGGCTGCTCCTCCATCTCCCCCCTCCCCTCCCACTTGGAGTATAGGGATAGCGTCTAATCTTACTTTTCAAGCCGTCTTTGTGCTTGGCTTTTTTTGTGACTACGGTACTTTTGTCCATCCGTAGTGGCCTCGCCGTCTCCTTTGTCATCTCACCTCGGCCTCCTCTCCCTCGCCCTCCATCATCACCCCACGCCTCTCCAGGTCCCTCCCTCCATCTTCACCTAAGCCCTCCCATCACATCACTTACTGCCTCAGGTCCTCCTCCCATCCTCCTCCATCTCCATCCACCTTGCCTCACGCCTCTACCTGCGCTACATCTGCACTCTGCCCCATCTGCTCGCCCCTCGTGCGGCCCATTTTCGTGGAATCATGACCGCTGACTCAGGCGGTGACCCGTCGGGATCGTCAATGGCCGCGGGTTGACGCCACCAGGCTCATGGTACGGTGGTGGATCGCAGCTCACCTCTCCAACCCCAAGCCTGGGCTACTAGCCCGTCAATCTGCTGCGTCGCGAAGGCCACTGGGATGGCCGGCCCCCATGCATGCTCTCTCGACGATCGGGCATACTCTGCTGTCCCCATCGGTACATCCTGCTGCTCCCCGAACTGTCTCAGTACACGCTGTGGCAGATACATCTCAATAATCAGCGATGTCTGTACTGTCCGGCCAATGAGGTATCGATACTGCCTGCAAAAACTGAGATGATCATCCTCATCATCCCATGCCTCACAGTCCCTGTAGGGTCTCCAGATGAAAGTCACCATGGTGTCAATCCGATGTCGCCACCACCCTGTCTCACCTATATGAGTCTGCTGTAATGCGCCGGCATAGTAGTACGAATAAGGCATCCCCTCGGCCAGCTGTGGTCTGTCGATAGGAGGGCGGAATATGGCAATATGCTCCCATGCCCAGATCATCATCAATGTGGTCCCACAAGAGATACTCTCTCCTCTCCTGTACACAACGTCATGCAGCTGATGATAAAGCGTCCCCAGCAAACAGGGACCCCATGCGTAAACTGTCCTGTCTCGCCGCATGCCGACCATGACATCCCCCCAACCAATCGGAAATCCGTGTCCTCGTCGGTCAGGTACCAAAATCCCACCAATCAGAGTCGCCAGAAATGCATCAAAGCGACTGTAATGCTCCGCCAGGAAATCCCAATGGATCTCGTAACCCTCAATGCCGAGTCCGGCACCCTGATCCTGGTAGTACGCTCGGAAGGTCTGCTCGCCATGGCGGGGATCATAAACGATCCGCTCCCCTCGAATCGGAATCCGGAGAATGCGGTAGACATCCTCCAAAGTGATCGTAGCCTCACCTGTCGGTAGGTGAAAGGAACAGGTCTCTGAATGCCATCTCTCGCATAGCGCCGTCAGCAAACCCCTGTTCGCCCGAATGGCGGGCATGAATGCAGCGTGGAATAAGCCGAGTCTCATCAGTCGTCGCCGCTCTCGCGGGCCTAGCTGATCGCCAAACCGAAAGGTCCTCGGTCTGCTCTCCCTCGTGTAAATAGGGGCAAGCTGCCTCTGCAAAAAGACGAACACTGCATTAGCACCTTTTGGACAACTGTGACCGTCATGGAAAATAACTTAGGGCATAAAGACATCAAAACAAGTTAAAGTCAAAAAAAGCAAATGCGTCGTAAAACCGCAATTGCGTCTCAAAAACACAACTGCGTCGTTCTAAAAATCAAATGCGTTGTATCTAGTGAATTGCGTCGCTGTATTACACTTGCGTCGCGAATTTACCCGTTTGCGTCGCCCTATCAAGGAGGCTCAAACAGTCAAGAGGAGGCCAACACCTCCCAATCTAGCTTCCAAAACAAAAAGAAGAATAGCAACTCAAATAAGAGGAATGATAAGAGTAATGTGCAATGTTAACACTATCACAAGTATGGTCACTATGCAAGTGAATGTAGGAAGAAACAACGTGACCAAGGGAATCAAAATGCAAATGTGGTAGATGAGAACAAGGATGAAAATGAAAAAAAATCACAAGTGTTTATTGTATGCAATTTTATAGAATAGGGAAACACTAAAATTTGGTATTTGGACAATGAATATAGCAACCACATGAGTGGTAACAGAAATTTATTTGCCTCCATAGACAACAATAGTAAGTTTGAAATCAAAATGGGGAACAATGAGAAGGTTCCAATCATGGGTAGGGGCATAGCGTGCATACAAACCAAGCATGTTGATGAAAGACAAATCCATGACATTTTTTATGCCCCGAGCATGAAACACAATCTCTTGAGCATTGGATAGATAGTCCAAAATGGTTATTGAGTGCTAATGGAGAAAGGGGAATGCATCATCTATGAAAAGGATGGAAGTAAGAAATTTATGTCAATAGTTAAAATGACAAAGAACCAGATGTTTCCCCTCAAAATACAAATCCAAACACAGTCAATAGGCCTACAATACTTAGCCTTCAAAATAGTCATCCAAGACCCATCCAAGCTTTGGCATTTGAGGTATGGGCATCTAAGTGTATAGGAGTGAATTTTCACCCCTTATGCAAATTCTTCTTGTAGACACCTAAAAATGACCTAGGCTTGCAAGCTTCATTTTTTACCACCTTCGTCCTAGCATAATTAAGTTATCTAATTATGTCCTTGGTCCACATTCGACTATTGATTAAATAATTCATAATTATTTAATTAATTCATGTCATTTGTTCCTCCTTGATTATTAAATAAATAAATATTATTTATTTATCTAATACGTCATTAATTATCTAAATCTTCCTTTGATTAAATAAATTTCATAATTTATTTAATTTCCCTCTGTCATCTAAGTCTTCCTTTGATTAAATAAATTTCATAATTTATTTAATTTCCCTTTGTCATCTATGTCTTCCTTCAATTAAATAAATTTCATAATTTATTTAATTTCCCTTTGTCATTTTATGTCTTCTTGATTAATTAAATAAATTTTATTTATTTAATTACGTCACTAATTAAGTCCCCCTCTTCTAAAAATTAAATAAATTTGATTTATTTAATTGTCCACTTTCCACTATAATTAAATAATTTTAATTTAATTATTTAATTATTCATTAGCTGTTTCTCTTACTAAAATTAAATAAATTTGATTTATTTAATTTAGCCAATTCTCTTGAATTTTGAATTAAAATCATTATTTAAATTCAAAATAATTCCTTTTGTCACATTCCTCCATAATTAAATAATATCTTGATTATTTAATTATTTACTGGTCAGCTAGAGTAAATAAATTTTATTATTTAACTTCTCCAGCCACCTCTTTGTCCGTGCCAGCCTTATCTTCCAATTTAATTCTTGACTTTTGACTTCTCATTTAATTTCGACCATTGATTGAATTATGTTATAATTCAATCTCCACCCTTCATCCTTATCATTTGCCCTAATTTTGACCTAACCCTAATGCACCCAGCAACATTCAATCTTAAGCATTGATCTTAGGGTTCTTGTCATCTTTTCATCCTGGCCACACATTCAAAATTGCAGTTTTTATAAAAGGGCAATTTTGTTCTCATTTGCCTCTCTCAGCTCCCTTGACTTCTTGCACTCTTAGTCTTTCATGTTTAGGTTTCAATTTATGCTACTAATCTTACAGTCATAGTCACTTACAGTCATAGGCATTTTAGTCCATTGTAGGGTCATTTTATTTTCTGCAAATCCTTCAACACTTGCATAGGGCTTAGTCATTTTGTCATAGTTGCTCACATAAATCTGAGGGCATTTTTATTTATCTGCAAGCTAGGAGGTGTAACAAAGGTTAATCATGGAAGGTGGAGACTTAGGGTAACTTCATCCCTTTTGTCTTCACATCACTTCCTTTGTACTTTGTTACTTCATTGGAATTTTAATGTTATTGTGCTAACCCCACTTAATAATAATTTTAAGATTTTCCCTTAATTACACTTCTTTTATCTTTCCTCACTTTAGAAAACCGAATTCAAAGGCTAAATTCCACATAAGCCTGATGCCTTCGTTCCACTTGCCATCCATTTTGTGCATCGATGGAGGAATAACTATTGGGGATTCCCACACGATGCACAGACGTTCACATGGTGTGCTTACGTCCCTAGAAAATTCCTGCATTTGGAGCCTACAAAAGCATTACACTTCCCATTGGAGGTCGATTTGTAATGCCCTCTTCGACTAACCGACCCGAATAAGGTCGTTTTCCTCATTCTCTCCTTCAAATTCACTCTTCGTTCCTTCATTTCATCCTCTAGAAATATTTTGGATGTATCTAAGCACTCACTTGATCTCTCCAAGCATTCTAGCATTCACTTCTTGCACTCCATAGCAGCAACAAAAACACTACATGAACTTCATAGAGCAAGTGTGGAACAAACACCATTGCAACAAAGGCTTGAGTCCTCTCATTTTCTCCTCCATTAGCTAGTGAGCTCTTGGTGGAGATGGTAAGCTTTCTACTCCTCTCCTCTACAATTTGGTTGAGTAGCACATTACTGTTTTGTAGTGTAGTTGTGTTCTTTACTTCATTTCCTTTTTGATCATATATCTCTCCATTATTGCTATCTTGGATGTCTGTAGAGGTGGAAACACCTAAATGGGGGTCTGACTGAGGCCGACCCCTATACAACCACCAAACAATTTTCCTCTTTCTTGTGTGTAGGTGGACGTGCATTTGGAGATAGCTAGCGAATAGGCTCTTATGTGGGATCATTCTTGTCACCCTAGATTTGATCTACTTAATTTATCACATTCATCTATAAATTTATTATTTCATAGTATTATTTTGTTCCCTTAAAAACCATTAGCTAGGTTGTTAGTCTATTTTCTAGTGGTTAACCTTGTCTTTTTAGTCCTCTGGTCGTATGGACGTTAGCACACCTGAGAGACACCGACATGATGTGATGTCATCCTAGAACCATGCTTTCATCCTCGGGTAGAGAGCTTCCTAAGACATAGTGTTGAACCCAAACACTGGCTCACCTAACCCCATTCCTAATCTCAGGTTTGTAGAATGATTGAGGGACCTCATAGTCCTCATAATTCTCATCCCTCATTTCAAAACACTCTTTTAAGCTGAGGTAAGTTAGGGAAGCCTTCTGCTCTTGGCTCTCCATGACCTAGGGCCTTGAATGTGGTTCATCCCCCTCTCTTACATTTTTGGTGAACCTGGCATGAACCAACATCTATTAATCCATTGGTGTTGAAGCTTTTCCCCTTGTACCTTGTGGTTGTTGTGTACCTAAGTGTTGTGAAATCTTATGAGCATCACAATCCAGTCTGCGACCTCTAGGTATATTGTTAGGAGATTATACGACACCTTTTGATGGAAAGGATGAAGGTCACTATTGGTTTCTCTACAGGCCTTTTCTCTGGTCCCACCATTGGTTTGGTCGTGCCGGAGCAGTTGTCAAGGGGCAAGCTCAGGTTTTCTGAAGAGACCAACCACATCCCCACTCCTCCTGTGTCTCCTATGCCATCATCGATTGACAAGCATGAGGTTTTTCACATTCCTTCAGAATATGTCTCTTCCCTCAGTAAAGGGTTAGGTGGCATGGAACATCATTTGGAAAGAGACCCGAAGTTGGCTAGGGTCACCCAGGTTATCAACAAACTAAAGTATATGGTGGGAAAAGACCAAACAGGCATAGAACTCTTGGCTAGTATCTCTAGTCTGACTGATGCATGTGCTCCTCCAAGCAATTCTAATATTATATGAGGAGCCACTTTTGAAGATCATGAGAGATAGCTAGGGCTTTCGATGCCTCTTACATCTATATACATGACCGATATCATACCCTCAATCAGCATCCCCTCTACCTCTGAGGGATCCGACACTATCAAAGTGAACAAGGTCCCCTTGGGTTTTAGCTTCACCCTTCTTGTCACCTATAGTGGTGGAGGCTTTCGTAGTGGCAGTGGCTTCAGCAATGGGGGTGGTGTTGGTGGAAGCAGTTTTGGTGGAGGTCATGGTGGTGGATTTGGAAGCAGAGGTGGCTCCAGCGGAGGCCCTACTAGTGGTGGTGGCTCCGATAGCGATTCCAGCAGTGGTCACACTGGTGGTTCTGGTGGTGGCTTCGGTGGTAGTTTTGGAGGAGGTTTCTTTGGCCCTATATCTTCTAATGATCCTATTCTGAACACTCTTCTTTAGAATATGGGTAAGATGCAGAGCTAGTTGGAAAATCTCTCCAAGCCTCTGCCCAGCCTATCTTTCAACCCTTCTTTTGGCATAGCCCGTTATCGGTCATGATTATGAACACTCCCTTCCCTTAGGGAATGGAGATTCTTAAATTTTAGAAATATGGTGGTAAAGGGGATGCAAAACACATGTGTCTGCCTTTAACACCCTATGCAAAAATTTCTTCCATCATGACACGTTGATGGAAAAACTATTTCCTCGATCTCTCAAGGATACAACACTTGAATGGTATTGTTCCTTGCTCGATAACTCTATTTTCTCATTTGAGCAGCTTGTAAACTAATTTCTATGACAATTTCAAGCTAACATCGGGCCGAAGATGACCTTTTAAGATCTCGTCTGATGCAAACAAGGTGATAATGAAAAGATTATTGACTTCATCACACAATATCAAGCACTCTTCTCACAAATCTCTTATCTGCTGTCCGATTCTAACGTGCAAAAGGTATTCATAGGGAACTTACAAAGGCCTTGGCAAGAGAAGTTTTCCCTTATGAAATACCCTTCTTTCGTGCATTTGTGTGCATCCCTATGGGAGTATCAACAAATGGTGGTTTAGTTTGGGGGACCCTCCTTGCGCTCCCATTTTGAAGGAAAATCCATCATATCAATATCTAGGAAAGGAAGAGTTGTTGCGAATGTAGTAGTTGATGTAGATGACAATGGCCTCAGATGCAACCAAAAGTTCACAAAGTTATCAAAATCTTATTCTTCCATCTTACAAATTTTTTTGAAGGATAAGATCGTAACCTTGCCAAACCCTAAACCTCTTAAGGAACCTTACCCTAATTGGTATGATGCAAGTACTTATTGTCAGTACCATCAAGTTAATGGACATGATACCGAACACTATATGCACCTGTGTCATGAGATATAGGATAGCATTGAGGATGGTACTATTCGTCTTGATGGTAGCAAAAAAATACAAATAAATTGGTGGTGAAAGTGAATAGTGAATTGCAAATATACACAGACCCATTTCCGTCGCATTCTGCTAAAATGATTGTCAATCCCACTAAATCTATCACTCAGCCTGAGGCCTATGTTAATATGGTCATGGTTACCCCTACCACACAACCTATGACTGGTTCCCCGGATGTGACATTCACGTCATAGGACTTTCCCTTAAACAAGAAGCCCTCTCCCCTCTATATTCCCATTTGCCTCAATGGTAACATTATGAAAGGGGTCCTAGTAGATCTTGTGAGCCGAGTGAATGTTATTACAGAGGAGACATTGTGGCTTAACTCATTACACATAAAGGTATATTAAGAAACAAGATCTACCATCCGTACACATGATGGTCTTTCTCTGAAGCCATATGACTCGATAAATTTGTTCGTCCTAGTTGGACCTAGGGCTGTTGACACAGTTTTCAATGTCATTCCAGAGTTAGATTTATTCAGGATGAAGCTAGGCATACCTTGGATAGCTTCCATGAATGGAATCACCTCCATTATTCATAAATGTCTAAAGTTCTCCCATGAAGGTGTCGTGCATGACACTAGATACCAACCTTTGGTATCCCATGGGGGATATTCACTAGACCACTTTTGGCCCACCCCAATTGGTCTACTTCCTCCAAGAACAAACCTATTTTAAAAAAACTACATAAAGTACAAGACCAGGGGCAAGGGGTAGCCAAAATTGTCTCTTTCTATAACACAACAATTGGCTACCTCCTCTTCCCAAAAAGGAAAGGAGAAGCTTGCCTCCTCTCAGGATGACTCGTCTACTCCCCTTTCTTGGGAAGAGTATTGGATGAGCAAGCCTAGATTTTACCTGTTGAGTGTGATGATCCCTCCTTGGTGTAGATGCAAGATTAGGATATCAAACCTCCCTACTAAACCACCTGGACCTTGGTACTACTTGTATGGTAGAGAAAAAGGTCCCTGTGGAGAGTCCTCTTTGTCTCGACCCTCGCGGCCTCCTACAACTCCTACCTTGAAAGCAGTAAACGGGAAGATGCCCATTATTGAGGCACTTGAGTCAACTCCCCCCGCTGCTTCTCAACCTATTGCTCCTGTTCCTGTTCAGGAGTCTATTCCTCTGATGGAAACAACTATAGTGGACACTCCCATGGCTAAGTAGGAGCCCTCCGTTCCTTCACAACCCCCAACCTCCAGTTCAAAGATTCATATAAACTTCCTTGCGCATGAGTGTAAGCACCAGGGAAAGGCTCTCATGGCTGAGTAGGCATCCTTACAGAGGAAGGAAGAGAAGATGACTTCCCTTGTATCAGGGCCCTCTATTGTGTCCCCCTCTCTCCTCCCCTCTTCTTCTATTCAAACAAACTTTGCATTGCTTTTGGCTTCCTCTATGAGTACAAATGCGTCTGAACCTAAAAAGGTGCAGGTGTTCATCGCTCCTTCAGTGGAGCCACCTTTGTTGATATCCATTTTGGATGTCTCACCTTTCCCAAAACCCATAGATATGATGAACACTTCGATGGTGTCTACTACGGTTTTCTCTTCCTCCTCTTCCTCTGCACTTCTTGCCTCATCTGTGGGTAGTTCACATCCTTCGATGAAGCATAAGGTAGAGAGTAGTCCTTCCAACAATAGAGGATGTAAGAGGATCCTTCCTTCCCCAGAAGGTGGTCTCACATTGACTTGTTTTGTCCTAGTGACAAAACCAATCTCGGCTTTTCCTGAGTTCGTCGCTGCTCCTAAATCACTCAGTGAGCCTAGTAGTGAATCTCAGGTGCAACCTTCTCTATCCATTGAGGTGAAACATGGCATCCTTGTTAAGTGCATGTTTAACTCTTTGGACGATGTTTCGTCCTTATCGGCGATTTTTCATGAAATCATTGACCTTAGCTCCACAAGAGCTTGGTGGAGAGGGCCTTGCAGGGCCCTCTTCCTTAGCCCTTGTTGCAGGAGGATCAGACGCTCCTCCTCTTAACATTCCACAACTACAGGATCATCCTCCTTCCCCCTACAATGAACTAGAGTGGGAAACAAATGATCTCATGGTCGATTAGTGTTAGGGGGAGGCCCCTTCTTTATCTTTAGATTACATGTATGTATGTGTGTGCTATAATGTGTTCCCCCATGATCATGCTATGTGTTCCTAGATGAACCTCTTCACCCCTGTTGGTGCTTGGATACAGGCGTGGTTTTTGTGTCGTAAACCTTCTTCTATTTGTATCATCATTCTTCCATGTTTATGACTTGATTTTCAATAAATTGGGGACGATGCAAAGCATTGGCGGCATTTAGGCTTCCCTTCCATGTTGACCCAATTTTTTATTTTTACTTTGTCTTCTCGTGTATTCTTCACATGATCTAATATAGTAGGGGGTTGATGACAGTTCATGTTATATACTATTACTATACATACATATATATATATATATATATTTATGAGTAGTTCTGACCTTGAACTATCAAGATACTCCTATGCCCTTTGTTCATGTTTTCTTTTGCTTTTCCTTTATCTTTCTCTCTTCTTTTCTTGAGTTTTTCCTCTCATGTGTGACAATGCCACTTCTTCAACATTTTGATTCTCAAAAAACACATTTGTTGCCAACGAATCTTTTCTCGAGAGTCTTCACAAACTCCTTTTCAGGAATTGCATTCTCGACTTGAAACCTTAATGGAACGTGTTTCCTTCATCATGGATTCGTAAAGAAAGAACTTGAGAACCATCCTCTGAAGTGGGAATAGCTTTGATCTTCCCCTCACGTGGGGTAATATTCTTCCTTTCAAATTCCTTGATGAAGTGAACATCTTTCAAAAGGATTCCTTGATGATGAATGGATTCGAGAAAGAAAACACCTACTTTCGAACAATGCATCCCTTGAGTGCACCCCTTCTTCACGTCGGCTTCCCGAGGGACCCCTTTTAAATTCTTCCAACTTGTTGACGGTCTGCGAGACTATCTGATTACTTTCCTATGTGATTTCTTTCTAATATGTTCTCTCTGTGGGTAAACATGTTGCTTGACGGGTGCACCTATGAAGCCACTTTTTGACTCTACAGAGTCTTCTTTCCTAGGTTTCCTCCATGTGAAAGATCTTGGGGGATACCTCCCTACAGTTCTATAGGCCTATAAGGTGCTTCCTTTGAGCTTCCTCCATGTGAGAGATCTTGGGTGTTGCTCCCCTGTAGGTCTGCGGGTTTGTAGGACACTTTTCTTTAGGTTTCCTTCATATGAGAGATCTTGAAGGACACCTTCCCTATAGTTTTGCGGGTCTGTAAGGCACTTTCTTGGCTTTTTCCATGTGAGAGATCTTGGGAGATACCTTCCCTACAGGTTTGCGGGTCTACAGGGCACTTTCTTAGGTTTCCTTCAATTGAGAGATCTTGGAGGATACCTTCCTGTTAGGTCTATGGGCCTATAAGGTGCTTACTTTACAGGGCTTCCTTCATGTGAGAGATCTTGGGGGTTGCCTCCTTGCAAGTCTGTGGGCCTATAAGATGCTTTCATTCTTCAGCTTCATAGTTCTGTAGGGCTATGAAGTCCTTTACTTGTCCTTCGCTTTTGAGTTTTCCAAATCACGGTCTACTTCCTCGACGGTTCAGGTATAAATTTCTAACTCTACTACTTTGATCTACTTTACCAAAGCACTCATCAATATTCGTGCTCGCTAAAGTGGGGGAAAAATGTATAGGAGCGAATTTGTACCCCTTATGAAAATTCCCCTTTTACCCTTCCTCACTTTAGAAAACCAAATTCGAAGGCTAAATTCCACATAAGCTCGTTTCCTTTGTTCCACTTGGCATCTGTTTTGTGTGTCAGTAGAGGAATAAATTTTGGGGACACCTATGCAACACACAAATGTTTGCATGGCACGCTTACGTCCCTAGCAGATTCTTGCATGTGGAGCTTGTAGAGGCATTACACTTCCCATTAGAGGTCAATTTGTAATGCCCTCTTCAACTAACTGACCCGAATATGGCCATTTTCCTCACTCTCCTTCAAATTCACTCTTCATTCCTTCATTTCATCCTCTAGCAATCTTTTGGATATCTCCTAAGCACTCAACTTGATCTCTCCAAGCATTCTAGCATTCACTTATTGCACTCTCAACCTTCAAGCAACACTTTGTACTCCATAACAACAACAACAACAACATTTCATCAACTCCATAGAGCAAGTGTGGAACAAACACCATTGCAATAGAGGCTTGAGTCCTCTCATTTTCTCCTCCATTAGTTAGTGAGCTCTTGGTGGAGGTGGTAAGATTTCTACTCCTCTCCTCTACGATTTGGTTGAGTAGCACATTACTGTTTTCTAGTGTGGTTGTGTTCTTTACTTCATTTCCTTCTTTATCATATATCTCTCCATTATCGCTATCTTGGTTGTCTGTGTAGGTGGAAACACCTAAACGGGGGTTTGACTGAGGCACTCCCTTATACAACCTCCCAACAATTTTCCTCTTTCTTGTGTGTAGGTGGACGTGCATTTGGAGCTAGTTGGAAAACATGCTCTTTTGTGAGATCATTCTTATCACCCTAGATTTAATCTACTTACTTTATCACATTCTTCTATACATTTCTTATTTCATAGTGTTATTTTGTTCCCTTAAAAACCATTAGCTAGGCCATTAGTCTATTTTCTAGTGGTTAACCTTGTCTTTTTAGTCCTCTGGTCCTACGAATGCTAGCACACATGAGACACGCCAGTGCACTGCGTTGTCCCAAAACCACACATTTATCCTCAGGCAAAGAGCTTCCTAAGACATAGTGTTGAACCTGAAAACTAGCTCTCCTAGCCCCATTCTAAATCTTGGGTCTGCAAAGTGATTGAGGGACCTCATAGTCCTCATTATTCTCATCCCTCATTTCAAAATACGCTTTTAAGCTAAGGTAAGTTAGGGAAGCCTTTTTCTCTTGGCTCTTTGTGGGTTGGGGCCTTGAACGTGGTTGGTCCCCCTCTCTTACACTAAGCTATTCTAGTTTAAGTCTTTTAGCTAGAAAAGATATGGTTAGGGGCCTACCCGCAATTGTAGAGCTCAATGGAAAGTGTGAAGCATGCATCCTAGGTAAACAACATAAAAAACCCTTTCAATCAGGGTATTCTAAGAGAGAAAGAGCACCATTAGAGCTGGTGCATTTAGATTTTTTTGGTCCCATGAAGACCCCAACCCTAGGTGGAAATGTCTATTTAATGACATTCATAGATGATTATAGTAGAAAAATTTGTGTATTTTTTGAAGAACAAATTAGAAGCATTTGAGAAGTTCAAGGAGTTTAAGGCCTTGGCTAAAAAGAAAAGTAGCCACTATATCAAAGTCCTCAGAATAGAAAGAGGGGGAGAGTACATCTTGAAAGAGTTTATGGATTTTTGCAAATATCAAGGCATTCAGAAACAACTCACAACCTAATATACTCCACAACAAAATGGAGTGGCTAAAAGAAAGAAAAGAGCCATCATGGAGATGGCAACAAGCATGCTAAAGGAAAAAGTTTTATCTAATGAATATTGGGGTGATGTTGTAGTAACAACGGTCTACATCTTGAATAGGTGGGCACCGATAAAGGCCATTCATGATAGGATTCCACAAGAAGCGTGGAAAAAATGCAAATGGAGTGTTGAGCATTTGAGAATATTTGGATGTGTGTCATATGCACTTGTGCCAAAAGAGAAAAGGTAGAATTTGATGACAAAGGTGAAAAAATTATTTTCATAGACTATAGTGAAGAATCCAAAGCCTACAGATTGTACAATCCCATCACCAAGAAAGTGGTGATCAGCAGGGTGTTGAATTCATTGAAAATGAGTCATGGGATGGAATAGTGGATAGAAACACAAATATTTTTGTCTCAATACCTTTTGAGGATGAAAAAGCTCTAGAAGGAAGGTGCACTGGAACTTTACAACAAGTTAATAGTTTAGAAAACAACAAAAACTCTAGAAAACTTTTAGTAGAACAATTGCTCCAAAAAATTTCAGCAGGGTAGTTGCTCCAGAAATTTACAACAATAGTCTTCTTCATTAGTCCAATAGTCAAGAAGCTCTAGAAATTATAACCCTATGCTTGCATCATTGATGCCATGGAAGACTAGAAGCGTGAGGGAAATTTATGACAACACAAGGTATGATGATTTTGATGAGCATTTAGATTTTGCTTTGTTTTCCTATAGTGATCCAATGTATTTTGAAGAAGTCATGAAAGAAGAAAAATGGTGTAAGGCCATGGATGAAGAGTTGTATGGTATAGAGAGATACAAGACATGGGAGCTCACTGATTTAATTAAAGGGAAATTAGTCATTGGAGTTAAGTGGGTCTATAAGACCAAATGTATTGCTAATGGTAAGGTTGAGAGGCATAAAGCAAGGCTAGTTGTTAAGGGATACAAACAACAGCCTTGAAGAGACTATGATGAAATATGCACCAGTTGCAAGGCTGTAAATAGTGTGGGAATTCCTAGCAATTGCAGCCCAACACAAATGGAAAGTATTTCAAATGGGTGTAAAGTCAACCTTCTTGAATGGAGTGCTGAAAGAAGAGGTGTATGTGGAGCATCCACTTGGCTACAAAGTCCCAAGGAAAGAAGGAAAGGTCTATAGACTCCAGAAATATCTCTATGGGCTGAAGCAAGCACCACAGGCATGGTACAAAAGAATTGATTCGCATCTTCTGAGAAATGGCTTTAGCAAAAGCGGTAGTGGGCCCACACTCTACATCAAAGGCAGCCAATGGTGAGATTCTTATTGCTATTTTGTATGTATATGATTTAATTTTCATAGGGAATAGTAATTTTTTCATTGTTGATTTCAAAGAGGCAATGAAAAATGAGTTTGAAATGATAGACATAGGTTTGCTAAAATATTTCTTTGGCATAGAGGTCCAACAAACAGAGCATGGCATTTTTATTTCACAAACAAATTATGCATAAAAAATCTTGAAGAGATTTAGAATGTTGGACAACAAACCAGCCCCAACCCCAATAGCTACAGGTTTGAAATTAAGCAAAGAGGATAGTAGCAGTGATGTTAACCCAACCCTCTATAAGAGAATGGTTGAAAGCCTCATGTATTTGATAGCAACAAGAGCTGATTTGATGTATGTCGTAAGCTTGATTTCTAGGTTCATGGAGCAACCTAAGGATGCACACTAGCAAGCAGGAAAAAGAATTCTAAGGTATGTTAATGGCACGAAAGGCTATGGCATTATGTATACTGCCTCCAATGAGTGTCAACTTGTTGGGTACATAGAAAGTGATTGGGAAAGAAATATAGATGATGGAAAGAGAACATCATGATATTTATTCCACATGGGTTCAGGAGCAATATCATGGGCATCAAAGAAGCAACCCATAGTTTAACAACATTTCAAGCTATTTGGCTTAGAAGAATCCTTGCAAATTTGAATGAGCAACAAGAAGATGGTATAACCATATTTTGTGACAATGTTTCTTCTATTTCTTTGACTAAGAATCTCATCTTTCATGGATGAAGAAAGCACATTGAAATACACTACCATTTCATAAGGTTGTTGGTGGAGCATGGAGAGATTAAACTTCAGTACTGCAGATCTGAGCAACAATTCATTGATATTTTCACAAAGACATTGTCAAAAGACTCCTTTGAACACCTAAGAGATAGGCTTGGGATGATTGAATGCTCTAGAACTTCTATTTAGGAAACCCAAAAAAGCAAAAATATGGACAGGTCCAGGAAAGATAGCTCCAAAATGCAGAATAGGTGTAAACAGGTTTGCTCTGGAAACTTTGCTCCAAAAATTTTGAATGATGATGAAAAAAAAAGGCTCAAGATTAAGGGAGAGTGTTGGATTTTCTAATCTTGAGTAGCCCCAACCAAGTGCATTTAATGCACAGTCTAAAGAGATCCATTGAGATCTTCCACCCCCTTTGTTGTGTTTGAAATCCATAGTGGCCAGTTAATGTTTCTGGCATTGAATTTAATTCTAGTAGGTGAATTTGAATTTGAGCGGCTATTTTTGCAAAAGGAAAGAAAGACAAAAAGGAAGAAGAGAATGCTTTTTCAGTTAGAAGATAGAGAAGAAGGACAAGGAGAAATGTTCAATAGAACAAAACAAAGAAAAAAGAAGAAGAACCTGGAACAATAGAAGATATTGCACAGAGTGCAGAGGTCCAGTGCTCTGGAATATTTGCAGCAACACACAGAAGCTCCAGTGCACCAGAATCTGGGCAGTTTGTTGTATGAAGGATATATAGAGCCTTAACTCTAATTTTTTATGTGAACCTTTTTTAATGTAATTTTTTGTGTATGAATGAAATAGAAAATATTCTTCCTCCTTGTTGTCTCCTTTGATCTTTGTGTGTTTTCATCTTTTCCCAACATATAATCTGATTTAAAAGGCTTTTTGAAGAGCCTTTTAATGTAAATGAGGGTGCCATAATAAAGCACAGACTTGGTAGTATTTAAGCTATTTTGAGAAGCCATGAAGTGGCTAATATTATACCCTATTTATGTTAAATCCAATGAATTGAATTTGTGGCTAATACTGAGGTATTCGACCTTTTCCTCTTGTCAATTCAAATTGCATATAAACAAGACTTTAACATACCACTAGTCATAGAAAATGGAGGAAGTTGGTGAGCTTGTTTATAAGGATTTTTCAAATTGAAATTTAAATACAATGCACATCTGAAAGTAGTCATGAGGTTTTGGCATGAGAAGACTTAGTCAAATAGCTAGTTGTGGCAATATGAGGAAGACTTTAATTTGATCTTGAAAACTATTTAAAACTAAATTAAATTTCCAAGTAACTACATAGTGAAGTCATAGATTTTGGGATAGTATAAACTCATTCAACTTGCTAGTTGTGGCAACATGAAGGGATGTTGAGGTGTCTACCTTGAATGTCATTCTTCATGCTTGTTGAGGGGATGCAAATCATGACATTTGTGGAGCGATTCAAGCCCCAAAGAGTTAACTATTTTAATATTTGGTATTTTATAAATAGAAATCGTTATCAAGAAAAGAGTATAAATATATACATGTTGCTCAATTTGGTGGAGGTTTTTTTGGATTTAATAAAATGGGCAGAGGGAGAGAATTGCCTTACATGATATTAGAAGAAAGAATTAGCATAGCTTGGAGCATTTGCAATCTACATAACAGTACACCATTTAGGGAGATTGGTTCAATTGTATTTGATTTAGATTGCTCATTATTTATAGAATAGTAACTTAATAGAATCAAGAAATCAATGCAAAGGGTAGTGTTGAGCATGGAGCTTGGGAAAGCATAGAAGCTCTGAGCCTAATTTGAAAAATTTGTAGCAAGAGACAATAGTTGAAAAGCTTGATTAATCATATTCTAGGCATGTTTTATTTTTTCTTATTCTTTTCCTCTTGCATCTGAAAGAGTTTTTCTTCTATATTTTTTAATATAAATATGTCTGAATTATATGCTATTCTATGGTTGTTTGCAAACATTTACGAATGCATGTTCCTTGAACATGAAAAATATAGATTATTTACAAGAAAGTATAAGAGATAGTTAGAATCAACATTAATTAGTGGATTAGACTAAATTATCTTGTCTTTAAAAACATTGTTAAAATCATGCTATTTTTACGTGATATTGAGTTAAACTATTCAAGGGAGCTTAAAGAGAAAGGTTAAGACTCTCTAAGTTGTGTTTTACCAAACAACTAGCTTATTAAACTCAATTAGTGAAGAATAGCTAAATACATTAATATGGTGTTTATTCCAATTAGACAATGTCTTATATATATTTTATCAAAACAAGTTTATATTGCATTCTCAATGATAAGGTTTGAACACAATAGAAAGACAAAAGTCTTTATTATTGTTTGAAAGTTATAAGTATTGCTTACTAGACCAAGAGTCATTATTACTATCTATTAATTTGAAATCAAGTAACATGAGTAGAGGACATTATGTTCTCGTTATAAATCAAAGGCCATGATGCTAGGAGATTTTAAGGTGCAAGAGCCCAAATATTCACAAAAGGAAAATATTCTCCAAATATGGAAATAAACTTATCATGCATTTATATGTGAGTATATATTTGTCATGTCAAAGGATAAATATATGAATTTAAGTATATACCTACAAACATAGGTATTTTAGATAACTATACAAAGGATAACTTGGAAGGAACCTACACAGAGTCTAAAGATTAGTCAGATGGTTCTCAGTTGAGTTATCAGAAAATATATGTTGCATTCTAGTAATGTATTATTGAATGAGTAACATAGATTCATTTAATTATGCACAAGCATTTGTGAATATTTGCAACAAATATCTTCTATGAAATTAACTTGAATGTCAGGTGTCATTAACTTGATTCTAAAATTTCAATTTGTAGCAAATATTACTCTTTTACTCTTTCCTCTTTTTTGACATTAGATAGTAGACATTTTATGGAAGCTCAACCTTGACATAAATTCCATGAATAAAATTGCTACAATTTACTGAAAATCAACTATCTATGTTTGAGTCATAGCATTCCACTATTGTTGTCTTGAATCAGATTATTTCCTTTCAATACCTGAGCACATGTTCTCTTTTGGGTTTGAATGTATGAGGCATGTTGGTTCTATATTTAAGATATACTTGGCATATTCCCATTCAAAATATACTTTTAAGCTTACATTCTCCTCAGAGATTACATTTTATTCATTTATTCTAGAATTTAGCACCTAATTTGGAAAAAATATTTTACAATTAATGATAGAGACAACAATCACTTGCAATAGAGCATGATCAATAGTATAAGGCTACTCTTCAGAGGGCCATTACACTAAGAGTGCCAGATGGATACTCTAGCTATGATCCGCTAGTGGATATGGTCTTTGATGAAAATTATGATGAAGTGCTGCTCTTTTAGATGAATAAGGGGAGAAAATTTCAGAAAAAATAGACACTAGTGAGCCTTGATTCAGTGGGAAAGTAACGAAGGAAAAAAGCAATTGGGATGGGCTTAAAAAACTTCTTGAAAAGAAAGCAGTTGATGATAACATTGTTAGATAAAGTGTGTATGATGCTTATATTCATTTTTTGTTTTTGTTCATTGTAAATTTGATGAGTTGCTTTTATCAATTAAATCATTTTTTAATTGTTTTAGTTTTATTCCTTATTAATAATTATGATTTAAGCACACACCAATAAGCTGGTTGTATTCTATTTAATTTGTTAGTAGGTTTTAGGCCTACAATGTAAATGTTAAATCTCCATGTCTGCACTATGCATGCATGTGTATTGTGATATATATGTTTGGTTGTTCATGTCAAGTATCATAGGGGCTATGGGTTATTTGTTAGTTTTCTTAGAAAATATCATAATGTATTTGAGTTTTATAAATTGTTTTATAATAGATTATTAAAATAATAATTTAGTAAAATAAGATATCAACATATTTTTAACATTAAACCACACTTGCACTTAATTAATCAAGATTAACCATATTTGGTATGGAGTTCTTTAGGAATGGAACCATAAGAATAAACACTGGACATATGAAACTATAATACAAAGAAGTAATCTTCAATTTAAGTTTAATAATAGATTATTATACATATCGACATATTGTCAATAATTTTAGATTGAGACCAGGTGTGTCTAGTGGATGACATTGTGTCATCGGTATTAACTAATTGTGTATAAAATAGGAGAGTAGTTACTCTCATGGTTAAAACTAAGGACTCAAATAAGAGGTAGTTGCCTAGACCTAGAATGTTGCAAGAATATAACTTGGGTATTCAAGTCAGAAAAATATAGCCAATCAAGTGGTTTACCAACTTAGAAGAAATGACTTGAACAAGTGGAAATTGCCAAGACCCAAGATGTTACTGTTACCTAATTTTTAGCTTTCAGTTGAAATCAGGTAACCATATTGTTCTTTTCATGTTGTTTAAACATTTAAAGATAAACCATTAAACTACTAGTTTCAATGTGCATGAAAGAGTGATTTTCAAATGAATCAGATTACATTTTTTTCCATTTCAATGGTGCATTACAACAAATGAGAAAGAGAATCATGTATTCAAATGTAATTTATTTTATGGATAATCATTAAGTTACATGTCCCTCACAAGCCAAGGGAATAGCTTTCTTATTCAAATGAAAATATGAAACAACTTATACATGAATAAGTAA
>VDFB02379711.1:122719628-122862336 GCA_007258455.2 Sequoia sempervirens
AATTAAAGGAAACATAGAAATGGACAGAGAATTTAGTGATGTCCTCCCTCTAAAGTTGAAAGGAGTGGAGTTAGAGGAATTTGACCACATAAAAATGAAAGAATGGAACTAGGGCTGAATAAAGACGAATTACAGAAAATCAAAACCCTAGGTATGGATTTGTGGAGCGAATTTATGTGGATTGTCAATAAGGAGTTTATCTTATTCTTATTGAATCATTTCAAGAACGGAAGCATTGTATTGGACAAACCCAACCTGGTTACGAAGGAAGCGATCGAGGCTATCACTGGCTTATGCAGTATCGATGACCTTCTTAGAAAGAAAAATGTAAAGTATAGAGATGTGGAGGAATTGACTGGCATTAGCAAATACCCACAAGCTTTATTGATAAACACTCTTGAAGATTTGGCTGTGAGGTATGTGGCGTACAAAATTTCTTACAAGGTCTATTTTAGAAATCAAGAAGGTTCCACATCAGCCATTGTTGTTCATATTGCGCACATGATGGTTAAGGAGAACAAGAAATTTGACTTGTGTAGCTTGTTGCTTGAGAATCTCTCTAAAAATGTTCGAATGTTAGTAATTGAGGGTTATCCCTTTCATTTCAGATCTTTGCTGGTATGCTTGATTTTTTACTTTTTGTGTTCCTTGCCTGGAAAAGATAATGTCTTATGGGAATCTGGGATCCCTATTGAAAAACAAATTTACAGGTATCTGGAGGCATTGTCAGACAGTGCAAATATGTGTAAGTCTTATTTCACATCTTTGAAATCAAATCTTTTCTCTGGTATATCTGCTTTGAGTCAATTTGAGGTGGGCTCTTCCTCTAGTAAAAGGAAATTATAGATTGTCACTAGTGAATCCCCTCCGGAATCGAAGAAGAAGAAAGTTATAGTTGACATTTCAGAAGAGAAGGAGAATGTATTCTCTGATGAAATCCAATCTATGTTAGTTAAGGGAAAGATGAAGAAGATTGGTGAATTATGGAGTGAAAAATCTCCTATTGACAGACTAAAAATTGATGATGCTTTGGTAGAATACCTACTTCAGAAAGGTATTGATGTATCAACTATTTCTAATTTCTTTCCGGAAAATCTTGTTGAGATTGTTGAAGAAAGAATGTTACTTGAAGGACCAGAAGGACGTAAATTTGAAGCTTTGGTTGAAAAGAGGTGTAATAAAGCTAATGGGAGATTATCTGAATTGATCGTGGAAACAAAGAAGTGCATTAAAGAAATATATGGCATTTACAAGTATTGTCTCTGGTGGCCTACTGCGGTAGATAATTTCCGAAGTAAAATTGATGCAATTGAGTCAAAAGTAAACAACATTGGAAAGATTTTTGACATCTTTGAAGATAAAGAAGGAAAGAAAATATTGAGAGTTGGTGAACTTCAAGCTGAACTGATTGTTGTGCAAAGGCAGAGAGATGATGTAGTTAAGACTTTTTGGCTTCTTAAGGAAATTGCTGAGGTCCAGTTAGACTATCTATCCAAAATTCTTACTAATGTAGAATATGTTGAAGGAAAAAGTTCATATTGTTCACCATCTTTTACTCTATTGGGCATATTGGAAAGCATCTACACTTGAGTGCAATCTACTACATTTAATTGGAAGAAACTGCTTCCAGTTCTTCAGGAGAGATATAAGAAATTTTTTTAGGTAAAAAGTGTTATTTTTACTTGAATTCTGAATGTTCTATTTTTGTTGTTTTTGCTAAGAAGAAAAAGGGGAGAAGAAATTTTTGGTCATCTAGAAGTTTTTTTTGGAATAATTATGAATTTTGATGTCACCATGTTCAAATTTGTGTACACCCTTTTTGGCTGCCCTTTTCCATTGATGTCAAAGGGGGAGAGATTGAAGTTAGGTGGAGAGATTAGTATTGGAGAATTTTTGTAGTGAGAGAGATTGTGCTAGGAAAGTTTGAAGAAGAAGTCTTTATTCCATGTTTCCATCAATGACAAAGGGGGAGATTGTTGGAAAAATGAAGAAGATTGACTATCTCTATAATTTTTGTGTTGTCATTGATGTCACCATGTTGAGATTACAAGATTAAGACTATGGCTGATTCGGTATTTTGGTACGGTATTTTGGTCTAGAATTCATGCTACTCCCTCTGGTATTCTTGTGCGCACTCCTCCGCAGTCAACAGCTATTGCTCACAGTTTTGAGAAATTGCTTATAATTGTTGAAAGCATACATGTTCAGAATATTATGTGCTCTGGTGCTCGTACAATGTTGTGGAAACCAACAAAATGTTTATTGCTTTTTGCTTGAAGTCTATTCTTGGTCGAATTCTTGGGGTAATTATAAAATGGTGAATTAATTTTTCTATGCAGATATTTGTGCGACCTATCCTAGTTCTATGTTGACTTGATATAGCATGTTGGAAGGTTGAATTACTTCTTGGAAATATTTTGTGGATGATTGAAGCTGACTGTTAGTATTTTTGGTAAATATGATGTGCATCTAATTAGGCTGACCTAATTGATGCTTGCGGTTAGATAAAGTATATATATGCAAATGTTGAACATGTTTTTGGTGAATAATGAAGAAGAGCAAGCAAGTAAGAAGTGTGACTGATGAAGCAGTAGAAAGTGAAAAAGTAAATGAATATAATGAAGTGTGTCAAGTCAGTATATTGAGCATCACCGAAACTATATCAACACTTGTTGGGTGCACTATTCTCAGTTCATTTTGGCTGTAAAGCCTTCTTTTGTTATGTAAATCTTTTGTAGGCAGTGAGCCTCCCTGTAAGCAGTGAGCTTTTGTATTTGGACAGTGAGTCCTTTCTGGGTAGTGAGCCTAATAATTTTTTCTGTTCTAGAACAACTTTATACTGTGAGTTAATCCTCACCATGGTTTTTCCCTCATTGGGTTTTCCATGTAAGATTTGGTGTTCAGTGTGTTATCTTTCTTTTTGTTTTGCATCTCTTATGCTTAATGATAGAACAATATGTTTGTGAAATGGATATGTGTTGAAGTTTTAAAATTGAATTTTTGTGACAACTGATTCAACCCCCCTCTCAGTTGTCTTGCATCCTTTAACAAAAATACCAACATGGGGTTTGACTTAGGCAAGCCCCTATACAACACAAACTTTTCCCCCATTTTCATTTCTGCAGGTCAAATTTGGAGGTTTCAGTAGGTGAAAGTCTTAGGAAACAAATTGCAAACCTTAATCTAGATCTCAAAACTTTCAGATCCGAAAAAGGAGTCCAATCTAGGGTGTACTTCACCCTAGACCGGCCAATTCAAACTCAAAATTTTGTTACAATTTCCTCTCTATGTCTCAGTCTCAGATCTGAAGGTGTTTCACAACTTTCCATTTTTGTTTGTTTGTTAAACTACATATTCAGATCTAAGGTTGTATGTCAAATAGGCTTGTCAAATCACACATCAAATTTATCATACTCATAACTCAAAAACAAACATAAACACTAGGGTATTGGATCTCCTTTATAGTAGCAAGCTAATCATCAAAACCCTAGTTAATTTATAATTTAATGTTGAGTCAAGTGAAAATGAGGTAACCTTAGTTATCCTAATTGGATCTAGGATCACTTTTCCTACTCAAAATTTTGGTGAACCTGATGTACCCTACACTTGTAATTTTATGATTTTCATTTTATAAACTCTAAAAATTAATTCAAAACCTAAGTTCTTTGAATATCTTGTTGACATTTTGCATTTCTTTAATTTTCAAAAATTTGCACTTACATTATTTTTTCATCAAAATTAAAAAGGGAAATATTGCAAATAATTTGATTTAAACTACATAATTTTATATCTTATTTTTCCTTGTTAGGGCTTAGATCTAAGTTATTTTCATTGGGAATTCATTTACAATATAATTTTATCATTTATGTATGCATATTATAGTAAAAAACATAGAAAAAGTAAAACAATTGCATAGTATTTTCATTTAAAAAAATCAAAAGCATTTTTTTTGTATTTTTTGGAAAAATCAGTCAATTAGAGTATTCAATTTCTAAAAATTATCATTTGAACATATTCAATTATCCCAAAAAGATTAAAAATTGTTAGAGTAATCATGCATTAGCTAATAATTAATTACTCTTTAATTGATTATTAGTGTAAATTATTCGCATGCACTTAAGCTAAACTTAAGAGTGCTTTTATGCTTTTAGGGTTTTTCTCCTATATAGCACTCAACCCTCATTGTAATTATCACTCAAGTTTTCATATCTTTTGATAGTCTCTTGCATTCTATAGATTTTTCCTGTTTGGGGAATATAACAATTCTTTTTTGCAGATCTCTTGTGTGGAAGGTGTCTTTGTTCGTTGTTTGATCATGTGGCTCATGGTTTTGTAGTTTTTCAGAATTCTAACATAGTATTAGAGTGTGGATTCAGTGAACCCCTTCTTGATTTATGAGGATTTTTTCTTTGACAAGGGTTACAGGCTTCATATCTTAATCCCCTTTCCTTTTTTTGCAAATTTTGGAGGTGGGAATTTTTTGGTGCATTTTTGTGTGAAAAGGACCTCACCGTTGGATTCAGAATTGTCGAGAAAGTTAGATTTTCCTTTTGTTTGGATTGATTTGGACTCTTGAGGTCAAATCTATGAGGGTTTGAAGCGGTTGCCTTTTTTCTAGAATCGGAGGGTAGTTGCAATTTCAGAGCATTTTGACATGAAATGGACCTCACTATTGGGTTCAGGTGGACGATTCCACAAATTTTGACTATATATTTTCCCTATTTTGATGTCAGAAGCTTTTAAGGAAATTTTTTTTTGTACAGGGGCCCATACGGGCCCCTGTACGAATTCATTCACACCGTTCGAAAAAAATTGCAAAAATAAGGTCAGCTGTATTTTTTTAAAATTCTATTATTTTTAGAATTTTCAAAAAAATATATTAAAAAAATATAAATTAAAAAACTTTTAAAAAAAGGCAGAATTACTTATTGTGGGGTGCATTTACTGTTGCTACCCGTAGGTACTTGCGGTTGTCGGCCTGTGGGTCCCACAAACCCCACCGATGGGGCTTATTAATCCACAGTTGGTGGCTATTTAGTTGATTGGCGGGGTTTAAGTCTCTGGCAGGGATTTATAAAATATCGGTGGCATAAATTTTTTTTGGGCAGCAAAAAAAAAAATCTGACAACTTTTTCTCAGCGACCGTCCACTTTTACGGCTAGTTTTTGTCAAGGGCAACAGAGGAATATTTCGTCAAGTATAGAGAATATATTGGAAATTTTTGACTTGTAGGGGACCAGATTTTTTTTTGCAACAGGGAATATTCCCTAAAATATTCTATTGGCGTTACCATGACATCATGCTAACATCAGTGGTTCAGACTGTACCTTGGCCCCCTTGACCCCTCCTTGTTCCCTAAAGGGTTTTTTTTTTTCTTTTGGCCATAACTTGGGCGTATGATGTTGGATTTTAATGAATGAGATATCATCGAAAAGCTAGTTCCACCAACTTTCCAGTGGTGTGGCTCTCATCACTTTTTCTACTATTGGTGCATTTTATACCTTGTTGAAGTCAAATGTGTTGTTTTTAGTCTCAAGCTCATAACTTTTGACTAGTTTCTCTTATTTTCACAATTCTAGTGATGTTGGAACCATCATTCAGAGCTCTTCAATCCCATCCATGCAATCTTTCCAGATTACTCTCCAAGTACATTCTATTCAATTTTTTGTGTTTTTTTACTCTAGTGAATTAATTGGACATCTTAGCTCCTAGAAACTTGTTCCTTGCATGGGATGACTTGATTTTGGCTATTCTACATGTATTTCTAGTATTATGTCCTATTTGAGAATTTTAGACAATTTTTTCATGCATCTCTTTTGTGGACGCACTGAGATAAAGTGCCATTCTGGTGTATACTTTTTGGGGATTTCATACATCTTGTTGTGCCTTTTGTATTCACACTATGATATAAAGTTCCATGGGGGGGTTGATGTTTTCCTTTTTTTTCCATCATACCTTATTCAAGTGAGTGTTCCTTCCACGACAGTAGTGAATCCTAGTGATTCTTGCCTCATGCATGTGTGCCTTAGTTTGCACACCCTTTTATTTGCAAGTTGTTTCTCCTACATGCACATATTGGTTTCACATAGTTTTAGTGTACCTATCATGGATCTCCCTTTTCAGCATTATGGGGGAGTTTCTACTGTTGGAGCAAATGCTTCCTTGGTTTCGTAGTTGGATTGATCTACGTATCTAGTTCTTGTTCCTATGTACTTTCAGATGTAGCGTATATCAGCGGTTGGTTACATGCATTTTAGTGAGTCAGATCATTTACCATATGGAAATTCTTACATTCGTGTTTCTAGAGGTGACCTTCCATTTTCATTTGATCAGAGACTATTGGGTACCTATATTTTCAACTTGCATCTTGCATGTTGAGTAGTGTCATTTTTGGTCACTCATACAAATTCATGTGCCATTTTTATCTTCAAGTTCTAGATGTTTTCCTTTGTTTTCCATCCAAATTGAGTAGTGTCATTGGGGATAATCATGTAGATTATTGTCTCTCTCATGATCAAAGTTCTTTAGATTATTTAGTACCTGCATTTTTGACTTGCATGTTGAGTAGTTTTGTTGGGGTCACTTATGCAGATTCCTGTACCACCCGTATCTTTGACTTCCATATGTTTTCCTTTGTTTTCCATCTCATTCGAGTAGTGTCATTGGGGGCAATCATGCAGTTTATTCTCCTTGATCTTGACATTTGTATCTTCAATTTCTAGATGTTTTTCCTTTGTTTTCCATCTGATTCGAGTAGTGTCATTGGGACACTCATGCAGATTCTTGTTATCTTGATCCTAATCATCATTTGTTTCAGAGGAGGTTCTTCATTTTAGCACCATATCAGTCATCATTTGATAGCAATCTATAGCTTCATGCTTCTGTGATGTTCTACATGTTCCTCTCTTTTTTGGTACTTTGTTCTGTTGGAGGCTTCTCAGTCCTTCACACCTTGATTTGGAGGATTTTCAGTCCTTCATTCACCTTTCTCTCTTTTGGAGAGGAGTTTTCTCCCACTATGGTTTTTCTCCTTTTCTCCAGTTGTGATACATCTTTTGTTTGTACATGGGTACCTAACATGGCCTTGTTTGTCGAGACCCATCATTTATTCTTTTTAGGGTCTTTAGCTACTCCCTAAGTTCATCTTAAGGGGGGTGTTAGAGTAATCATGTGTTAGCTAATAATTAATTACTCTTTAATTGATTATTAGTCTAAATTATTATTATGCACTTAAGCTAAACTTAAGAGTGCTTTTATTTTTTTGGGTTTTTCTCCTATAGAACACTCAACCCTCATTGCAATTATCACTCGAGCTTTCATATCTTTTGTTAGTCTCTTGCATTATGTAGTTTTTTCTTATTTGAGGAATATAGTAATTCTTGTTTGTAGATCTCTTGTGTGGAAGGTGTCTTTGTTTGTTGTTTGATCCTGTGGCTCGTGGTTTTGTGTTTTTTCACAATTCTAACAAAAATTTCATGTATACATGTGCTTCATATAGAAAAAATAGGTATTGGTGAATTTCTAGAGCTTAGTTCACTTCTAGACCTAAACCTATGAAACACAAGACCCTCAAACACTATAGGTGGTTTCCAAAATTTTATTTTTCTAAATATACATGTTTTTTCAAGGGCACAATGTTCCCCTATCCAGGGGCTAAAAATTGATGTAAAAATCTCTGTTAGTGTTCTTTTTCTAGATCTGGTTCCTATTCTGGTGCCTATTCTAAAACCTGTCTAATTTTTTTGTACATCACTAGTTTGATCCATAGGGAAAATAACATGTTTTATTTTCAAAGATGTGGTTTTGATATGGTAAACCATGGCTTGTCTACCTATGACAACATTTTGAAGGAATAAAATAAAATCATTGAAACATTTATTAACCCCACTTCACCTAGTCTTCATTCTTCTCCCAAAATCTCCCCTACTTGAGACAGTGTTCTGGTGCAAGAGGATGCAATAATTTACAATCATGACAATCATATTAGTTCTTCTCCCAATATCTCTTCTACTTGCAAGGATATTTTGGTGCAAGAGGATCCCATCATTGAGAATCATGAGAATCATGTTTGTTTCCCTCCTAACACCCCTCCTTCTTGGGAAGATATTATGGAATAGAAGATGAAATAATTGATACCCTTCCTCCTTCAAATGATAGTAAGGTGGCTTGTACAGGTGAAGATTCAAAATTGAAATTACATCCTCCATTGATAGAATATTTCCAACAAGGTGAAATTATAAACCCACAATTGATTATTGGACCTCCTAAACCATCTCTCATTATAGGACCTCCCAAACCTCATGGCCATATCTTAAACTTTGAAAAATATCTCACTAGTAACCATGTGCAACAAGATGTGTTGAAGAAACCAAGTTATCACACAATTACTCACACATATAACATTAGAATTAATAAGCAACCAAAAAAACCAGCATCCATTCTACTACGTCAACCATATCTCCCACCCCCACCTAGCCTTCCTCAATGTAGTGGTAAAGAATATGATCATTTTGAGCAACTTCATAATACTCCAACAATTTTTTTCCTTTGGAACCTGATTCAAACATCACCTACATACCACAAGATGCTCCAAGATACTTTGCAGAAGATTGATATCTCACCTTCTATCAAACTGAATTATGTAGTAGCCTTGTTTCATTATATGCAATAAAAAAGTTGGATATTACCTTCCCTCAACATGAACTACCCTTGCTTGCGATCCAAAACAAATATGAGGCTCTAATGATAATAGTTAGAATTAATATAATTATAGCTAGACATACTATTATTGATAATAGATCAGGTCTTAATGTTTGCAACATGGATCTTCTAGATAAACTTGGTGTGGATAAGAATCTTATAGAACCTAATGATCTTTTTATTCATGGATTTGATAATGTTAGTAAACAATCATTGAGGATGATCACACTACCCATTAAGGTAGGGCCTTTGGTTTTTCCTACCTCTATCCATATCATGCCAAAACCTCTTTCATATAATCTTATCCTAGGTAGACTATGGATTCATGACATGAAGGTAGTCCCATCTACTCTCCACCATGAGATGAAATATAAATACAATAACAAGATATATATGGTAAAAGCAGATGAACAAAATTATAATTCATAAATTGAATCCAAACATAACACTTCTAGCTCTCTTAATACTTTGATTCCAATTTCAAAGGTGGAACCCATACATGTTGAAGATAATGATGATTGTATTTCACCTATAACAAAAATTTTACATGGTGATTGTGGGTCATTATATTTTACACCTAATTTCAATGGGGAGTCTAAAATCTCACTACAAAATTCCAAAGAGTCAAATACAAATGATGATCATGATATTGCATGTTTTGTTGATGATTGGGGTTCATTATATTTTATGCCCTCCTTTATTGGAGAGTACAAACTCTCACAAGATAAACCTAAGATAGTCATATGTTTCATTTTCTCAAACTTCTTCTACATCAACAAATCCAAAAACATCACCCCTTGATGGTGATGGGGGCTCTTTAGCTTTCATCCTGTGAGTGTTGGCAATTCCTAACTTTAAAAAGCTTAAAAAGGACATGCATTCTTGTGAAAGAATCAATTATTCTCATAAGAATTTAGAAAATACTTCTACATTTGAGTTGGAAGAGTGTTATGGGATTGGATTTTTAAAAAATTCTAAAAATAGATATAATAAAAACATGGAACAAGTAGTTAAGGATCATGTGAATTCTATACCATACCTTTCTAAAAATGGTTTAGGTTTCCAACCTTTTTCCCCATCTTCATCTCATATGCCATCATCTACTACATTTATGACTTCTTGTGGTAAGAAAGCAAGATTTTCTTCACAAGAGAAAAAATTATCTCCTAAACCTTTATAAAACCAAGAGCATATTTTTCAAGGCTTCTCAAATCCTGCTTGATTAATCTTCCTCCTCCAACATGTAAGAAATTTTATAGAAATAACTCTTGTGCATATCATCAAGTGAATGGTCATTTCACCAATTAATTTTAGGACTTGAATAATAAAATACAAATTTTTGATTGTGGTTCTCTTCCATATGTTGATGCACCTAATCACTCTAAACAATAATGATCTATCCTATGGTGTTGCTCCTCACTATGTGGCATTTTTAGCTTCTTGTGTTTTCTCATTGTCATTCATGGTGGTACAATCTTAAGTGCAACCATATTTTTCCATGGTAGAAACATGATATTCCCTTGTATAGTTGTCTTTTCCTTTATACTTGGGGGGAAAGGATAACTATTATTGTAGGTATGTATTATTTTCAAGGATCCCCTCTTCACCTCTTGTTTCCTTAAAATAACAACATAGAAAGTATGTTGGAATTTTAAGGGGGGGTATATCACCATTATCCATTCCATAGACATCTTGTAATATTTGACTTATTGTCATAACCCTTTGGTGGTGGTGTTGTGTATAATTCCCCTTGAAGCATGGTTATCAATTCATCCCTTGTGATGTTGAGCATTGGTTCATCCCTCGTGATGTTAAACCTTTATGCACTCCATGAAGCGTGATTGGAAAAATAGTCGATGGATTTGGGCTAATGAAACTTTTTGATTCATGAACTTGAGAATTTTTTACATGGCCACCTAGCATAACACACCTTGCTTGCCAGTGAAGCCATGTGTTTGATGAGTTATTTAAAATCCTTATGATAGAACCATTTCATATAACACATTCGATGGATGTTGTTTGGTATTTGAGACATATTTAAGACTGAGGTTTCTTTACCTTATCAACTTGAATCCTTTTAGTACTAACCTTGTGTTTTTTTGTTTTTGGTTATTATATGTCTTGTGTTTGTTATGTGTTTGCATCGTGTCAGCTTTGAACTTTGTTACTTCACATTATAATTGTATTATATTATGTTTTGTGTTGTGTATTCATTGTGTATGCTTCATGTTTGTAATGTTGCATTGCATCTCTTACATGTGTGTTCCTTTGTCCTTATGTTGTCTTGCCATAAGATCTTGAATCTTGGGGGCTAGCATATCCCCTAGATTCAACGCCATCCTATCTCTTCAATATTTGGATAATGAGACCCCTCTTGACATATGCTTACTTTAGTGTGAGTCTGGGTGTAAGTTCATACTCTCACTAAAGTGGGGGCTAAATATAGTGTCAAAAATTGTCACCCTTGACAATTTCAGACTAGGTTTTTCTCCCCCTATGTGCTTGGACCTAATTATGCATTAATTACCCATTTTATAAATATTCTTGGAAAATCAAACATGGGAAATCAAATTATGCATTTGATATTTTTCCCCTGGTACTTTTAAATGTTGAAAAAGGTGGATCTAGTCTATGGTACATTATGCCCTAGACCACCTAATTTGGAAAAAAAATTAAATATGTTGATGTTGATAATTTATTATTTGAATTTAAAATTTCATTTTTTGGCCATCGTTATTTTATTTTTGGCAAATTAGAATAATTACATATAAATACTAGTCATTTTATCATTTGAAACAATAAGCAAAACCTAGAAACACACTTAATAATTAAATTGAAGATCCTAAAAAATCAGTCAAGGGAAATCAAGAGCATAATTGGCATCATTATTACAACACTTTCATCAATCAAGTTCAAGTTGCAAGACATCAAGAAGAATGAAGCAATTTATGTGTAAGGAGTTACTCTGATCAAGTATGCCAAATCATGAATATGTATTGAGGTATCCTCTACATGCTAGCTTCAACAATCTATTGTGTATGTGAGCTAACTTTGTAGGTTTATCAAGCAATCAAGGCATCAATTAATCAATTTTTTTGGCAACTTGTGTGACATAACTTCATTAAGGGTTTCACATCAAGGTAACATTATCATTTCTCATGTATTAATTTCAGTCAATTATTGGTGTTTTTTCCTTTTCTCGACCAAGGGTGTGCCCTCTTGATCATCATCAATCATTGTACATGGAGGTATAAATACCAACAAGAGGTTTTACTTACGAAAGCATTTATACAACACAACCTTTTCCCCCATTTTCATATGTGTGGGTCAAATCTAGAGGTTTCAACAGGTGTCAGTATCAAGAAAAAATGTGCAAATATTAATCCAAATCTTGAAACTTTTAGATCAAAAAAACCAAGAATCCAATATAGGATTCACTATTCCCTAGACCAGCTATTTCTAACTCAATTTTTTGTTACAAGTTCCTCTTTGTGTATCAGTCTCAAATCTGAAGTTGTTCTATAACTTTTTGTTTTTGTTTTTCTGTTAAATTACTTTTTCAGATCTAGGGTTGTATGTTAAATAGGATTGTCAAATCACACATTGAAATTATCATACTCATAACTCAAATACAAATATAAAAATTAGGGAATTGGCTCTCCATTATGGCAAAAAGCTAGTCATCAAAACCCTAGTCAATTAATGTTTAATGTTGAGTCAAGTGAAAAGGAGATGATCCCAGTTAACCTAATTGGATCTAGGATCACTTTTCCTACTCAATAAAACCAAGCCCCATAATGGTACACTCTAGAAAAATTCTAGACCCATGTGTCATTTGGGCTTAATGAGAGCTTCAACCACCATTTTCATAGCATAATTTCCACAAATTAAGAGGCAACAATAAAATTGAATCAGAATTTGTTTTCATCTTCTATGAAACTTTTCCCTAAGACCATCTTAAACATTTCCAAAACCACCAAGGAATTAGTATTAAATATATTCTTCATCCTCACCTCCAAAACTTCCCCCTTAAAGGCCATTTGACTCTTCTTTTACTATAAGCACAACATCAACTCTATTATATTATAGTGAAAAAAGAAGAGAGAAGATAAAGATATTATAAAGGATGCAAAGAACATAAAGTTGGTGAAGTGTATATATCAAATACATCAACACTCAACCCTTTAGTATTTAATTAACCATATAAAAAATAGATATCCATCAAATACATCAATAATAAACCCTTTAGAATTTAATTTATGAAAAGATACACACAATGTTATTACAAAATAATATTACTATGAAACAAGTGCCAACAATACGTTGTAAGTGATTTTGACATATTAGTTTGTCAATTTTCAACAAACCAACCCAAGATAATTAGAAACCAAAGGCCAATAAAGTTTTTCAATTGTTTTTAATACGATAAGAAAAATTTACAGGGTATTTTACCCTTTACACGGAGAGCCACTAGGGCCAAAAAAGATCAAGTCCAAAAAACATTAACAACTAAGCCAAAAAACACATACACAGTGGACCAATAGTCAACAGACACACTACACGGCAACAACATATTAACTAGCATTTTCCCAGTTTTGAGAAAGGAGATTAACAACATCATCCCCAACCCATTCAGGGGCCATCTTCAACACTCTTCTTGTCCATTTCATCCTTCATCACAACAGAGAGGGTGTTGGTAACACTGTGGACTAACTTGACAATGAAATGGGTCAATCCATTGAATTTCTTGTCCATCTTTCCCATCCTTTCCTGCAGCACATGGAGCTCCTCCCCTTTATCCATAGTCTTCTCAATATTAGCTCGCTCCACATCCAGAGGGTCTGAGGACTGGGAAAATGAGTTCTCCTTATGCACTTTGCTAAAATCCGAAATGGTGTGGGGCCCTCCAACATACTCCTCCTCATCCCTACAACCTTTGTTGTCAGACCGCTCTTCATCCATTTCCATGTCATTTACCTACACTTTCTTGTTATTTTTAGCCAGCCTACTAGACCTCTTGATGATGGGTTTTTTTCCACTAGTCTCAACCGTAGCAGTGACCATAGTGTCCCCCTTGGAGTCCCTACCCACAACATTATTTCCTCTATTGTCTGTGGCCGGAGGCTCCATCAAACCCTTCCCCTCATCCTTAAATTTATTTTTAGAGGTAGGTTTGTTGAAAAACTTGGCAGGGGCTGACTTAAGCTCACAGAGACTAGCCGCAACACTAGACTGGGCAATCCCCGCAGTCCCCTTAAACTTATTGGATGCGGTTTAGGATTATTAATTTTAGTAGTAACCGAAGGGGTTTTTCTGATGGGACCTTTGGACTCAACCGAGAGATATTGGCCACAACAGGGGGTTCAATTTCCTCAACATGAATAATAGAAATGGGTTTGGTCAGGCATAACATAAGATGGAAGTGGTAGAGCCTCAAAATGAGGCCTTGGTGGAGTGGCAGGGGAGGAGTATCCTCTAGGTTTTGGCCAACAACCTCAATGCACTTCTCACAAATCTTTCTAAGTCCTTAAGTAAGAAAAAAGGAAAGCTTAACAAAATTTTGTGCCAGAGGTGATTTAAAAGAGGGAAGTGATAGAAATAGTAGGTTTTGTATCTACCTTCAAGGGTCACATACTTCATAAGGGTGAGGCAAACCTAGTCCCAGGGCTGCAGGAGAGCTTCTCTTTCAAACCCCAATTGGTTACAAACTGGTTTCTCATTACCCACAAAGAAGGCATTCAAACTTTCATTATCTTGGGCCTTTGTATGCTTCAACTACTTCTTACCAGAACACAACAACCTCGTCGCTTGTGCAATCACCTCCTTATTCACTTTGAAGTAAATACCACCCATGGTACCCCTTCTATCTTTCCATGAATTTGAAAATTACGTAGATAAAATAGGGTCGTGACCCACCAAACTTTCCATCAGAGGCACTAGCCTTCCTTCAATGCAAATGTGCCACACCAACAAATCCTTGTGAAATTCTCCATAGTTGTCAGGCTCTATTCTCACCCTATCGCCACCCTTGTTGCCTCTCTGCACACAAAAGAACCAGAAAACCTGTGAGAGAAAAAGGTTAGAGGAATTGGTTAAGTGATAGGTTTCCTACACACTTAAGATTTTAAGCCAAATGATGTAGCCTTGGGAAATCAAAGCAATGTACAAAACACACGTTTGAGGAGTTAAATCCCTAAAGGAAATCTTGGCGATCTCATTAATGAAAATCTTCAAGCACTTGTGGATAGGTAAGCAAGACATGATGGGAATGGAAGGTTTTCCTTCCACGTTGTTTTTGCACAAGTACCAATGTAAGATGGCGGCGGGGCCAAATTTAGATAAACCTAAGATCCTGGCCTTTAGTAAAGGAGGAAAATTAGTGGAAAAGATAGGACCAATCAAAAGCTTCACCTCGTAATTATTTGTCACATAAAAATTGAAATCAAAAGTCTTGAAGGATATATGAGAGCTTAGCGCAAACCCCAAAAAGAGATTACATAAGGCACGGCCCAACTTGGCCTTAATCAAAAAGTACTCTCCATAATTCCTCATAATGGCCTTTTTGAAAATGGACTCTGCCCCATTATTCAAAATTTTCCACTTGTAAGACACCTCAACATTCACACCCATCCGTGTAGCCCAAAAGACAAGAATGTGGACCCCCCATAAGGCCCATAACATCGCATAATTAGTTTTTATCATGGATCAAATAAGGGCCTTGCTCCTTAAGGATTAAACCTTGAATACCTGATGGTAGGTTCCCCAAATTACGCCAGCACTTAGAGACTTTCCAATGGGTTCCAAAGTTTGCTAAAGCGTCGGCCACTTGATTACCCTTCCGGTATATGTGGGTAGCAATCTTCAAATTCAACTTAGACACGAAAAGCTTTATGTCTAATAAAATGTCTTTAGTACTCCACCCCAGTAATCTTCCAAAGTTAACATTGATGATAGACTTAGAATCACCTTCTATATGTAGATTATCAATCCCTATTGTAACAGCTAACTGGATGCCCTTTAGTAGTGCTCTAGCTTCCGTAATCATAGAAGATTGGATGCCAATCCCCCTGAGTAATTATCAACCACGAAATCACCCTTGTAGTCTCTAATAACACCTCCTATGCTAGCTCTACTCGGGTTGCCTTTGGCCACCCCATCAAAATTAAGTTTATACCAACCATGGTCTGGAGGTTTCTAGATAGTGTCCCTTCTAGCCATGGATCTAGAGTTGTCATAGGAATCGGCATCAAGGTTTTGATGCCAAGCTTTGGCCATAATAATTTCCCTCTTAGTCGGACCTTTATCTGGGATTTTCCCCTTAAAAAGTGAATTTTTTTTCATGATGAGCTGATATCCTATACCAAACACCTCCTTCGGGCTCATCTCAATATTCTTTAAAATCCTATTGTTCCTCTCTTTCAACAAGCACCAACAGATAATGGGGGGACCTAGTTCTAGATCTCACAAGGTAAGGGGTGAATGAAGGGTCCAAACCAGCTCAATATAAAGGATTTAATGTCCTTACACATAGTCCACTGAATTCCCAAACGCTCCAAATCTACCTCCCACACACCAACATCAAACGGGCAGTGTAGCAGCAAGTGGTCCATAGATTCTTCATTGCACTTGCATAACAAGCACCTAATGGAGATCTGGAATCCCCTTTTCCTCAAATTATCCTGTGTAAGAATCCTGTTATGAAGACAATCCACTAGAATAAGTTTATTTTCGGGATCATGTGTCTATTCCAAACCTTCTTCCAAAGATCAAGGACCACACCCTAGTCTGTCGGCGGATTGTAAGTCATTTTAACTGAAAGATCACCCTGCTTGTCATGAGTCCAAAAGAATTCATCCACCATGTTGGATGACGGTAATCTAGTAAGGGAGAGAAAATCCTACAGGGACTTGGAAAGGATGCTCAGCTTAGGGGATAAAGGACAACAAAGAACCAGATCATTCCACTTCCTGGCCCCTTGTAGGCCAAGGAGGTAATCTCTAATGTAAACACCAAAGAAATGTTGTGCTGGCCTCATTAGATTCCTAAATTCATATTGTTCCAGAGGGGTGTCAAGTAACCAAGGGTCCTCCCAGAATATGATATTGTTACCATTTCCAATCTTCCATTTCATCCCAGTCCTAAGCATCCCCTACAGACTGGAAATATTCTTCTAGGCCAAGGAACCCAAAGGATGAACATCAGAGAGACAGTTAATCAAATGTCTATTTTAAATATACTTAGCATTCATAGTTTTTTCACAAATATTTCCTATTCCTCAGTTGGTCCTAGCCCACTTTGGCCATCAAAGCCTTATTGGTACTATTGGCAATCAAGATTACACCCTTAGTCAAGCTAGGCTTGGCTATTTTGTTTCAACATGGAAACACTCTCTGATTTTTGGGTCAATCAATGAGTGAGAGCGAATCTCCAGAGTGGGTTGGTTCCCTCTAGCTAATCACCTAGCCTATGAACTTTTAGAGGAAAGGGGTAGGAAGAAAGCTGAAAAATAAAATCTACAACTTAAGATGATCAACTAGATATTCTGAGATTTTGAAAAACTTAACCCACAACAACCTCTCTTAAAGCATTAGCTCTCACAATCCACCTTAGGACATTTAGCTCAATAGTGTTTTTCATAAATATTCGTGAATCATTGAATACAATATGTAACCTGAACTATCCGCAATTCTTGCCCACAACCCACAATAATAAGACAATAGAAGGATTCACCACTTTGAATCACAAATAACATCAAATTATCACTGTAAGTACATGACAAGAAATGGGGAAAGGAAAACTCTACTGCTTGTATTGAAATTGAAGGAGTAAGACATCAAGATTTGATTCAAAAGGTTTACAAAACTCTCTACAATGCATATGAGAGCAAGAAAAATAATTTTGAGCCCCGAGAAATTCAAAATTTCTCAAACTTATAGCTATCAACTAACCCCAGTGATGCAAAATAGAAAAATCAGCCCCCCTACTTCTCCAAAAAGCAACTCTTCTCTCATTTTCGAGCTCAAGCAAAAGCCTAGAAAATAGTGCCAAATTTTTTCTCTAAACTGCCTCAAAAAGATGGAAAATTTCCATCTCCAAAGGGTCCATCCAAAAAGTCCTCAAAAATAGGTGCAAATAGCTAGAAACTGAAAATAAAAACTTCAATTTGTCATCTCTTTTCCCAATCCGCCCAAGAACTCAACTCTGAATGGAAATTTTTGATGTCAACTCAAGTGCACTATTTAACTACATTTAAATAACAACTAATTAAGCAATTTATAGAAACATTGCTTAATTAGTGTTTTACAGCTTTGTAGTTTCTGAATTACAAAAATAGAAAGCCTGATTGCATTTGATTTTTTACAATTTATCTCCAAATACTCTGATTTTTTGTAATTTTGTGCAAAAAATCAAAATATTAAACTAAAGCTTTGAATACTCTTGATTTTTATATAAAAATCATAAAAAATTTAAGGCCTCCATCACATATGGTGACTCAAACTCCAAAGGAAAACCTAAATATCCAAGACCTAGGAAAAAATCAAAGGGCCTAAGGTCATTGTCTTGCTTGCATTAAAAAATTTCCAAGGTCCTAAAAGCCTCTTTAAAAATGGACAAGGCGCATAATGAGCATAGTTTTAATTTTCTATAAAAATAAAAATAAAAGATAAGGTAAAGGGTTTCGGCCTTGGCAACACATGAGGCAAGGTATTAATAAAGAATTTGTTTTTTGGAAAATAATGTGATTAAAATCACATTCAAATTATGCACATGGGGAAACCCTAGCCACAAAACCGCCTCCAAACAAATTTTTTGGCTATCATTTTCATTGGCCATGTTGAAGAGAGAAAGGGCCTATTGGGTGCCACCATGGGAATTAGGGTTTGGAGCCTTGAGCTCAACTCTTCACCATTTTTCAATGTTGCTCTTGTCAATTCACCTCTACATTCTATGGTTAGCATTTTCTATCTGCATTTTGATACATTTTTTGCTTCATTTGAAAAGAAATTTGGCCCATAGGCCGTGACCATCACTGTGTTTTGATGCATTTTTGTGTGTACTTGTTCCGCCATTCTTTACCACTCATTGTGGCCACCATTGGAGGGTCTATTCAAACTTTTGAAGGCTCGGGTCATGGGCTTGCACTAGTTTTCTTCATTTCACTCATGGTAAGCTCTCTTTTCTCCATTAAAAAACATTTCCCTCTTAAACAAAATCTCTATTCAAGCTTTTCTTCACAAAAATAATGATTTTTTGTGCATTTTCTGAGTTAGGCCATTGTTCTGGCCACAGCTTCACCATGTATATATCTTTGTTTCTATAGAAAATGATTTCTTTTCGAGCTCGACCCATGATGTAACAATGTATGGCACTTGTAAAAAAGACATAATCTGGAGAAAATCAAGCATTTTTTTTTGTTTCAAGGGTTTGTAGACCCTTGATGGCCGTGACCATTATTTACATTTCATGTTGGCACTTTCCACTAGTAAAAATCCCAAAACACTTGATTTTCTTTGTAGTTGTGTTTGGAACACAATACCCTAAATGGGTATCACCATGTTGTGGAAGAAAACACTCTCCTAGGCTGCGGCCATGAGAGCATCAACTAGGGTTTATGCATTCTTGTGTGGGCTCGAAATACCTTTATTACTGCATTCTAAAGCTTTTAAATGGAAACCAATGTGGATTCTCTCTTGAAGGATCGAACTAGGAATCATTTCACTTGTCTCCATTTTGAAACCCTAGTTTATTTGAAAAAATAGCTCATTGTCTTGAAAAGCAACAAATGTTTTCATTTTTGTGTATGTCATTGTAGATTGCTTATTCACCTTCAAATTGCAAACTTTACTTCACTCAAAAAATTTACTTAATGATGCAAGCTGATATGTTACTCAAGTGACATCTTGTATTCTCTCTATTCAATGAAACTCAACTTTATTTGATGTTTTTCCAGTTGCTTATCAAACAAAAATGGTTCCCCATACCTTCATGCACCTTCTCATGCACTATTTAACATGGTCACCATGCCCCAAAGCTTGCACACACTTGCTTAATGAACACATAGAAAACCTTCTTTTGTTTCTTCAAATGCATTGTAAATGAATGATTCATTTCACTTACTTGTCTTGCAAAGCTGCACTTAGCCATTATGGTGCACTTGCAGATTAGTTTTGCCACTTCTTTTCACTTATCTTATGCACTTGGATGCTTCAGAAAATGCATTTCCAACTTCACTTTTACCATAGTTTTATGTGTCAATGAAATGAAATGGATTTTGTAGCATCAACTATTTTGAAACTAGCCTTTATTTTCTTGTATTATGTTGACATCAAGATGCTATTTCACATTGCATTCAGCTTGAACACTTAGTGTGTTGCATTTTAGTTCATTAGTGCTTCTTCTCCTTCCCTTATGGACTTTCATGCTTTACTTGCAGCCACTTGTCACTCTGTTTCTGATGGAGACAAATTTTCCTCTATACTCTTCATGCATTTTTATCTCCCTAACAACAAATGTTGACATGAAATTTTGATTTATGCATAGAATATTTTGAAATACACACCATGATGAAGGTGTTCTGAAGCTTCCCAAATTGCTTCAGTTTCTATTGATGACTTGTAAACAAGGCATTATGTATGCCTGTTCACTATCTCATTCCATGATGATGCACTTGATGATAATTGACATGAGCAGCTGATCATCTATGATCTTCAATTCATTGCACTATTAGACTTGGTTTTCCTAGATGATCACTTGCTTGAGCTCTTATGACATTTTCATGCACTCCTTTAGATGCATATCTCTTTGATCAATATTGAATTGTTTCTTTTATGAAACCCCTCTATGGAATGTTTGAGGGGCAACATGTTGGGTCTCAACCCTTGTGGGAGCCCGTTTTACACCACATGCTATAAAATATTCAAAACAGATCAGCAACATGGCTTTTCCTATACATGCACAAGAAACAAACAGTGTTAGATTAAACCAATAAATTCATAAGTTTCTTATGATTTTTTCTCCTTGGTATTCTCTTGCACTCCTCTTGTTTTTTTTTAGTTGATTCAATGCATGATGAACATTATTCTACAGTATTGTTGATGGATCATGTTGGAGGGTTCATAGTCTGAGATCTAACAAAACTTTATAATCACTTGCAGGTTCACTTGGAGCATGGACGCAGAAAGGAGAGCTCAACACTGAAGGAAACTCATAGGAACAACTAGGAAATGATGATTATGTTCTCTTTTACATGCTCTTCTCTCTTTTTTATATTTAGTAGCGTAGAGTATTCTTTAAGATCCATTTTCCAGATACTCCCATGGCTTGTGTGGGACACTTGATTCCCCTTTTTACTCCAATGAATACAAAACAACAGTTGTATAATTCTTGTTCCATCTTGTACTTTTCTTTTGCAAACAATGTAGGGATCATTATGAATGAAAACTGAATACAAAAGAAAGCATTTCCTTTTACATTTCATGAAATATTATGCTGCAAATGATATATGGAAATTGAAACACATTGCACTTCTTAAGAACTCAACATATAAAATATTTTCAATGGTTAGAACATCTACAGAAATAAACTAAAATTCTTCACCTTAAAATGAACTTTAATCAACCAACTTTGTCAATTTGAGCTATGTGAAAAATTGATAATAGGTACTAGAGATATTCCTTATCCCAAGCCCACCACAATGTTTAGGTTGACAAACTTTGTACCATTTAACCAATGCAAATTTCTTCTTTTCCTCAATCCCTGACCAAAGGAAATTCCTTTTTATTTTCTCAAACTTCTCAGCAATATATCTGGGGATCTTGAAAATGGAAAGGAAGTAAATAGGGATTCCTTGAAGAGCAGTAGATAGGAGCTGCAATTTTCCAGCATGACTGAGGATGGGACCTTTCCATCCTGCCAACTTCCTTTGGATCCTTTCAAGGACCGAATTCCAAAATTCAGGAGTGACTTCCTTGATAGTAAAGGGTAAACCAAGATATACCGAAGGAAGGGAGCCACTCATACAACCCAAAATAATAGTCACCCGAGCTTACAGGTTAGGAGTGTTGTTGAAGAAATAAATCATATTTTTATTATAGTTAATACACTGCCCAGAGCAAGCAACATAGTTGTTGAGACAATTTTTCCATTTCTTGGCTTCAATCACATAGGCTTTCCCAAATAGGAAGGTATCATCCACAAATTGTTGGATAACAGTAGGATCCAAAGAAGAGGAAACCTTAATTCCCCTAATAGACCCTTCTGATAGTAGATTAGAAAAGTTTCTACTCAAGAAATTCACAATCATGATAAATAAATAGGGTGAAAGGGGATCTCCCTATCTGATACCTCTCCCTACATTAAAGAAACCAAAAGGAGCCCCATTAACCAAAACAAAGTGCTTCACCATAGTTATGCATTCCATTATGAGTTTGACCACAGATTGGCCAAACCCAAAATTAGCTAAGAATTTAGGGATAAATTCCCAAATCACCTTATCATATGATTTTGAAATATCTAATTTAAGGGTCATACTAGCATTATTACATCTATCTGTGGAATGGAGTAATTCATGAGTGGTTATAGTAGCATCCAGGATATAAAAAATAGACACAAACCCTTTTTGAGTGGGGCTGACTAACTTATCCAGGAGGGGTTTGATACAGTTCACCAACATTTTTGAGAGGATTTTATAAAAGGTATTGCAGAGGCTGATGGGTCTAAAATCAGTTATAGAATAGGGATCAACAATCTTGGGAATTAAGGCTATAAAGGTGTGGTTCAGTTGTTTGGGAATCTTACCAGATTTGAAGAAATCATGACCAGCTAAGACAAGGTCCCCATTGATGCAGAGTGAGTAGGGTAAGCCTTCTTTTGGATGACCAACAACCTACTAACCACAACTCTCTCAAATACTCTTTAAATGGACCTTTCAAATCCACTTCCCAAACAAGGAGATAACTCTACCAACCATAGGGTTTTCAAAGGAAGACTGCACAAAATAACTTGGTGACATTTGAGACACCTTTTTCATTCCAAAACATGACAAACAACTCAAGTTTGGAGGGGGTACACTTCATTTTCCCATCGCTCCAATTACTGACCTAGAAACACCTTACAGGTCTCCAATGCAGGGCAATCATAAAGAAAGGTCTTAGGCACACACTCCTGCAACCCAAACTCATGTAAAACATTGAAGATACCATCAACAACTCACCATAGTTCATCAACACCCAAAAATAAGGCTTAGTGCCTTAGGAACACCAAAATACTATTAACCTCCTATTAGACCTATCTTCCTTGCAGCCTGTCAACTAGGACAGTCAACACAAAACCAACTTAAGGAAAAGACCTAAAAAAATGGAAGTGGTCTTAGACTCCTCAAATGGATTAATTTCAAACCCCAGAACCCTAGGGTATGAAACTTGATCAAATTGATACAAAAGACACATTTCCCACACCACAAGGAGGCCTAAATTATTTGTTTCCAGCAAGAACCAAGTCTCCAAAGCACACCCCAAATCCCATAAGCCTTAAAACTGGTTCTTAGAACATTATTGCACTCATTTCAACCATCCTCGGTCACACTTCTTCAGGAATTTTTCCACAAATTAACAAAACACAGAAATCAACACCAAACTAGGCTTGTCACATGAGGATGCCAAGCCTAGGGTTTCCCAAAAGTTGCTCCAAAGTCTCTTCCATCCTCCAAAACCTTCAAAAACATAAAATACATGTTAATCCTCGCCTCCCCACCAAAAATCAAGCCATGAATATGTGGAGATGGCGAGTTAAGGGTCCTTTTTGGATTAAACCCTGATTTTGAGGGTTTTCAAGCCACTTCCAGAAAAATGCAGATATCTCCCTCTACACTTGATGAAAATGGCTCAAACCACCACCAAAAGAGAGCTAGTTCAATCCTCTATCAAATCATATTATTATCTTGTCCGTACATAACATATTCTATACGTACCATGAGTTTTAGCAGCAAATTACACACAGAAATGGAGAAAAATAGAGTTATTTCTTATTCCAACTTCTTCAAAAATTCACCATCAACTTTCCTCGACCAAGATAGGCCTATTTCAACCTTTACCACCTCTTCCCAACATCATACAACTGATTTTTGAATTAGTTGGACGTTGGAGAATCAACAAACTTCAAATAGACTCCTAATTGCCTAGTTAAGGCAATTTACACTACACCCTTAAACCCAATTACATTGAGCATTCAAGAGGTGTTAAAGACACTACAAATCACATCAAAACATCAAGGTGACTCCCCTCAAATACCTGGTTGCATCATGGCACCTTGATTCCTTATTTGGCCTAGATGCACCAAGTTTACATGGTGAATTGGAGACCTAGTTATTACATCAAAACTCAACACCAAGCCTAAAAGCCTATTACAAACCATTGAAGATGGTCCTTAGAACCTTATTACATCACAATAAACCTTGACATCAAACAAAAATCCAAACAAGGCCTCAAAGAGGCATGGAGACCCCAAGGTGCCCCTACACCACACACCTGGGGTGGAAGAGATCTCAAGTACCACCTGAGATCAATTGTTGTAGAGTAGTACCATGTTGTAGGATGTATTCTTCACTCATCCAAGTGGCATCTTTAGGTGGAATAACCTGCCATTTAACTAAATATTCATTATATACCTTTTTCCTTGTTCTTTTTACCTCTTTGGTTTCTAGAATGGCTTCAAGCTTCAAGGGTTCAGATGGTGGAAGGTACTACACCCAATCTTCATTAGCTTCCAGACCTACACCTACATCCAAAGATTCCTTAAAGGCGTACAAATCAGCAACATTAAAAATGGGGGAGATAGCCACTCCAGGAGGGAGTGCTATCTCATATGCATTTTTCCCAAACTTGTGAATAATCTTGCAAGGGCCTATTTTTTTCATTTGTAGCTTTGTGTATTTTCCTTTAGGAAACCTCTCTTTCTTCAAGTAGGAAAAAACCATATCTCCCACCTTGTATTGAACATTCCTTCTTTTCAAATTTTCCCTTTATTTGTATTGATCCACACTCTTCTTGAGATTTTCCTTCACTTGATCATGAATAGATTTCATGGCTATGGAAAACTCCTCTCCTTTTTCACTCCTCTTCTCCATCCCTTTCAGATCTCTTAACTCAAATATTCCCATTGGGTTCATCCCATACACAACCTCAAAAGCATTTTTAGCTATGCTTCTATTGATGGAGTCATTATAAGCATACTCTGCTTGAGGTAACACCAAATCCCATTGAACAACATGTTCCTTTGTCAAACACCTTAAAATATTACCAAGTGATCTATTAACTACCTTTTTTTGTCCATCCGTTTGGGGATGGTAGGAAGAACTATACTGCAAATTAGTTCCCAATTTTCTCCATAAGGTCCTCCAAATATGACCTATGAACTTGGAGTACCTATTAGATACAATGCTCATAGGAATGCCATGCATTTTCACAATCTCCCTGAAAAACAAACCTGCAATGTTAGAAGCATCACTAGTGCATCTACAAGGAATAAATTGGGCCATCTTGCTGAATCTATCAACTACTACAAAGACACTATCAACTCCCCTTTGTGTCTTAGGCAGTCCTAAGACAAAATCCATACTTATACTCTCCCAAGGTCTATTTGGGATTGGTAGAGGTTGATAAAGACCAACATTTGAAGTGGTCCCTTTTTCTCTTTGACATATGGTGCAAGTTTCCACAAACCTTCTCACATCCATCTACATTTTAGGCCAAAAGTTGAATCTTCTAACCCGCTCCAAAGTTTTGTCAAGTCCAAAGTGCCCTCCAAGACTCCCACTATGATTTTGTTTTATTATATTCTCCCTCATAGAGAACTTGGGAATGCACAATTGAGCCCCTTCAAACAATAGACCATCTTGCAAAACATAATCAGCATAATCACTATGAAAAGCATCAAAAATTTGAGAGAAAACATCAAAAGCAGCCTTGAAATATTCATCCTCCTTATACATACCTTTGAGAGCCTCTATGCCCGAACTTTGCAATTGCACCTCTTGAACCATCACGATCCTCCTACTAAGGGCATCTTCAACCTTATTAGCTTGCCCCTTCTTATACTTTATCGAGAATGTATATGCTTGTAGGTATTAAACCCACTTCATGTGCCTTTGATTCAATTTTTCCTGTCCATTCAAGAAACTAGGTGCATGGTTGTCAATGAATACTATAAACTCCCTTGGTAACAAGTAGTTCCTCCATTTCTTTAAAGCTTCGACCATAGGATACAATTCAAGATCATATGAAGAGTACTTTATTTTAGCCTCATTTAGTTTTTCACTAAAGAATGCAACCGTTCTACCCTCTTGACTCAAAACAACACCTATTGCTTGACCACTTGCATCACACTCAATAGTAAAAACTTTATTAAAATCAGGAAGAGCAAGAATAGGTTGTTGTGATACCTTTCTTTTCAAGTATTCAAACCTTTCATTTGCTTCATCGGTCCATTGAAACTTACCCTTCTTTTCTCCTTTGATTGTATCAATGATGGGGGCACAAATATGGCTGAAACTCTTGATGAACTTCATGTAGAAGCTTGCAAGACCATGAAAGCTCCTCACATCACCCACTGATCTAGGTGTTGGAAAATTAAGAATAGCCTCAGCCTTTGATGGATCCATTTTCAAACTGCCTTGTGAGATGACAAATCCAAGGTAGACCAATTATTCTTTCATAAACTCACATTTTTGTAAGTTGATCAGTAAATTTTCTTCATGCAACCTTCTCAAGACCTGTCCAATATTCTCCAAATGCTCCTCGTTGGTCCTGCTAAAGACAAGAATGTCATCCAAATAAACCACAAAAAAATTGCCAATAAAAGGTTTCAATACCTCATTCATTAGCCTCATAAAGGTACTGGGGCAATTATACAAGCCAAAAGGCATCACCATCCACTCATAAAGACCTTCATTGGTCTTGAAAGTTGTCTTTCATTCATCCCCTTCACAAATCCTAATTTGGTGATACCCACTTTTCAAATCAATCTTTGAAAAGTGGCGAGCTCTTGCTAGGAAATCCATAAGATCCTCCATCCTTGCATAGGAAACCTATATCTGATGGTTATCCTATTTATGGCTCTTGAGTCAGTACATAACCTCCATTTTCCATCCTTCCTTGCAGCTAACATAGTTGGAATTGCACAAGGGCTTAAACTCTTCCTCACTAGGCCCTTATCCAACAACTCTTGCACTTGTTTTGCTATCTCTTCATTTTGGGTTGGTGTCATCTTGTAGGCAGCCTTATTGGGAAATGTAGCACCTAGTATCAGGTCAATATGGTGACCGATATCTCTGATTGGAGGCAAGGAACTAGGAAATTCATCAACCACAATCTCCTTATACTTCTCCAACAAAGTTTGGACTTGACTAGGTATGGGTTTCTCTTTGTTTGGGGACAAAACAAACCTGCATTTTGGATTAACAACCAACGCAAACCCTAGAGCTCCCTCTTCCTTTAAGGTCTTCAAAAAAATATTTCTCACCTACCACCATGATGCTAGACCCAAGTTGTTTATCTACTCCCTCATTTGGTAAGGGATTCATAGTGAAAGTGTGCCCATCTTTTGTTATTGTGTAGGTGTTTTTCTCCCCATCATGTTGGGCTTTCCTATCATACTACCAAGGGTGTCCTAAGAGAAAATGACAAGCATCCATAGGGGTAACATCACACAAAATTTTGTCCTTATACTCCCCAATCTGAAATTCCACCTAACATTGCTCATTAACAAGCACTTGTTGGCCCTTATTCAACCAGGACACCTTATATGGGGTAGGGTGAGGAATCTTTTTCAGTTTTAATTTCTCAACCATTTCTAAGGACACAAAATTATCAGGAGAGCCTAAGTCTACAATTACCTTTCATACCTTCCCATGAGATTTACATGAAGTCCTATACAAGGACTTTCTCTGTGGTGGCTCCTTGGCACTTGGAACCTTGAGAAGTATTCTCCTCCTCATCAAGCTATCTCCAAATTCATGATCAACAGGCCTAGAAGGTGAATTTACACTTTGTGCATCATCCTCTTGCACCAATTGGTTTCTCCTATCCCCACTATGAGAGGTTGAGGCTTTCTTCTCAGGGCACTTGAAGGATGGGTGCCCAAATTGGTTACAAGTGTAGCATCTTCCAGAGAATGAATTGGAACCTCTTCCATTAGACCTGCCCCTTCCATTAGACCTCCTACCTTTGAATCCTCCTCTTGATTCTTGAATTTGTTCCTCTTTTCCACTTGACTCCCCTTGTTTCCTTTGTGATTGGTTTCTACCACCAAAATTTCCTCTTCCCTTGGAATTTCTGCCTCTACCCCTTCCTTGCTGCTCTTGCTTTCTTTTTAACTTCTCCTCTACCTTGCATGCTACTTGGAAGTACTATTCCACTATCTTAGGAGTCACAAGACTCATCTCATCTTGGATTGCAAACCTTAGGCCATTCAAATATCTGGGCACCTTCTCCTTGTCATTCTCTACATGGCCACACCTCATACTAAGTTTGTGAAACTCCTCAGTATAGGTTTCCACATCCATATCCTTTTTCTTTAGGATTTGTAGCCTCCTAAACACTTGAACTTCATGATTTTTAGGAAGGAATTGTGTCTTCAATCTGCTCACCATTCTTTCCCAAGAGGTAATCATGTTCTTACCCTCTTTCACTCTTTCTCCTTGGTAGTAATTCCACCAAGTCAAAGCAGCCCCATTCAACTTGGTATTTGCAACTTTAACCTTCCTATCTTCTACCATCTTCTTATATTCAAAGTAGTTGTTCAAGGCATCCACCCATTCTAGTAGTGCCTCAGCATTCATCTTTCCCCTATACATTGGAATGTCCATCTTCACTTTAGTGGCTTCTTCTTTAATGGTCTTCAAGGCTCCAATGAACCTTTTCTCTTCAAGAGGCATCTCCTCTTCTGGATGGGTATCCTCTCCACCCTCTATTTCCTCCTCTAAGGTACTCTCTTCCTCAACATTTCCTTTCCTTCTCTCTAAGGCCCTTATTCTATCTCTCAATGCCTTCATCTCCCTTGCCACTGCAGACCCACCTTTTGGAGGCATCTTCCTCTATTCATCACAACCTCCAATTCTCTTCAAAAATTTCCAAATCAAAGCATGCATCTAATGTAGAGTGAGTAGGGGAAGCCTTCTTCTGGATGACCAACAACCTAATAACCACAACTCTCTCAAATACTCTTTAAGTGGACCTTTCAAATCCACTTCTCAAACAAGGAGATAAATCTACCAACCACAGGGTTTTCAAAGGCAGATTGCACAAACTGACTTGGTGACATTTGAGACACCTTTTTCATTCCAAAAAATGACAAACAACTCAAGTTTTTAGGGGGTACACTTCATTTTCCCATCGCTCCAATTACTAACCTAGAAATACCTTATAGGTCTCCAATGAAGGATAGTCCCAAAGAAATGTCTTAGGCACACACTCCTGCAACCCAGAATCATGTACAACCCTTAAGATACCATCAACAACTCACCATAGTTCATCAACACCCAACAATAAGGCTTAGTGCCTTAGGAACACCAAAATACTCATTAACCTCCTTTTAGACCTGTCTTCCTTGTAGCCTGTCAACTAGGACAATCAACACAAAAATAACTTAAGGACAAGACCTAGAAAAATGGAAATGGTCTTATACTCCTCAAATGGATTACTTTAAAACCCCAAAACCCTAGGGTATGACACTTGATCAAATTGATACAAAAAGACACATTTCCCACGCCACAAGGAGGCCTAAATTGTTTGTTTCCAGCAAGAACCAAGTCTCCAAAGCACACCCCAACTCCCATAAGCCTTAAAACTAGTTCTTAGAACATTATTTCACTCATTTCAACCATCCTCAGTCACACTTCTTTAGGAATTTTTCCACAAATTAACAAAACATAGAAATCAACACCAAACTAGGCTTGTCACATGAGGATGCCAAGCCTAGGGTTTCCCAAAAGTTGCTCCAAAGTATCAACCATCCTGCAAAACCTTCAAAAACATAAAATACATGTTAATCCTCGCCTCCCCACCAAAAATCAGGTCATGAATATGTGGAGATTGCGAGTTAAGGGTCCTTTTTGGATTAAACCCTGATTTTGAGGGTTTTTAAGCCACTTCCATAAAAATGCAGATATCTCCCTCTACACTTGATGAAAATCACTCAAACCACCACCAAAAGAGAGCTAGTTCAATCCTCTATTGATTCATATTAGTCTCCTATTCGTACAGAACGTATTTTTTCCGTACCATGAGTTTTAGTAGAAAATTACACACATAAATGGAGAAAACCAGAGTTATTTCTTATTCCAACTTCTTCAAAACTTCACCATCAACTTGCCTCGACCAAGAGAGGCCTATTTAAACCTTTACCACCTCTTCCCAATGTCCTACAACTAATTTTTGAATTAGTTGGACGTTGGAGAATCAACAAACTTCAAATAGACTCCTAATTGCCTAGTTAAGGCAATTTACACTACACCCTTAAACCCAATTACATTGAGCATTCAAGAGGTGTTAAAGACACTACAAATCACATCAAAACATCAAGGTGACTCCCCTCAAATACCTGGTTGCATCATGGAACCTTTATTCCTTATTTGGCCTAGATGCACCAAGTTTACATGGTGAGGTGGAGACCTAGTTATTACATCAAAACTCAACACCAAGCCTAAAAGCCTATTACAAACCATTGAAGATGGTCCTTAGGACCTTATTACATCACAATCAACCTTGAAATCAAACAAAAATCCAAACAAGGCCTCAAAGAGGCATGGAGACCCCAACGTGCCCCTGCACCACCTACCAACAATCTCCCAAAAGATTTGAAAGAAGGATGGAGGAAAACCATGTGGGCCAGACACTTTGTAAGCCTCAATGCTGAAAGTAGCCAACCTGACCTCCTTGGGAGTGATAGAAATGAGAATTCAAAGGTTATCATTCTAGAAAATGATGGTCGGGAGAGGGTCCAGTAGCAAATTTTCCAAAGCCAGATTAGAAGCCTCGACAGGGGCCAAATAAGCCTTCTAGAAATAGTTTGCTACCAAAAGACCGATCTGGGTGGGAGTATTGACCACAACTCCCTACTCATTATGTAGTTTAGTTATCTAATTCCTTTTCTTGTGTTTTAGGGAAGACGCATGAGAAAAGGAGGTATTCTTGTCTCCTTCTTGCAGCCATTGAACTCTAGATTTTTGTTTCCAGAAAATTTCCTCTTTCCTTAGAATTTTCTCCCACTCCCTCTGACTCTCTCTTTCCTGGTTGCAGATAGGAAAGCTGACATCCCCATCCTCCATTTTCTTTTGGATATTTTTCAATTTATCCCCTACAACTCTTTTTTCTGAAAGACATCCCCAAATACTCTTTTGTTCCAACCTTTCAGTATACATTTGATTTGTTTAAGTTTAAAAAATATCCTGAACATGGGGGAGCCACGAACAAGAATATTCCACCATTCAACAATTTTATTCTTGAAGTCAGGGTGGGAATTCTACATTATCTCAAACCGGAAGGGGAACGGTCCAACAATAGAATGGTCATTCATGACTAGCAGCATAGGGTTGTGATCAGAGACCGTCTTGGGAAGATCCTAAAGACTAGCACTGAGCAGGGCCTTCCAGTTGTTGGAGAAAAGGAATCTATCTAATCTAACCTGAATTAAGTCCTCCCCAAGATGCCTGTTGTTCCAAGTAAAAGCTTGGCCCGATAAGTCAATGTCAATCAGGCCAGTAGAACTCAAAAAAAATTCCAGATCAACCATGCTATTAGAATAATCCACCAGACCACCACTTTTCTCCGAAGGATATAAGGGGGAGTTGAAGTCCCTAGCCACCAGCCAGCTAGACCCCCTATTATTTTTTAACTAGTCAAAGAGATCCTGGCACAAGGAATTCCTAGCATTTCTCTGGTTGGGAGCATAGACATTGATAAGCGACCAAGAGCCACTCAAGTAATAAAATAAGACTCCCACACTACTCCGACAACAAAATAGTTTAGAGCAATTAATTTTGGAGGGGTTCCATAACAAATCAAGACCACTCGATGCCCCATCAACATCACTATAGGAGTAAAGGGAACTTGGCCATAAATACTTAGCAATATTATCAAAAATTTCTTTCCTCATTTTGGTTTCTTGTAAAATTAAAACATCAATCTTATGTTCTAACACATATTTCTTCAGTGCAAGTTGTTTATGAGAGTTGTTCAACCCTCACACATTCCAGGACATGACCTTCATTTTTGACCCTTCTTGGAGGACACTTCCAATGTCCTCTGTTTTCCAATGGTTATCTCACTTGTTGTCTCTCTCAGCCTAGTTTTTCGATGGCTGGGCCTTCCCAGTTTAGAGTCTCCTCCTACATCTGCCTTCTTCTTTCTCCTTTTTTTCTTTGGGGTTAACCAAATCTCTTCTACGGTTTTCTCCTAGTTCAAAACCACCAAATTAAAAACTTTCTCCTCTTTAACTTTTGTAACCACTTCCTCCCAAATTTCACCCTCTTCACCCATAGTATCACTAGTCCTAGTAGAAATAGATCCCACCTCCATCAAGGAGCCACCTAAAAACTCATCCCTCCCAAGAGCCTAGTTAGGGGATAAAGCTTCGACACCCAAAAACTTATCAACGACCAAATTATTAGCTAGAGTGGGAATAGAAAGGCTCAAAGCCAGATCCACACTTGAAATCTCCAATCCACTAGGAGGATCCCCAGAGATCAGGGGTTCAACCAAGACTAGCGAGGTAGACTTGGCCAGAGGGTCAACATCCTTCAAAATTTCTTTTCCCAAGGGGAGGTGAACATCAACAACAAAGTCCCCCCAGGTTAGGCTCTTGATTAAAAGAATATTTTCAGTCAGAGATAAGGTGGCTAGGTTTAGCACACTTCTGACAATAAACTACAACATTATCATAGCAAACTAGTTGAACCCAGGTACCAAACTTAGAGCATAGCTTCACAGAGTTAGGAAGCATCTTATTCACACCAATATTAACACAAAAGCAGGCAAACACTAAGCTGGATTTGGACCTGGTAATGGAATTTGAAGTAATAAATTAGCCCAAGGAATCCCCAATTCTTTTGAAGATGGATTCATCCCAATATTCCAAGGGAAACCCAGGCAGGAGAACCCAAACCGACACTGATTTATGTAGATCCACAACAAGGTCAAAACCCGGCTTCCAACAGCATAAGGCCAAACTGTGCTTCCCATACACCAATGGCCTAGAAGAAAGGACCTCAACCGAGTCATCTAAAGTCATGAACTTGAAAAGGAAGAGACCAACCATCATAACACAAATTCTTACACTTCCTTTGAGATGCCATTTAGTAGCATCCCTCTGGACCATATCCACAAAAGGTCGAAAGGAGTGGAAATGACCCACAACCTCATTTTCCATTGAGGAAAGAATCTTATCACTAATTGTATCAGAGATAGAAAAATCCATTCCCGTGATAATGACTTCCTCTTCAGGGCGAGGGGAGGGGCCCTTAGTACTTTGATTACCATTGGTCAGCACATCCTTCCAACCTTTAACCTTTGGAAGGACCTAGACTGCCGACACTTCCACACTAGACAAAACCGGAATCATGGGTGACTCAGATTGACCTGGAATCAAAGGATCAGAAACTCCAGGAGTGGCTCCTGAGGGATACAAGTCTGCATGTGATAGGGAAAATTGATGACATAAGTTCTATTATGGGTCAAAGTTATGACACATCCAAATTTCTCATGCCCAATTCCTCCAACCCTCAAAAGCCTTGGATTTCCTCTTAACAATCCATCAATATTAATTTTCAAAAAACCAAGAGGTGGATGAAACTTCTTACTAATTCTATTTATCTTTTGAGAATAATTGCCTCTATGACTTTAGTTTGTAGGAGGAAAAGTTGGGTAAGATATCTCCAAATGGTTAGCCAACAAAAGATCATAAGTGGAAAGAGACCCTTCAAGATAGCACTTCATCACTATAGATCCATTAATTGAATCTCTAATTTTTTTTACATGCTTTAAAATTTCTCTAAGGAACCCCAAAAAAATTTGGTGCTTTCACTCTAACCATATTTTCTAGAGAATAAAGATGGGGCCAGTCTCCCAAGAAACATTCAAGAAAGAGGCAGATGCAAACGACTTTCCCAAACTAGCCTAGAATTCCATAACAAAAGAATCATGAATTGTAGGCTGCTTCCACTTACTCCACCACTATTTTGTTGATGGGTGTTTTAGCACTTTCTCAACATAGGAAATGCATAGGCGCACTACCTCTCTTGAAAGGTAGAAATTCACAAGCAAGTTACCAATCACCACCCCAAGGTCTCTCGGGTGTCAAGTCATGACATACATGGAATTTATCAATTGATGTTTAATGTGATTTTTCTAGTAATCACAAGGATGACTTACACATTTGGTTGGATACAAAATGAATCATGAAATGAAGTTTCTAAGATGGGAAGTTAGAGTGCAGTTTGCTGCAGGTTTGAACAACAATCATAAAATCTAGTTTTATCTTAAGATTTAGCTTTACAATGTGAAATGGACCTTAGCATAGGTTACTTATTAAAAGAAAAAGAAAAAGAGCAGCAGAGAAGAGAGCTTCCTGGATCTGAAACTAACTATGAACAGTGATCATGAAGGTTTTACTATGGAGAGCTTCCTTAAATCATAATTTCACTTAACCAGAAAAATCACAGTATCATGAAACTTGTGCTAGCTTATAAGGACTGCAAATGTTTTACCATTCATTCACCATAAACATGCATGAACAAAAGATAAAATTTTGGAGCAGCTTTTAGTTTATGCCCATACTAACTTTGCACAACCATCTACCAGCAGTAAACAACAAAAAAGTATGGACAAGAAAGGCATCAACATAGTAGAAATATTCACAACCATAGAACAACATTTACTAATCTATCTAAGTAATCTAAAACCATGAAGAACAATAGAGTAAATCTAACTAAATCAGCTAACTATGGGAGATGAATCATGAAACATGCAAAGAAACTCATAAATCCACCAAAGTCAATGTATTTCTATTAAAATTTCTGTAGCATGTCATTACAACAACTCAACTCCCTCTTGAAAATGAGAGGAGACCCCCTATTTATAGTGTTCAAAAAGAAAAATGAAAGGACAAGATTGATTTGCATTGTGTGCCCAAGATTCACTACAAACTAGGGTTCCACCTACCCCCAAATATATTACAATTTAAAATACATCCTTTGTCTTCTCCCTATTTTTCCCTCTAGTAGCAGCACTGTAGCATTTTTTCTTCTAGTTGATTTCCTTTGCTACAACTATTCTATGATGAACTTGTCATCAATTATCGAATTTCCCTCCTATTTCTTCAAGGCAGCACATTCTATAAACTTGTTGGTTAGCGCCCAAAGTTTAGTGATTTCCATTATGCTGGATTGGAGCACCCGGTAGTTCCATTGTTTAGATCGGCCCATAAGTGTATCCCAATCTTCATCACACTTGGCCATATTATCTCTGACTTGTTCAGATTAGGTGAAGGCTCAAGCAGAAAAATTCATGAAATCCGTGGTGAGATCTCCTGACGTTCCATCCTCCATGAAATAAGGCCTCACCTTCTCAGGATCGATCTCAATAGCGGGAAGATCATAGCCTGCCATCAACGTCAAGTACTCAATGCAATTGGCCCTAATGTCCTTAGCCCAATCAATATCTAGGTCCACTTTATAGAGGACTTGCTCTAGTACCCCTTTTCTATGGTCAAATTTTATCTTCTACATTTCAACCAACCAATGATCATCCTCTACGAATCCAAGGTCTTCTTTCCATACTTTGGGAGGCAGCTTGAGGACGGCTTCAATTTTGGGGTAGGTGGATTCATATATCCCTGGGAAGTCAATGCAAAACTTCCTTGTGCCCTCAAGGGTTTTATGGACCTCTAAGAATTTTTTTTTTCTAACAGTGCGATTGATGCCCATGTTTCCAGCATACAAGACCTGCTGGAACCAATCTTTTGTAGTCTTAGTCTAGTTTTATCTTTTCTCCAGCTTGTCAATTTTCTCCTTGGACAGTAGCTATAATGGAGCTAAGGATGTGGTGGGAAGCTCTTCTGCTGATGACCATTGTTGAATGTAGGTTGTCAAATAAGCTAACTGCGCCTTGAGTTCTTCCTTGGAGACCTTATCTTGTTGTATTAGATGAACCACCATGGCAACAGACTCCTGCAGATGGTCCACCTTTTTTTCTCTTGATGTTGTTCCCAAGTTGATGGTGGAAACATTGTAACTTATTCCTTCTTCACCCACCACTGGTGTAGCTACTTGCACTGTTATGGATCCAGAGGCATCCATTCTCAGCTTGGATCTAACTTTGGACTTCTTCTCTTTCTTGGTGTTGATCTGAGCTCGGGCCAAGATGGCCTCTAATCTTGCTCTCAAATCCCTTGGAGTATGAGATTTCTTTTCCAGTTGTTTCTCCAGCCACTCGGGCATCTGGGAATTTTCCTTGGGTGATTCACGATCACCCTCCTCTTTATCCTGCCTGACTTCAATCTCTTTATCTTCGAGAGCTTCTTTCTCTGTCCTTGTATCTTCCTCCTCCTCATCGGAGTCTCGGATAAACATCGTGCGTTTGATGGGGGACTTAGTGGGCAGGCGTTCCTTAGGGCTTTCTTCCCCTTTAGTATCATTTTCTTCTTCTTCATGCCCATGTTCTTCGGGCTGCTCTATTTTGGGCCTCTTATGGGTTTCAGCTTCCTCATCAGGATTATCTCCTTCTTTACTCTCCTCTTCCTCGCATTGAGGAAACACATCTTCATGTTCCTTCTTTTATTGTTCTTCTTTTCCCTCTGAGAGAAGCATCTCTTCACCATGCTTGGGGTTTTCTTCTTGTTCACCTGTTGGAAGTTCAGTGCTTTCTTCCATTTTATCATCTTCCTACCCTTCTTCTTTGGGAGGTGGTTTTTCCATTTCTTCTCCAACATCTTTCAGTTGTCGGGCCAGATCTTCCTCAAGATCAACATCAAAATTTTCTACAATATACTTGGTGCCAACATCTTCTTCATCATTACCCTCAAATGATTTTGTTTCTTCTCCCTTACGGACTACCTCATCAATTTGCAAATTTTAGTGCTTAGGGTGCTCGTGGTAGTCGTCTACTTCTTCCTCCAATGCCTTGGTGGCATCTCTCTCTTGTCATTTCAATTCCTTAGATATTTGCATCATGGCTTTCATCTCCGATGGTTCAGTTGGAGGCATTGAAGTGGGAACATTGGCAAGAACTTGCACCAAGGCAACCTAGACAACTGCATTCATTAATGCTTTAGAAATCTTTGAAGGAACATTTTGCATGTGTCACGAGAACGCCTCTGGTAGTGAAAGTGCAGGTATGGGTATTGTTATTGTTGCCAGTAAGAGAGATGTAGTCAGGAACATGGAAGCGAAAGTGAGTGGAGAAGTGGTGACAGAGGAAGATTCAATCATTACAACCTACCCAGTAGGTGGAGAAGAGGCAAGGTGGACTAAGATGTCCACCACAGGGAGGGAGGTTGCAATCATTTCCTGGGAGGCAGATGGAGGGGCAATAGTGGTGGAGGTAGCCGATGGATATTTTAATTGTTCAGTCTCCATTTCTCCTCCCTCATGGAGTGGATCTTCTTGAATAATAGGCATCTTCGTGACACTGCCTAATCTCTTTTGCTTCTTAGAAGGTTCTCCCTCCGAGGCCTTGTGTACACCTTCGGATTGGGCTGTTGTTTCAAAACCTCTTTTATTTTTCTTGTTCTGGTGGATGGGGGAGATTGAGAGACTTCACCTAATGGGGCAGCAGCTGTCCCACTACATGTTTCACTTGGCTCATTCCCATGTCCCTCATAAGTCAAAATGACCCCCTATTGTTTCAATCGGGTAACTTGTCCATCAATCCATTCTTTTGTGTGAGCCTCAATGGGCTTGGTCAAGATATCAAGGTCATCGACCTCCTATTCATCCTAGTCAATTAGTAGCAGTGGTAGGTCAATAACTACATCATATCGAGGATCTATGACCGTACTCTCATCCTCTTCTACCTGGTCAGGGACTGGGAACAAATTTACCTTCTTTACAAAGTATGTGGTCATCTGCATATAGTGCTTGATCCGCACCTCCTTATCATCTATGCAATTAGCCCAAAAGTCTTCAACGCTATAGAGATAGGCATATTCAAGTCTCAGATTCTTCTTGATATGGTCGTATGGATCCATCTGTGGTCGGGTAGTGTGGAATCTCAAATGATATTTGGCCAACTCCTTTTCTGAATCATCGACACACTGAGAGGTATGCAATTCGTATAGCCCTTGGCCAAAGGAGAGGGGATAAGGAATCCCTTCCTTCTACTTTCCACTCAAAAGGGTGTGCACATGCTGCAGCTGCCGAGAGAGCTCCAATAGTATTATTTGGTCATTAGGATACTGGGGCAGCTTGTTTGGTCTTTCTAAGAAGCCTTTTGCATGAATATATGTGAACTTTGGGTACTGGATGAACAGAAAGGCATACTGCTTCAGAAATGCATTGGCACTATGGGCGACTCGCCTTTCGAAGTAACCCCTGATTAATCTGATTATATGACCTATGAAAGCGTCATTGACCCTATAGTATTCCTTCTTGAAGTTCCTAAATTGCAACTGAGGGTACTTGTCATAGACTTTTAGCTCCCTGTCAAGTTCTTCATTTGGAGCTCTGAACAAGCCACCGTATTGTCTCCGTTCAGCCAATGAGTAGACCAAATAGGATGCCATATAGAATTTGGAGGTCTTCTTAATAGCCATAAACTGCTCATGGAAGCAATCAATGATTATCCCACCCCAATAAAACTTGGTTTCTTCTCCACGGAGGATCTCTTCAACGAAGTACATCATCCACTCCTGGAAGAAAGCAGCCATAGGAAGGCCCATTACCCTGCTTAGCAGGGTCACCAGATCATGGTAGTCTTCAAAAAAATCACTCTGGAATAGCTCTTGGGGGACCTTGGAAGCACTGCCCCTCTTCTCCTTCAACCAGTGTTAATTTAGAAGCTTCTTGCATTTAAGGGGGTTGTCGTCCCACTTTGCCTTGCACTCCTTGATGGTTGGTAATTCCATTTCCCCGAAGGTAGGGATATGAAAGGTCTTTGTTATTGCTTTGGTAGACATGTTGGCCAACACGTTCCCATCTTTGTCCACTATTGTTTGGGTCTTAGGCTGGTATGCCTCCTTGCAGGCCATTACTAGTTCAGGGGCAACAAGAGTGGGAGGGAAGCCCACAGCCTTAGCTATTTCACTACTTCTGATTTTTCTTGCATTCTTTGTCGTAGGGTTGATCCTAACCCTTTGCTTGAGTTCATCGAAGTTGATGTTTCCAATGTTTGTGTCAGAGACCTCCTTCCACTCTATGGTGCCTTTAAATTTCAAGGGTTCCCCTTGGAATTGGTATTTCATCTGGTCCTTATCTTCTTTTCCTCAAGGGGCCTTTCCTATTTTCTTTCCTTTTCCCTTCTTTGTGGCCGTTGTCGAAGGTCTTGCACCTAATTCCATATATTTTGCGGGCAATAGAGAGGTGAGCATATTTGATCACGAAAACACAAAAACATTAATCAAATCCTTGCAAAACAGTATTATATTGGATAATCGTCATTCAAGAAATCTAATCACATAATCCAAGTTGTCGTTTAGCAGTTCAAAGGGGGGAGTTTGGAGGATTCGGGCACCAGGGGCTGGAATTCCTTGGCTAGATGGTTTTTGTGAAGGGAAAACAAGGTAGGGTGGCCTGTAAGGTTCCACTTGACCTAGGTCTTGGACAAATTGGAAGCTCCACTAAGTAAAGTGCCCTATTTTGGCACGTGGGTCAAGATTAATTTGTTGATTAGAGGCAATTTGGATCACCTTTGGGGCGGTCGGAGTTAAGATGGAGCTTAGCTATCTGAGCTTTTCGTATGGAATGAATCTTGTGAAACGACACTTCGGGGATGAAGTTCCATCGAGCGAGACCTGGGAGCATGGAAGATGGTCAACACAACCCTTTGATCACTTAAGTGTTTCAGGTCGGATAAGGTAGGAAGTTGTTAGGAGATCGTCGTTTGAAATGACAGGAGGTATGGAGAGGCCCAACGGGGGAAACCCGAAGGGTCAGACCTAGCTAAGGGCTTAGCCTCTATATCTTCTTAGTTTTTTCCATACGGAGTTCAGGGGATTGAATCTAGGGGGTCGAAAGGACGAAGGTGATTTTCTCTTTTGCGACGACCGAGATGAGATGAAGTCCCGATAGCGGAAGTCTGACAAGAATTACCTGCTGAAGGTTGGGACACTTGTAATTAATCACTTTATTTAGGCTGCTAAGGGATAATCAGGGCTCGAAGGGCGAAAGACAGTCACCAGAAAGTCATGAGGAATGAGGAAATCACCTTAGCGATCCACAGACGGAGGTACACGAACCAGGACCTGGAGGGAATTTAGGATGTGGTGGTTTCAACTTCAATGTCCCATGGCGAACACATGAGCTAGGCTTGAAAGTTGGATGGGTGGGCTTAGAATGCCGTAAAAAATGACGGTATGCTAGCAGCGCCCCGGGGACGGAGTTCCATGGGAGCGGGCCCGGGAGGCATGGAGGGAGTCAGTTTGTCCTATGAGTTTTCGCCAAGTTTGAACAGCGGGGAGGTGGGGGCGTTCCGCAATGGCGGACCTGAAAGAGCGCTTCACCATTTGAGTTGTCCAATTTTCAAGTCTTGATGACGGCGAAAAGGATTCTCATACCTGAAGAGCGTTAACGCTCAATCCGAAGAACATCGCCGTAAGGATGAAGTTTTGTGCTCACTTATTAGGTGATTTTGAATGGCTTCTCAAGTTTCTAGAACATGGGTCTTGTGCACAAGGTTCTTCTCTATCCAAGGCTTGTGTTTTTCATCCTTTTAATGCATTCATTTTGTGTGAAATCAAAGAAAAACACAATAGGAGGGTAGACAACCAACTCACATCCAGAACCCGACAAAGGAGGTGAAGGGATCAGCTAATACATGCATTGAACAAGTTGTGAAGCTTTTCGGGCTCGAGGGCAGTGATGGAAGTTAGCTCTGGATTGCTTTGATATCTCTGATCACTTGACAAAGTGAAAATGATAGGTCAAATGCGAATATTTATACTCTTAAGTGCATTTAATTCCCCTCTAATTAGTGCATTTAAGTGGAAAACTATTGACGAAGGATACCGCAGGGTCCGATAGGTGGAACTCCTCTGGAGGACGGCTGTTTGGGAAAGGAAAAGAAGGTGTGAAACCCTAGGACGAGCGACTCAGCATGGCGGGCCCGATGAGATGGAAGGTCATCAAACTGGTTAAAACATGGGAAGTGAGAATCAAGGTAATGAGTCTTGGGCCATGGAAGGATGGGGTCCTTCAGCCGTTTGAGGCAGCAAATGCAAAAGGGAAATCTGCCAGGGGAATCCTGGGAGGGCGGACCCGGAGGGTGCCAGGGACGTCATTCTAATAGGAAAAGAAAAACTGCCAGAAGGCCTTCATGAGGGCTTAGGACTTAGAAAATTTGAGGGGGTGAAACATGTTCGACCTGAGATGACAGTTTTGAGGTTCATCAACCAATTGGGACACCAAAATAGGGGGCACATAAAATGAGGCAGCAACGAAATGACTCAACAAGGAAAAAGGAAGAGAGGGTCCTCGTTCTGAACGGGGCCTGTGTGCTGAGGGCACAACAAATGGCGACTCTGATGGGGAACACTCCCGAGCATTCTGAGGATAAGTATTCATTCAAAACCCAGAATCTCTAGTTTCACAGACCAAGGGCTAACTTCCAAAAGTTAACTAGGAGGACGGGGTCCTTAGTTGAGTAAACCTATGAAACATCTCAGAAGTGTGTGTTTAGTGAATTCATTCAATTTCTGTGGAAACTGTAACAAGTGGCAAATAATCAAACTGAGCAAGCTACATGAATCATCCAACACCAAAAGTAACCTGTACATTTCCCCACTGCCAGTCAGGCGTCCATAGCCCCGGTGGAGTTTTTGATGTGACCCCACAAATATTTCTCTACTGCCAACTGGGCGTCCATAGCCCCAATAGAGTTATCCGCACACCCATATAGTTGCTTGATTTTAGAATTTTCATTTCTTTACATTCTTTTGATATTTCTTTTCACATTTATCCATTTGCTCAACCGTGTAAGCATTGAAGCCTACTATGGGTTTGGGAACCACAGTGGTCACTTGAGCAGACTTAAGATTTTTCACTCACTAAGTCATCATAACAGTCACCGTACAACACTTTGGAAATAATTAATATGCATTTAGTGTAGGATCTAAGATGAATGTAAAAGGAAGATTCAACCAAGGGTCAAGTTCTAAAACAAAGTTCAAATGAGGAAGTCATTCCAAAGCAGCAATCAAAGACCAATGGTTGAGAGTGAATGTTTAGCCAAAGAACACTAAGAGTGTGTAGCAAAGTGAACCGTTCATTGGGCGAGCACAACCACCACAATAGAAATGAGTAGACACTCTCGTCACAACAAAACAACTATGAAATGGGAAAGATGCAAGCAACGCAAAGCAACAAAAGGAAAGAAAACCAAGAGTAGCCTAAACTAACCTATGTACAAGTATTTACAAAAGGAGAGCTCACGAGCTCAAGTTTGGAAGTAATGTTTCAGGTGCTGCCTGTTGACAGGCAATGGGACATCTTCACCAGTTAAGGTCTTAAGGCGGAAAGCATTGTCTCCCAAGATTTCAACTATTTGAAAGGGGCCAAGCCAAAGCTTGTCAAATTTGTTGTGCCCCCCTTTCTTTTCGTGGGTCTTGTCCCAACATAGGACTAGATCTGCAATTCTAAAGGCCTTGATTTTCGCTCGGTGATCGAACCATCTCTTTACTATGCCCTGTTGTTTGGTGATTTTTTTTATTGTGCGGTCATGTACTTCTTCTAAATATAGTAGCTCAGCTAAGCGAGCTTCTCTATGATCCCCTCCATAAAATTCATTGATGAGCTTGAGGGTGGGGATTTTTAGGTGGATCAAAAATATGGGATCTAAGCTGTAGATAAGGTGAAACGGGGAATCACCAAGGGCAGCCTTTTGGCAAGTACGATCTGCCCAAAGGGAAAAACAGAGCTGGGTATGCTAGTCCTTGGGATTCCTGTCAAGGAGTTTCTTAATCAAGGTGATCAGGTTCTTGTTTGTGGATTCTACTAGGCCATTTCCCTAGGGGTAATAGTTAGAGGAGAATTTGAGGGCTATCCCATAATCAAAATCCCAGCTAGAAAATTTTAAGGAGGAGAATGGAGGTCCATTGTCATACACCAATGCATAAGGACAGCCAAATCTATTCAAAATGGAACTTTCAAGAAAATTTGTAACTACCTCAGTTGTGCATTGCCTACATGCAATGACTTTTGTCCATCTAGTGCAATAATCAGAAGTAGTTAGAATGTACCTATGTCTTGCAGATGATGGTGGGCTTATCGGACCAATGAATTCGAGACCCCATTGCACAAATGGCCTCACCTCCATAATTGGTTACAACGATACAACAAAGTTCTTCTCTTTGGTTGCAATGGTCTGGCATATGTGGCATGTGCGAACATGATTATGAGCATCCTTGAAGACCGTTGGCCAATAGTAACCTGCTCGTAGGATTTGATGAGCAGTCGAAGGGCCAGATCCATGACCAGTGCCAAACTTGTCATAAAACTCCTTTAGGACCCGGTCAACTTCTTCTTTGCCAAGGCATCTTAGGTAGATACCTTCATGATTCCTCTTATACAATATAGATCCCTGCAACATGAAGCTGCTACTTTTCAGTCTAAGAGTATGCTTTTGGACTCCTTACAAGTGGGGTGGGCACTTTTTGTTCAGCAGATAGTAGACTATGTCGTCGTACCATTCCCCTGGGGAGACGTCCTCCAACTAGTATTGTTGCACTGTAAATTTAGGCCCTACTTCAGCTATTGTTTCAGCTATTGTTCAGGTGAGTGCTTGTCCTCTCACTAGTTTCATGGGTTGATTCTCCATGTCATATTCTTGTAGTAGTGTAACTCACTTTTCTCTTCTCTCTCCCAACTCATTTTGCATGAGCAGTGTCTTCACGGCTAGGTCATGAACTATGGAAAACACCTTATTGCGTAGGATGTAATGCTGGAATTTCTTTACTCCTTTGACAAGGGAATATGCCTATTTCTCCACATTGTGATATCTCAGCTCTGCATCTTTCAAGGGAGCACTCATAAAGGCAATCGGGTGCTCATTTCCTTCGTTGTATTTCTGGGTCAAGATGTTGGAACATGAGTGATCTGAAGCAAATGAATAGATGTAGAAGGGCTTCAGATAGTCCAGGCTTACTAGTACAGGTGCTTCATAAATTTCCTGCTTAATTTATTCAAAGGCTTGTTTCACTTCGAGAGTCCAATCGATCTTGGCATCTTGCTTCAGCATGGCATTGAGTGGCTTGATGATCTTGCAAAATCCTATGATAAACTTCCTCACAAAGTTGATCTTTCCAAAGAAATATTTGAGTTCTTTCTTGTTGCCTGGGAGCCAGATTTTTAGTAGGGATTGAATGCGTTTAGGGTCTATGGATATTCCTCGTTCTAAGATGATGTGCCCAAGCAATCTCCCTTTAGTGACTCTGAAGATGCACTTCTTCAGGTTAAGGGAGACTCTGAATTCCTGACAACTTTGAAACACTTTGCATAAATCAGAGACGTGGTCACTCTGCTTCTTTGAAAATATAGTTAAATCATCCATGTAGATGATTATACACTTTCCAATCCAGTCCTTGAAGGAAATGTCCATGGCACGCTAGAAGGTTGCGTCGGAGTTGATGAGTCCAAACGAAATTCTTCTTTAAGTAAAGGTCCCCCACTTAGTGGTGAATGTTGTTTTGTGGTGGTCTTCATACTGCACCATCACTTGATTATATCCAAAATATCCATCAAAGACATCATTTTTGAACCATTAACGATCTGCAGTACTTCATCCAACGATGGCACCAGATAATTGTCCTTTTTTGAGGCTCTGTTTAGATTGCGGAAGTCCACGCACAATCTGATTTCTCCGTTATTTTTCCTAACTGGGACCAAATTGGCCACCCATGTAAAGTGCCTGACTGGGAAGATAATCCTTGCTAAAAGTAATTTCTGCACCTCCTTGTAAATGATGGTTCCAACAAGGCGTTAATAGGGAGTTGTTGTTGGCGGAAGGGTTGCACATCAGGCCTGAGAGGAATAGTGTGCATGATGATGGAGGTATCATATGTCTTTAGATCTTTGTAGCTCCATGCCACCACATCGTGATATTCCCGTAAAGCGTCAACAATCCTTTTCTTTTCTTCGAGAGTACACACCTTGCCAATAAAAACATTTTTTATTTCCTTGGCTATTCTAAGGTTGTGGATATTGGATTGATTGCTAATGGACTCCTTTTTCGCTTGCTGGTCTTGGTCTCTGATCTAGTCTAAATCAAATATACGCTCTAGCTGAACCATACCTCTAGGAATCGTGTTGGTCTTGAGGTTAATAACTCCTTCTATTTCTAGTTCAACTTCTTCTGGATCACCTTCATCTATTATTTGGGTGGCAAACACATCAGAGCTCGTGATGACTTCAAGGATATGCTTGTTGTAGTTGAACACTTGGAAGTGAGTGACATTATCTGGGACAGATGGGGTGGATGTCAACTCAACTGTAAACTTCTTGAGGCCAAATAGAGACAAGGGCTGCAAAGTGCTAGCTGCCTGAGCCAAAGCATCAGTTATATGATTCTGAGCATGAGGGATCAGCTATATATTAAACCCATCCAGGCCTTCTAAGAGATCCTAGACTCTATTCCTATAGTTTTCCAACCTTCTGTCATGACATGAGTACAATTTTCTTACTTGCTTAACTACCAACTCGGAATCACCGAAGACTTGCAACATTTTAACATTTTTCCTTAAGGACATCAAAAGACCATGCACTAAAGCTTCATATTCCACTACATTATTGGTACAATAAAATTGGAGCCTGTGGGCAGTGAAATAGGTCTTACTCGTAGGGTTGATTAGTTCAAATTTGGCGTTGACTCCATGCTTTGACTTGGATCCGTCGAAGCATAATGTCCAAAAATTTGAAGGCTCTTTGACACCAAGGCCCATGAGGCCATTGTTACTTTTAGGCCACAAGTTGACATTTACAACCTCCGAAGTAGGTGTTGGTTTGGCCTCTTTGAGGGTGGGTTGCCCTGCTAGAATTTCCTTCTAAGGAGTAGCTAATATTTTGGCATGTTCCACCGTTGTTTGGCATAAACAACACTTGAACTCAAAATGGGAAGCATCATGTACCCTTCACCAATTGGGCAACATGAGCTCTTGGAAATCCATTCTCACACCCAAGTTGAGTTGGTTATGTATGCACTTCTCCATAAAGTCTCGAAATCCATCCAAGAATCCAAAAGTGTTGTCCTTAGGGGATTCCTCATCATCAGATTCTACTAGAATTTATGTGCTTGGAGGCGTATGGGCTAAGTCAAACAGAGGGCTACATTGCACCAAGAGGACCTCAGCAACCATCCCTTCTTGAATCTTTGCCTCTTCTTGATAAGCAAAGGGACAATAATTTCCCAACTCTGTTTTAGCAAAAAACACCTCATTCAAGTTGTTGTATTCTGTAATCATGAATTTCATGCGTGGCTCTGAATTGATGCAGATCTTATTTGGAAGTCCCTTCCATGCCAGCCATAGGTGAGAAATTTTTTTTGCAGCATATCCATTCAGTGCACAAGTGAAGTCTTGTCCCAAGATGATTCCATATGAGTCAAGAATATCCACAAACTGGATGTCAATAACCTGTTGCACCCTCGACTCTACAACAATCTACATAGGGATCCTATTCATTTATCCCACAATGTTAATCTTTGTCTTGTCTAGCTGAGTCACCTTTTTCCTTGAAGGTGTGAGGGTAATCCCAAGGGCTTTGCATATAGCCAAAGGCATGACATTGGCTGAGGCTCTAGATTCAATCAGACAATTATGCAAATTCTTCCCGAATATCCAGATGGTGGCGAGGAAGGGTGGTGTTTCCAACTTTCCTTGGAAGAGGCCCATAGGTGTATCTACCTGAGCTACCTGAGCTTTGTTCTTATCACCAGTCTTGTCCTTGGTTTTCCCAGAGGGTTGATCCTTGGGGTTTTTCCTATTGTTTTGAGTTGGTTCCTTTGTAGGCTGGTTACCCATCAACTAGTGTTGAGGTGCATCAACCTTCTTGCCATGAATTTGTTGGATAACGGGTTCATTTGGAGGGTCTTCAAAGGAAACTCTCTTGGCTAGTATTTCTTGTGTTGCCTTAGAGGATGGGGTTCCATTAATAATTCTAAAGAAGGTGTGTCTTACAATAGATACCTTGAGTAATTCAAAGGCAGACAAGCTAATTTTGACCTTCTTGAACTCTTCTGCAACATACTCACCCATTTATTATATTTCAGTCTCGAAGGCTTTGCCTATGGTAGAACTAGTGGGTTGAGATTGTGTTTGGCTTGATTGATTTTGGGATTGGCCTTGAGGCTGGTTTTGTGACTGATTTTGTGATTGATTTTGTGGCCTATCCTTGTTGAAGTATTGAATGGGCACATGGGAAAGTCCAAGATTATTGCTAGCATTAAGATCAGGTGGTATGCTGAAGTAATTAGGTGGAGTGGAATTAGTGAAAGGTCCACCCACTTGCCTACTCCTAAGGTAGTAGGGAGTTGCTCTCTAGTGGAACATGCAAACCTCATCTACATATGGTTCTTCCTCATCTACTGGACCATTGTCTACTGAATCGAAAAGCTGAGATGAGGTTTCTTCGTTACTTACCTCTTGCACTTCTCCATTCTTGGAAGGGCATACTTGATCTCTGGCTCATTGCAGTCACTTTGCGGGAATGGGGATTGGTTGAATATGAGATAGGAGGAGTCGTAGGGCTTGGACGGGACTATATCACAACATCCAACATTTTCCAGAGCATTTTGAACTTCAACTTGGAAAAATTTTGCGGCTGTAAGGAACTCAAGACAGTCCAACTTAGAGTGTCTGCTAGTCTTGTGAATCTAGCACCATCTAAAAAGAGCCGCTTCGGCAAGGTATACACCACTAGTTGTCTTTTTTGTGCTAGCAGGTTGGTCTAATAGAGTAGGAACACCCCCATTATTGGGCCTCGTATTCCACGTCCTATTTTGTCTTTGGGTTGACCTCCTTTCAAAATTCTGGTTAGAATTATGCCCTCTTTCATAGTTTGGCGCCGATGAGGATGGGCCTGCATCACGATTATCCTGGTTGTCCTGGTTATCCCAGTTGAGATTAGCCTAAATGCTACATTGAGAAGCTTGTAGCTGGTTGTTCTGATTTCTCAGGTGTTTCATCTTCGTGGACATTTTCTTGATCATTTTTGTTAGCTCGTCGAGTCGGTCTTTCTCAGTGTTGCTTGGCTACGACACTTGATTTTGATGTGCTGTAGGGAATTCTGATCCTGGCAGGTATAATGGTGCTTGAGGCTACTAAGAGTACATCTTCTACTATTGGGTGAGGGTAGGTTGGCTATTGCTGAGGCTGCAAGTAGGACAGCCCGGGAGGAGTTGGTTCATGGGCTATCCTGGATGAGGAACTATAGGTAACTATGGAATATGATTCATAAGAGTCATATGGTGTTGGAGCACCTGGTTGAGCCCCTAAATCTACATAGGATGAGCAACCTGCCCCAAAGAAGGCAGTGGACCAAAAATGTTTTTCCCCAAGTTTGTGCTGGCCTTAACGGCCTCAACATAAGCATCTACTAGTCTGGCAGGTGGTTGATTCATTTTTTCACAAACGCTGCAGTGAGATTTTCTATAGCATTATAATAGAATGGCAGAACAACAACATCATTAAGTGCATAAGGATTTTGCAACCTCAAGTATGCTCGATGAAATCGGTCATTGAAGGAGCCTATTGGCTCATTAACTTCTCTGTGCACATACATAAATTGTTGGTACAACTCTAAAGGGCTGATGGGAATCTTGTATTTTTGCAGAAAAACATTCATCAACAAGGCCCAAGACGTGATGGATCTCGTTGGTAAGTTGATGTACCAGTAGAAGGCCTCTTCCCCCAAGGAGTAGGGGAAAATTCTACATGCTACGTCTTCCTAATCAATCTGCATATCCTTCAATGTAACTTGGAAGATCTTTATATGCTCTTTAGCTATCCTTTTTGGATCCCGAGGATTGAACTTCATGCAAAAGACCTCTAGGTTCTTAGGCATGTCATGGTAGGCATTGAAGTGCAATGGAGAAGGGTTATTCCCCAGCCAAGCCATGAGGGGAGGTAGAGGATGTATTTGTTGTTGTATAGTAACTTGGGGCTGCACTAAGGCAGCAATAGCTGACACTGCGCCTTGGACTTGGAGGGAAGGGGAAGAGGTTACTCCCTAGTCATGGGAAGGATGAGGCCCGAAGGTGGTTTGGAATGGATGAGTGGATGATGGATGAATGGTGGAGGATGGTGAAAGCAGAAGGGAAGTTGAAGGGATGGAGGAAGAGGAAAAGGCTACGTCCCCTCCCTTAGTTCACTTAGCCCTTGTGGGGGGTTGAAACTCCTAAAATTCCCCTTTTTGGTGTAGACCTTAAAACTCTTTGAAATATTTCAGGGGAGAATGATCCAATTCGATCCAGCTTAACTCTTCCCTCCTTCTAGCGCCAGTTCTATTGATGGGTGTTTTAACACTTTATCAACACAGGCAGTGCATATGTGCACTACCTCTCTTGAAAGGTAGAAATTCGCAAGAAAGTTACCAATCACCACCCCAAGGTCTCTCAGGTGTCAGGTCATGACGTACATGGAATTTCTCAGTTGATGTTTGATGTGATTTTGTTGGTAATCACAGGGCAGACTTACACATTTGGCTGGATACAAAATGAATCATGAAATGAATTTTCTAAGATGGGAAGTTAGAGTGCAGTTTGTTCCAGGTTCGAATAGCAATCATAAACTTCAGTTTTATCTTAAGATTTAGCTTTACAATGTGCAATGAACCTTAGCATAGGTTACTTATTAAAAGAAAAAGAGCAAGGGAGAAGAGAGGTTCTTGGATCTAAAACTAACTATGAATAGTGATCATGGAGGTTTTACTATGGACAACTTCCTTAAAAAAGAATTTCACTTACCCAGAAAACTCACAGTATCATGAAACTTGTGCTAGCTTCTAAGGACTACAAATGTTTTACCATTCATTCACCATAAACATGCATAAACAAAAGATAAAATTTTGGAGCAGCATTTAGTTTATGCCCAGACTAACTTTGCATAGCCATCTACCAACAGTAAACAACAAAAAGTATGGACAAGAAAGGCATCAACACAACATAAATCTTCACAACCACATAACAACATTTACTAATCTATCTAAGTAATCTAAAACCATGAAGAACAATAGAGTAAATCTAACTAAATCAGCTAACTATGGGAGATGAATCATGAAACATGCAAAGAAACTCATAAATCCACCAAAGTCAATGTATTTCTATTAAAATTTATGCAGCATGTCATTACAACAACTCAACTCCCTCTTGAAAATGAGAGGAGACCCCCTATTTATAGTGTTAAAAAGAAAAATGAAAGGCCAAGATTGATTTGCATTGTGTGGCCAAGATTCACTACAAACTAGGGTTTCACCTACCCCCAAATATACTACAATTTAAAATACATCCTTTTTCTTTTCCCTATTTTATCCTCTAGTAGCAACACTATAGCATTTTGTCTTCTAGCTGATTTCCTTTGCTGCAGGTATTCTGTGATGAACTTGTCGTCAATTATCAGATTTCCCTCCTGTTTCTTCAAGGCAACATATTCTATAAACTTGTTGGTTAGTGCCCGAAGTTTCTCAATTTTCATTATGCTGGATTGGAGCACCTGGTAGTTCCATTGTTTAGATTAGCCCATAAGTGTATCCCAATCTTCATCACACTTGGTTGTATTATCTCTGACTTGTTCAGATTGGGTGAAGGTCAGAGCAGAAAAATTCATGAAATCCATGGTGATCTCTCCTGACGTTCCATCCTCCATCCTCTTATGGAAATAAGGCCTCACCTTCTCAGGATGATCTCAATAGCGGGCAAGTCATTGCCCGTCATCAACTTCAAGTACTCAATGCAACTGGCCCTGATGTCCTTGGCCCAATCAATATCTAGGTCCATTTATAAAGGACTTGCTCTAGCACCCCTTTTCTATGGTTGAAGTTCATCTTCCACATTTCAACCAACCAATGATCATCCTCTGCGAATGCAAGGTCTTCTTTCCATACTTTGGGAGGCAGCTTGACAACGACTTCAATTTTGGGGTAGGTGGATTCCTATATCCTTGGGAACTCAATGCAAAACTTCCTCGTGCCCTCAAGGGTTTTCTGGACCTCTAAGAATTTATTTGTTGTTCTAATAGCATGATTGATGCCCATCTTTCCAGCATACAGGACCTGCTTGAACCAATCTTCTATAGTCTTAGTCCAATTTTTCCTTTTCTCTAGCTTGTCAATTTTCTCCTTGGACAACAACTGTAATGGAGCCAAGGATGTGGTGGGAAGCTCTTATGTTGACGACCATTGTTGAATATAGGTTGTCAAATCAGCTAACTACGCCTTGAGTTCTTCCTTGGAGACCTTATCTTGTTGTATCGGATGAACCACCATGGAAACGAACTCCTGAAGATGGTCCACCTTTTGTTCTCTAGATGTTGTCCCCAAGTCGATGGTGGAAACATTGTAACTTATTCCTTCTTCACCCACGACTGGTGTAGCTACTCGCACTGTTTTGGATCCAGAGGCATCCATTGTTAGCTGGGATCTAACTTTGGGCTTCTTCTCTTTCTTAGTGTTGATCTGAGCTCGGGCCAAGATGGCCTCTAATCTTGCTCTCAGATCCCTTGGAGCAGGAGCTTTCATTTCCATTTGTTTCTCTAGCCACTCGAGCATCTAGGACCTTTCCTTGGGTGATTCACGATCACCCTCCTCTTCATCCTTCTTGACTTCAATCTCTTTATCTTTGGGAGCTTCTTTCTCCATCCTTGTATCTTCCTCCTCGTCGGAGTCTCGAATGAGCACCGTGTGTTTGATGGGGGACTTAGTGGGTAGGAGTTCCTTGGGGTTGTCTTCCCCTTCAATATCCTTTTCTTCTTCTTCATGCCCATGTTCTGCGGGCTGCTATGTTTCAGGGCTCTTATGGGTTTTAGCCTCTTCATCAGGCTTATCTCCTTCTTTACTCTCCTCTTCCTCACATTGAGGTGGCACATCTTTTTGTTCCTTCTTTTCTTGTTCTTCTTTCTCCTCTAAGAGAAGCATCTCTTCACCATGCTTGGGGTTTTGTTCTTGTTCACCTATTGGAAGTTTAGTGCTTTCTTCCATTTTATCATCTTCCTGCCCTCCTTCATGAGGTGGTTTTTCCATTTCTTCTCCAACATCTTTCAGTTGTCAGGCCATCTTTTCCTCAAGATCGGCATCGAAGGTTTGTACAATATACTTGGTGCCAGCATCTTCTTCATCATTACCCTTAGAGGATTTTGTTTCTTCTCCCTCGCGGACTACCTCATCAATTTGCAAATGTTGGTGCTCAAGGTGCTTGTGGTAGTCGTCTGCTTCTTCCTCCAATGCCTTGGCGGCCTCCGTCTCTTATCATTCCAACTCCTCAGATATTTGCATCGTGGCTTTCATCTCTAGTGGTTCAGTTGGAGGTTTTGAAGTAGGAAAGCTGGCAAGAACTTGTACCAAGGCATCCTAGACAACTGGGTTCATTAATGCTTCAAAAATATCTGAAGGAACATTCTGCATGTGTCGCGAGAACGCCTCTGTTAGTGAAATTGTAGGCATGGGTATTGTTGTTGTTTCCAATGAGAGAGATGTAGTCGAGGACATGGAAGCAGAGAAGAGTGGAGAAGTGTTGGTAGAGGAAGAGTCGATCATTACAACCTGCCCAGTAGGTGGAGAAGAGGCAAGGTGGACTGAGATGTCCACCGCAGGTCGGGAGGTTGCAATCATTGCTTGGGAGGAAAAAGAAGGGGCAGTAGTGGTGGAGGTAGCCGGTGGAGATTTTGATTGTTCAGTCTCCATTTCTCCTCCCTCATGGAGTGGATCTTATTGAATAACAGGCATCTTTGTGACATTTCTTGATCACTTTTTCTTCCTAGAAGGTTCTCCCTCCAAGGCCTTTCTTGTGTATACCTTGGGATTGGGTTGTTGTTCTGTAGCCTCTTTTATTTTTCTTGTTCTGGTGGATGGGGGAGATTGAGAGACTTCACCTGATGGGGCAGCAACTTTCCCACTACCTGTTTCACTTGGCTCATTCCCAAGTCCCTCATAAGTCAAAATGACCCCCTACTATTTCAATCAGGAAACTTTCCCATCAATCCATTCTTTTGTGCTAGCCTCGATGGGCTTGGTCAAGATATCAAGGTCGTTGACCTCCTGTTTATCCCATTCAATTAGTGGTAGCAGTAGGTCAGCAATTGCATCATATTGAGGATCTATGACTGTACTCTCATCCTCTTCTACCTGGCCAGGGACTAGGAACAAATTTACCTTCTTTACAAAGTATGTAGTCATCCGCATATAGTGCCTCATTCACACCTCCTTATCATATGTGCAATTAGCCCAAAAGTCTTCAATGCTATGGAGATGGGCATATTCATGTCCCAGATTCTTCTTGATATGGCCATAGGGATCCATCTATGGCCGGGCAGTGTGGAATCTCAAATGATATTCAGCCAATTCCTTTTTTGAATTATCGACACACTGAGAGGTATGCAGTTCATATAGCCCTTGGCCGAAGGAGAGGGGATAAGGAATCCCCGCCTTATGCTTGCCGCTCAAAAGGGTGTGCACATTCCATAGCTACTAAGAGACCTCCAATAGTATTATCCGGTCATTAGGATACCAGGGTAGCTTTTTTGGTCTTTCTGAGAAGCCTTATGCATGAATATATGTGAACTTCGGTTACTAGATGAACAGAAAGGCATACTACTTCAGAAATGCATTGGTGCTATGGGAGACTTTCCTTTCGAAGTCACCCCTGATTAATCTAATTATATGACATGTGAAAGCGTCATTGACCCTACAGTATTCCTTCTTGAAGTTCCTGAATTGCAATTGAGGGTACTTGTCATAGACTTTTAGCTCCCTTCCAGGTTCTTCATCTGGAACTCTGAACAAGCCACTGTATTGCCTCTGTTTGGCCAATGAGTGGACCAAATACGATTTCATGTAGAATTTGGAGGTCTTCTTAATAGCCATAAAATACTCATGGAAGCAATCGCTGATTATCCCACCCCAATAAAACTTGGTTTCTTCTCCATGAAGGATCTCTTCAATGAAGTACATCATCCACTCCTGGAAGAAAGCAGTCATTGGAAGGCCCGTTACCCTACTTAGCAGGGTCACCAGATCATGGTAGTCTTCATAAAAATCACTCTGAAATAGCTCTTAGGGGACCTTGGTAGCACTGCCCCTCTTCTCCTTCAACCAATGCTAATTTAGAAGCTTCTTGCATTTAAGGGGGTTGTCGTCCCACATTTCCTTGCACTCCTTGATGGTTGGTAATTCCATTTCCCCGAAGGTAGGGATATGAAAGATCTTTGTTATTGCTTTGGTAGACATGTCGGTCAACACATTCCCATCTCTATCCACTATTGTTTAGGTCTTAGGCTGGTGTGCCTCCCTGCAGGCCATTACTAGTTCAAGGGTGACAAGAGTGGGAGGGACGCCCACAATGTTAGCTATTCCACTACTTTTAATTTTTCTTGCATTCTTCGTCGTAGGGTTGATCCTGACCCTTTGCTTGAATTCATCGATGTCGATGTGTCCAATGTTTGTGTCAGAGACCTCCTTCCACTCTGTGGTGACTTTAGATTTCAGGGGTTCCTCTTGGAATTGGTATTTCATATGGTCCTTATCTTCTTTTCCTCAAGGGGCCTTGCCTGTTTTCTTTCCTTTGTCCTTCTCTACGGCCGCTCCCAAAGGTCCTGCACCTGATTCCATATATTCTATGGGAAATAGAGAGGTGAGCATATTCGATAATGAAAACACAAAAAATGTTAGTCAAATCCCTGCAAAACAGTGTTAGATTGGATAATTGTCATTCAAGAAATCTAATCATATAATCCAAGTTGTCGTTTAGCAGTTCAAAGGGGGGAGTTTGGAGGATTCGGGCCCCAGGGGCCGGACTTCCCTGGCTAGATGGTTGTTTTGAAGGGAAAACAAGGCAGGGTGGCCTTCAAGGTTCCACCTGACCTAGGTCTTGGCCATATTGGAAGGTCCACTAAGTAAAGTGCCCTATTTTGGCATGTGGATCGAGATTAGTTTGTTGATTAGAGGGAATTTGGATCACCTTTGGGGTGGTCTGAGTTAAGATGGAGCTTAGTCATCTGAGCTTTCCATTTGGAACAACTCTTGTGAAATGACACTCCAGGGATGGAGTTACATCGGGCAGGACCCGCGAGCATGGAAGATGGTCAACACAACCCTTTGATCATTTAAGTGTTTTGGGTCGGATAAGGCAGGAAGCTGTGAGGAGATCACCATTTGAAATGGCGAGCAGTATGCGGAAGCCCGGTGGGGGAAACCCGAAGGGTCGGACCTGGCTAAGGGCTCAGCCTCTATATCTTCTTAGTTTTTGCCTTATGGAGTTCATGGGATAGGATCTCAGGGGCCGGAAGGACAGAGGTGATTTTCTCTTTTACAACAGCCGAGACGGGATAGAGTCTCGATGGAGAAATTCTAACGAGAATGACCCATCAAAGGTTGGGACACTTGTGGTTAATTGCTTTATTCAGGCTGCTAAGGGATAATCAGAGCTCGAAGGGCAAAAGGTACCCACTAGAAAGCCATGAGGAATGACGAAGTCACCTCAATGATCCACAAATGGAGGTTCGTGAACTAGGACCCAGAGGGCATTGAGGATGTGGTGGTTTCAACGTCAATGTCCCACATCAAACACATGAGCGGGGCCCGAAAGTCAGACAGATGGGCTCAGAATGTCATCAGAAATGGCGGTTCGCTAGCAGTGCCACAGGGATGGAGTTCCATGGGAGCAGGCTCAGGAGGCATGGATGGAGTCAGTTTGGCCTATGAGTTTTCGCCAAGTTGGAACAATGAGGAGGTGGGGGCGTTTCGCGATGGGAGACCCGAAAGAGCACTTCACCATTTTTGAGTTGTCCAGTTTTCAAGTCTTGATGATGGCGAAAAGGATTCTCTGACCCGAAGAGCGTTAATGCTCTGTCTAAAGAAAATTTTCGTAAGGACAAAGTTCCATGCTCACTTATTAGGTGATTTCGAATGGCTTCTCAAGTTTCTAGAACATGGGTCTTGTGCACAAGGTTCTTCTCTATCCAAGGCTTGTGTTTTTCATCCTTTTAATGCATTCATTTTGTGCGAAATCAAAGAAAAACACCATAGGAGGGCAGAAAACCAACTCACCTAGAGAAACCGACGAAGGAGGTGAAGGGATCAGCTAATACACGCGTTGAACCAGTTGTGAAGCTTGTCGGGCTCAAGGGCAGTGACGAAAATTAGCTCTAGATCACCTAACAAAGTGAAAATGATAGGTTGAATGTAGATATTTATATCCTTAAGTGCATTTAATGCCCCCCTAATTAATGCATGTACGATGGACCCAAAGGTTGTTACATTAAAATTTGAAAACGGTCGTGGGAGGGCTAGAGCCTAACGAGCAGAACGCTATCGGTTAATGGTCATTTGGGAATGTTTAGTGGAAAACTACCAGCGAAGGAGACCTCGGTGTCTGATAGGCAGAACTCCTCTAGAGGATGACCGTTTGGGAAAGGCAAAGAAGGTACATAACCTCGGGAGGAGCGACCCGACGTGGCGGGCCCGATGAGATGGAAGGTCGTCAAACTAGTTAAACATGGGAAGCAACAATCAAGGTAATGGGTCTCAAGCCACAAAAGGATGGGGTCCTTTGGCCATTTGAGGTAGAAAATGCAATAGGGAAATCCACCAGGGGAATCCCATGAGGGCGGACCTGGAGGGCGCCAGGGACGTCATTCTAAGAGGCAAAGGCAAACTGCCAAAAGGCCTTCGTGAGGGCTTAGCACTTAGAAAATTTGACGGGGTGAAACATGGTCGACCTGAGATGACACTTTTGAGGTTCATCGACCAACTGGGATACCAAAATAGGGGGTACACAAAACGAGGTGGCAATGAAACGAATCGGCAAGGAAAAAGGAAGAGAGGGTCCCCATTCTGAACAGGGCATGTGTGCCGAGGGCACAACATGTTTCCAAACTACTATAAAAAAGGGAATTGGAAAAAGAGTCACATTTTTCTCACTATTATTACATAAAACACACTTATAAGGTCCTTGGAAACCTCTCTTCTTGATATTATCCCAAGGCACTTTTAAGATTTTCTTAAAACTTACCAACACTTTCACCATTAAATTTTATTATTTTAAATATTTTTTTATAGTTCACCATTGAACATATTTTTTTATACAAATATGATTTACCAATAAAATTATTCCTATTTTTCAAATCTATCTATAATTCGCCACCAAACTTATTTTATTTTTTGAATATAAGTATAATTCACCAGTAAAATTATTTCTTTCTTCAAATAAATTTATAATGCTCCAAGATTTTCTACAAATTTCTAGTGATTTAAAAAAATTGTCAATTAAATTATTCTTTTTGAAAAAGAAAATATTTTTCAATAGAAATGAATAGTTTTTTCAAAGAAAATGAAAGATTCGCTCGGATTTTATGCCTTTTTTCAAGAGGATTTTTTTAATTTATTGAACTAAAGTGGAATACCCTCTTTTCAATGTGAGGACAAAGTAATAAATAAATATAAACATTAAAATATAGTTTATGATACATTTCCTGACAATAATGACTATGATGTGAGTTATTGTGGTTACTACTTGAGATTTTATATATTGATATGTGAATAAACTTAATAAAGAGTACTATAATTGTTAGTGATCACATGATATCTACTTTAGTATATGAATTATTATATTATTCCATCCATACATATAATATAGTGGTAGTTTGTGGTTAATTAGTGGCTTAATGATTCATATGGTTGGGCTATTACAAGATTGTATTGTAGAAAAGGAATTTGAATTAAAATATTTAGGCATATTAGTTTATGTATCCAATGATTTAATAGTGTTATCATAGTTACTCATATAATTTTTTATAACACAATAACAAGGGGATCATGAAGCCTTGTAAAATTTATTTATATTTTGGGTTTTATAATATTTGAAGCCACTTGTCCATTATTAACATGATTAACGTGGGTCTTAAAATATTTCTTGTGAAAGGAATTCTTGCTAAGTAGTTTTTTATTCCCATTTAAAAGAATAGGAAGAAGAAGAAAAAAGATCATTAGATGAACCATGTATAGGTTAGAAGATTAACATCCAATAATTTAAGATCATAGTTCTAATGCTTGCACATAAATCCAAAATTTTAGCATAATCATTAGATATGAGTTTATTTAATTATTTCAAGAAAATAATAAATAATTAATCCTTGGAAATCATCATCAAGTGGTTGATAATTCTTTTTTGAAAGAAACATTTTTAAGTACAAGACATAGTCATTAATCCTTACATTTGGGCCTTGTTTACTTTGGAAAATATGACCCCTAGACTAAGATTCACTTGAGAATCTCTAAGAAGAGAATTTTTTGGTAGGGCATCTAATTCAATAGATTTGTTTGGCAATATCAAGAGAATAATATTTATTATATATAATTTTTTCACAAGTAATCTATTCTTGTACAATAAATTCAATTGTTATGAATTGTATGTTCTTATATGGCTCACTAGGTTAGCTTTACCATCATACAATTCAAGTTGAGGTACTAGAAAATCCATTAAAAAATGATGTGCTAGTATGTTATAACCAAATTTATTATGTATTAATTCATTGGTCAAATCATTTTGAATAATGGAATGGAGATTGTTTAGACTGGTCTTAACATTAATTAGTAAAATATTTCATGATAATTTAATAGGAAGGTTGGTAAATGTTAAAGGAATGAGTAAAATATACCTAGTGTTTACCATCATACAACTCAAGTTGAGGTGCTAGAAAATCCATTAAAAAATGATGTGCTAGTATGTTATAACCAAATTTATTATGTGTTAATTCATTGGTCAAATCACTTTGAATAATGGAATGGAGATAGTTTAGACTGGTCTTAACATTAATTAGTAAAATATTTCATGATAATTTAATAGGAAGGTTGGTAAATGTTAAAGGAATGAGTAAAATATACCTAGTGTTTGGGTATATATTGATTGGGATGAAATATTATATATGAAAGATAATTGTAATTCCCCAATCTTATGCTTGAGACATTATCAATTAAAAATAGGATGAACATTTTTTTAAGATACAAAATAATATGTAAAGACACACTTGGCTTGCACACAAATTCATAATTCAAGGTGGCACAAGAAGAAGACTTAAAAACATCACGGGACAAAATATCATGATTAACAATAATAATAAGATATGGAGGAGAGTCAATTTCTCAAGCCAACTTATAAATCTTGAAAACTTTCCCACCAAGCCACTCTCTTAGCATCTTAGAAAATGGGACTAACAAGATAATTTTGAACTAGCTCACACTTCAGGTTCTAAACTATAACATGTTTAGACTATAGAGCCTAACTTAGATGGCTCAGAATTTGGGGTTCAAGGAGCATGTTGTAATTTACAACACCTTGGACTTTCGAGTTTGAGTTATGGAATAAAAATTATGAAATACCTCCACAACATTGATACCAAGGACATAGGAAAATTGGGCTTCAAAACCCTAAAAAATAAACTACAAGTACATAAATATAATCCAACCCTGAGCTTCATTATCTCTCAATAGGGTGTATAATTAGGTAACCACACAACTATGAATCCACCATACTTGTAGCTATGCACACAAGTGAAGGATGGATCTACCAACTATCATAAAACTATAAATACATAAATCATGTACAAACTATTCATAGAGCATCATACACACACTCAAAATAGGGAAATCACATTCATAAAGGATCCTAAAATATAATTTTATTTTCCCATTCATTTCTTAGTGTTCAAAAATAACTTTCTTCTACAACATTATATGGTATAATTGTAATAATATTTTCTACAAATTTCAACCAACCATGAAATAGAGTTTCCTTTCTAATTAATAGTAGAATTCAACCATAATATTCCATTCAAGAGAAATTAATGCAATTGAAAAATCTCACTAGCATACTATTATTCACATCTTAGGCCATGATCAAATAAAAGTGACAATATTTTGACCCACATGGTAGTAGATCACAACAAAAAATATAACATGGAGTGCTCTATTAACAAAAATTATAGTAATAATACACCCAAGTATGGTAGTTTTGGTTATATGGGAAAAATGGGTTTTGAAGGGACCCAAAACCATGTACAACTTAAGATACAAAATGCTACTTAGAAGATACTACATTAAGACACCACCAGTATACCAGAACCCAAAATAACAAAACAAAAAGAGTGTTGCACGAGAGATAAAATAGTAAATTATCAGCAGCACCCAACAACAACAAAATAGTAAAACAACAGGAAATAAACCGAGACCCAGTAGAAAACATATAGTAGTCAAAAAGAGAGAGAAACACTATTTCATACTACTTAAGGTGTTGGCCACCTCAAGCTCTTGGCTCCTATGCATTTCAATCATGTCTACCAGTTCTTTCTTCTTAGCCTCAAAGTACTTTTTGCATTCAGTAGACCCTCTAACAGCAGGGCCTTTACCATCATCTTTCGCACCTTTTTTACCTTCGCCTTTCATTGAATGCTCTTTCTCCATTAATTCAGAAAAATGCAATTGGTCCTCCCTGAGCACACTAATCTTTTGGAATAAGACTTCCAAAGAGTCTACACTATTCTTCACTGAAATGTGACACACATGGAGAAGCTTCTTTATGTCTGCATTCATATCCAATATCTTGGATTCTAAACCAGCCAATCGTTCTTCACATAGAGTTATGAAGTCTTGGAAGGAACACTCAAGATCCATAATTTTGTCGATCAGAATGTTTGATACCAATCCTTTCAAAACATTCTTCAAGTTCTCCTTCAAACCCATTATTTGAATGTTAACCTTATTAAACTCCTGAAGAGTCCACTTAGCTAACTTAAAATTTCCATTGGCCCCAGCCCTAGCCATGTCCAACAACTCAAACATTGAGGTAGAATCATCATTAAGATAAGAAAATTCCTCAAAAAGGGGATTTACCTTTAGAGGCTCCAACTTATCACTCTTCCTCTCAACATCCTCCTCATCTTGACCCTTATTCTCTTCTTCCAGCTCCACATTGGTCATGTTATGAACCGAGGAGTCATCAATTTCCACCGCCTTTTCACTAGAAACCTTCTCCTCACAAATCACCTTTGAGTCCTTTGCTGAAACTTTTGAGGCCTGGTTCTTCAATTTGGCAATGTGTTTTGATGCCCTCCTCAGCTTATCCTTGGCCTCCACAACCAACACATTCTCCTACAAACCCTCCTCATTACCTCCACCTTCAGCTTCTCCCTGGCCAACAGCCAAATCCGCATTCCTAGTAGAGGACTCATCCGATACTACCTCTGTATCCTCATTGTTAGAAATAACAAGATGCTTAGCTGCTTGATTGCTATTAAGGCTACCCTTCTTCCTCTTTTTCGAGGAGGTAGTCATAGGGGATGGGGAACCATCATCTTCCTCTTCATTCCACTCCTCTTCATCTACAAAGCTAGTATCTGAGCTAGACGAACCAAAAACATCACTCAGAATCTTCTCCTTACCCTTAATAGCAAGGGTAGGGAGAAGATCTTTAACATGCTCCATGATTAAAAGAATGAGACCCTCATGGAGTACCGAAGCCCTCTTATTTTTTAAATGAGCATAAATAGAAACCTCCATGGAAGACAATAGAAAAAATGAAAAAGAGATAAAAAACCCATGCCTTAAATGGTTTAAAAGTGTGAAATGGTGAACTAGGATAGCAGTAAACTTTCCTTCTAGAGTCACATAGCGCATTATCTCCTTTGCAACATTTGCCTATATCTTCTTGAGGGATTTGCGCTCATAGCCCCAACTTTCCATCTTAATCAATTTTTTATGCTCATCATCTTTGAAGAATTTGGCCATCGCTTCCTCATTACACTTCTTGTCCTTGTAAAACTTATGGCCAACCATCAACATCCTAGTGACAGTGGCAATCAACTCCTCATTTGCATCCACTTCCAAACCCTTTATCTAAAGCTTGCGGTTATGCTAGCATGAAACAAATTTCATCGAGGCATTTGGGTCATGCCCATGCAATCTTTCTAAAAAATCCATGAGATTCCCGTGGTGGAGAATCTTTCATAGCTTATTTTTCTTCCTCAGGCCTGTTGATGATGTTTTCTGCACAACAACAACTCAGACAAAATATGGAAATCCTATCTCTCTTGAAAGGTAAATCCCTATCAGCAAGCCTCAAGAAATAACCCTAAGGTCTCTAATGTTAGGTCTTGACAATGCATAAACAACTCAGTGATAAATGTGAAAATGCTAGTAATCACAATGGGACCTTACTACAAGCAAATACTAAATCTCTAATTATCATATCTAGCAATATGATGATACTTCAATCCTAAATCTAACCCAATGATAAAAGAAATAACAAAAGATTAGGTTTCAGAGAGATTTCTAGATTTAATGCTACTCCTAAGATTAACAATGCAAATGACAAACACTAGAAACTCTTTGAAACCTAATCTTAGGAGTAGCATTAAATCTACAAACTCTCTGAAACCTAATCTTTTGTTATTTATTTTATCATTGGGTTAGATTTAGGATTGAAGTATCATCATATTGCTAGATCTGATAATTAGAGATTTAGTATTTTCTTATAGTAAGGTCCCATTGTGATTACTAACATTTTCACATTTATCACCGAGTTTTTTATGCATTGTCAAGACCTAACATTAGAGACCTTGGGGTTATTTCTTGAGGCTTGCTGATAGGGATTTACCTTTCAAGAGAGATAGGATTTCCATATTCTGTATGAGTTGTTGTGCAGAAAACATCATCAACAAGGCCCACACAAGAGTGCAGCTCTATTCTGTTTCTATCTTCACCCATCTCTTCAAACACTAGAAGAAGAAAACCCTTGCAATAATTGCTCAACTGAATGCCAACAATCTAAACAAAATCCACAAAGTGTGAGTCAGGAAATGGTACTAAGGATTAAATTCCGCCACCACATTAACTCAACCCACACCATCATTTCTCATTAAGATCCTAGCTTTCTCAGGAAGGATAGAGCCCTCCTCCCATGCACGATACTCATTTAACCTGACAGCCTCATTGGAAAAAAAATCTTCCAATGAGTTTCCTTCTTAGAAAATGTGAGAGACACGGGTCTCTTCACAAGAACTTAACATGATTATAGTATCTTTAATTAATTGATCTACATTCTAGCTAGGCTAATGAGTGCCATGTAGATAGTTGATGATATTTAAAGAATTACCTTTGACCCATATTTTGGAGTAACCTCTATCCATAACATATTTTATGCTTGTAAACGCAGCCTCCGCCTCAACACAGTGATTTGTCTAATTTCCCAACAAGAGTGCCACCATGCCTAATAGTCTTCCATCTTCATTCCTCAACAAGCCTCCACATCCTACAAGCCCAGGATTACCCTTCACTACCCCATCAAAATTAACTTTAACCCACCCTAAAGGAGGTGGTTGCCACTTAGTACTCAATCTAACATTTAAACTAGATTTAGGATTCATAGCAGGAATAGAGGTGACCTTCCAATTAGAAATCGCCAAGAGGTCATACCTAGCCAAACATGCAACAGGGGCACAAAAACATGACTCAGAATCAATGAGAGTGAAATTCTCCAGAATCACCCGATGAATCTTGATGAAAAGATTGCCGACTTTTAGCTTAGAATCATGAAAGATTTTGTTGTTTCATTCTTTCCATAACCCCCACACAATATATGGGGCCATAAGATCCAAAATCCATTAAAAAATAGGGGAGGTCGAGGGGCACTTCAACTGGTCAACAAATTTATCAAGGGAATCTAGAAAAACTCAATCCAGATTCCAAAGACCAAGAAATTTACTACAAAGAAAATAGTAAAAATAACACCCAAGAAAGATATGGAAAGCAATCTCAGCATCAGCTTCACAAAGAGCACATCTATTAGGAATAGAAAATCCCCTTTTATAGAGATTGTCATGTGTTAAGACTTTACGTTGTATAACTAGCTAGGAGAAGACATTCACCTTGGGAATCAACTTCTTGTTCCATAAAGTCCCCCAGAAAGGAAGAGAATCAGGCTTTTCCAGTGAATTAACAAGGGAAGAAGCCACTGAGAAATTACCATTAGCACAAGGAGCCCAAATAGCCCTATCTGGCCTAGGAAAAATGGGGATATGAACATTGCACAAGAAATCCTTTAGAACCTTCAAAGACAGGTCCTAGTCCTGGAAGTTTTTCCACTCCCCATTTTGAAAATAATCTGCCACCCTAATGCCAAAGAAGCGTTTGCAAATAGGAACAATGGGAGGAGCCCAGGGAAGATTGATTAAAGGTTTAAAGTCACACCAAGCATCGTCCCAAAAGAGAATTATGGTACCATCACCCAACAACCATCTAAAACCATTAGCAATCAAATCCCTACAAGGAACAATATTCCTCCAAAAGCAAGAACTAGAAGGAATATCATCAGCGGGCAACAAATTCCAAGATCTCCCAAAACCATGCAAATACTTGTTACTAGTTAGGGAAACCCAACTCACTACCCATTAAGGAGCCTCCAAACATTCTTTGACAAGAGAGCCTTATTGAAAGCTTTTAAATTTTTGATGTCAAGCCCACCCCATTTCTTTGGTTTACAAACCAAATCCCAAGCCACAAGAGGAATTCTAGCTTTGGATTCAACACCCGACCACAAAAATCTTCTCATTATTTGTTCCATTTTCTCTTCAAATTTGATAGGAATTCTAAAGAGACTCATTGCATACAGAGGCATATTTTGAAGAGTAGATGAAATGAGTTGTATCTTCCCCACCTGACTAAGAAGCACCCCTTTCCAACCTGTCAACTTTCTACTGAATTTATCCAATAGACCCAACCAGAAGGACTTTGAGATCTTAGAGATACACAAAGTAAGCACCGAGTAAGTAGATAGGAGCTCACCCCTATTGCACGATAGAATCCTACCAAGCTTTAACTACAGAGCTTCAAGGGTCTTAAGGAAAAAAAATTGACTCTTAGGAAGATTAATCCATTGACCAGACACCTTCTTGTAAGCCTCAATCAACCCCTTCATAGATCTAACTTCACAGATAGAGGATTCACCCATCAGAATAGTGTCATCAATAAATTGTTGATGGGTAACATGATCACATCTAGAAGAAGGAGAAAGGCCCCTCAGTGACCTGGTCGATAAAGCCTTCTGAATATTTCTACCAAGATCCTTCACCATCAAGATGAAAAGTGATAGAGAGATAGGATCTCCTTGTCTCAGACTACACGAGCTCCAGAAAAAAGGGGAAGGAGAACCATTCACTAGCACAACAAAAGACGGAGTAGAGATGCATTGATCAACAAGCTGAAGAAACTTTTGACAGAAGCCAAAGCGTTCTAACACCTCCAACAAAAATCTCTAGTTTACCCTATCATAAGCTTTAAGAAGGTCCAGTTTCAAGAAGAAGCCCAACTTCTTAGAAGCATTAATAGAGTGAGAAAGTTCATGCACAGTTATTATAGAGTCTAGGATCTGACGGCCCTTGACAAAGCCACTTTGTTGTTTAGAGATCAAATCCAGAAGGAACTTTTGCAATCTAGTGGTGAGAACCTTCATTTTTTTTTATAAATGTAGTTACAGAAACTTATCAGACGATACTCACCAAAGCTATTAGCATCAACAGATTTGGGGATCAAGACAATGAAGGTCGCATTTATCTCTCTAAGTAATCTTCTAGAACCAAAGAACTCCTTGGTGGCGTTAATCACATCTTCCACAACAATCTCCCAACATGACTTAAAAAATAGAAAAGGAAAACCATCAGGCCTTGGGGCCTTATTTCTCTCAAAAGAAAAGACCACATCCTTTACTTCCAATGCAGAAGGGATAGTAGTGAGCTCCCTATTTAGGTCCTCCAAAACTAAATGGAGGATAACATCTAATGAAGCCTCCACACTATTTTGGTCCCACACAAGATCATCCTTAAGCAGGTGCTTGAAGAAATTAGCAGCCACTCTCCTAATAGCCTCCTCATCCTCCAACAACAAGCCATCAACCATAACCGAGGAGATTCTATTAGATGACTTATGCCTGAGGATAGTAAGATGAAAGAACTTGGAGTTGTAGTCCCCAAATTTTAACCAAATTGCACGAGATCTCTCCCTCCAGAAATCGTCCTCCTTTGCAACAATGTAATGCAGCTGAATGAGAAGGCCATCCTCCTAAAACTGGAGGTCCTCTGATAAGTCCTTTGTCTAAATGGCATCCTGAATACCATCTAGCCTTTAAATAAAAGAACTCTTAGATTCAAAAATATGACCAAATGATTCTATGTTCCATTTCTTGAGATTTCTTTTTACAAGAGTCAACTTTTTAGCTACTCTGAACATCGCACAACCAGATCAATATTCACATGCCACCATTTCTTAATACAATCCATAAACCTCATATCCCTTAACCAAATAGCTTCAAACTGAAAATGAAAATGCTTCTTACCCCCAAGCCTATCAACCACAAAAGAGATAGGGAAATGGTCAGACCTGTATCTTGTAATAGAGGAAAGGGAACAAGCAAAATCCATAAACCAAGATGCTGAAGTCAAAGCTTTGTCTAGCCTAACTTGAATATTATCCAAACCAACGTGCCTATTGGACCAAGTAAACTTAGCCCCAGTCATCTTCACATCAATAAGAGCATTATCATCAATGAACATTCTTAAATCCAGGGGGATATCTAGATTGGCCTACGAACCACCCACTTTCTCATTATCACATAGAGGAGTGTTGAAATATCCCATCAAAAGCCAGGGGCTTTCCAAAAATTTAAGTCGAAGACACACAAGATCATCCCATAACTTCTTCCTGGCTCTCTTTAGGTTAAGAGTATACACATTGGATATAACCCAAGAGTAAGAGTCCCTAATCAAAACAAACTTCGTCTCAACATGATTAAAACCATCTGCAATTAGGAAACCTTTAATCAGCCTAGCATTCCAAAAAATTTCAATGCCACCTGAAGCTCCCTTAGAGCTAACCCCATGAAAACCACCGTCCTTAAAAAAAATATTCTTCAAAGCTTCCAACTTATCAATTTGCATTTTCATTTCTTGAATCAGCAAAATGTCTGGCTTATGGTCCTAGACCAAGTTCTTCAGGAGGTCTTGTTTGTGCATATTATTCATCCCCTTGATGTTCCAGGAAATAATCTTCATTTTCACGATGAGGGGGCGCTCCTTGAGCACAGATCAAAGAGGGTTTTCTGAACCCCTTCTACAATATCCCACTTACAATCCCTCTCCCTACTTTTCTGCAGAGAGGGTCTCCCTTGGCCCCTCTGTTTAGACCCACAATCCACTTTTTTCCTTCTTGTGGTAACAACTTTGTGGGGTTGAGGAGGAGGAGAATCAGAGGAATTCTTCTTTCTTCCCCTCACTAGAATATAAACTTCTTCATCCTTACTCCATGTATCTGCAACCACCAGCCTAGATGCATGAACCAGTGGGGAGGATGGGGAAACAAAAGGCTCCAGAATGGTACATTTAGGGGAGAAAAAATTATCTAAAACATGATCCATATCCTATTCCATAGACTGTTTAGCAGCCTCATCCATGGTTTTCTCAGACTCCTTGTCAACCTCAGGATGAGGAACAAAATGATCTTCAATATTAACTTCACCCTCCAAGCCATTTCCAATAGCTGACTCACCTTGATCTGATGGAACTGAAGTCCCCTTGGCCTCCTTGACCTTCCAAACCTTAGTCTACGGAACAACCTTAGATGGGGCCACCTTAGCAAGGAAATTCGTAGCCTAGTGACCCACTTTCTTGCATTTGACGCATGCAAATGGAATATTTTCAAAGACAATATGTTGCTTCCAGGATCCCACCTTTGAGTTAAGGTGAAAGAATTTAGGCATCATGACATCTTGGTCAATGATGACACAAAATCTTGTCGCAACCAATTGCCTTCTAGATAGGGTGGCCTCATCAATAGAGACTAACTGCCCAAAAGAGTTGGCCACCACCTTAAACACTTCTTCATCCCAATATTCCAAAGGAAAGTTCAAAAACTTAACCCACATAGGGGCTGAATGAAAAAGGAACTTGGAGAGATCCATCCCAGGCTCCCAAGGGCGTAAAACCAGAGTAAGATGCCTAAAGGATCACAGTCCTTTTGCAAACACCGCTATCAAGTCTTCATCACAGGAAAAGGAAAAGGAGAAGAATCCTTTAGCCATAGCTGCAACTTCAACGTGGCCTTTTAAAGCCCACTTCTTATGAACCCATGTGTAGACCTCCTCAATATTAGGTCGAGGACCTAAAAACTTTCCAACTAGAGAAAAGTCCATTCTAGCTATATTTTTTCAACAAGAGAATCCAAAATGGATAAGGCAAAGCCACCTTCAATGCTAGAAGAAGACACTAATTTAGACGCAATGCCTTTACCTTTAAGTTTTGAGGAAAAAAGGTCAGCCCATCTCTACCCCAACAAAGATGACTGCCCTGCCGATTGGCTAACTCCCACCAGAGCAAGCTCAATATGGGGAATACTCGAATTAGCCACAAATGATTCCCTAGATGGGGCCCACCCATTATCACCAGCTACCACATGACCCCCACGATCCTTTAGAAGCACCTCCTTCAGTGGACAACCATCACAAGACTTCTTGATGGCCTCAATTGCACACTTTCCCTCAACAAATGCATCTTTGACCACATCCTCACCGCATGACCCGTCCTTCCCAGTTGTGCCACCAAAGAGCACCAACGCATCCCCACTGCATGATCTATCCTTCCCAGTAGCAACATTAGAAAGCCCCAAATCCATAGACTGACCGAACTGAAAGTCGCCATGATTTCCAGGGAATGAGTTCAAGTTCAAATCACTCAAGCCCACCACCAAACCAATCTTCTCCCCAATGGTCTCCTCGCCAACGGCTGCCATAAACTCTAAATTGTTACTTCTTCTTCTATTGTTACTTTTATTCTTGTTCTTGTTCTTTCTCTTTCTCTTCTATTACTCATTCAACAATAAAATTCATTTAATATTGACACACAATAAGAAAAATCAAATTGAGGAATTAAGTCTTTATTCAAACATTCTATCATATCAAAGATAAGTACTTCCTCCACATGATATACATAATGTATAATATATTCACATATTATGAAATAGTATAAAATGCAACATTCACATTATTGAAGGCATATTCAAATAGCCAAAAATATAAGCAAAAAAAAATAGACATCATACAAAAGGAGAAATATGATCACATGTAGACTCTTGTCCCAACCCAACAAGTAACTCCTTCAAAGCAATACTTTATCTTCATAAACCCACATGCACACTATATAAAATGATAAGCATATAGCTATGGTAACCAAACAAATGATTAACTATTGTTATAATTTCAAAAACACACCTCATTCTTTAAAGTTTTCATATGCATCATTAACCAAGAACACATACAATGTTTAAATCAATGTATAACTAACATTTTAAACGCATATATATTTTTTAGATAGTTTTAGTGATCTAACATTTAAAGCATCAAGAAGATCCATCACACACATGAGATGAAGATTAAAGAAATAAAAGAGTTTACTAACCCCACTCATGGTATACTCAAACACAATGCCACATGGAGAAACACTAATGTACAACAAAAAGATGCATACAAAAGTACATGGATAAAACAAGACCCAACACACACACAACCTAGAGCTCCCAATGTAGCAATTTGAGGTTTGATACCAAATGTAATGCTCAAATCTTACACCCAAGTTATAAATTGTCACATGGTTAGCTTAGATGATCAAATAACAACATAATTTAAATAAAATCAAACAAGATAATGATCAAATAGAACCATACTCAATGAAATTCAATTAACAACATTAAAAGACTCAATCAAAAGAATTAAAGAGAGAATTTAAAGCAATTGAATCTAAATTGATGTGAAAACCTCTCAATCCCATTGTGGATTATGCATAATTGTGATATGGATGTGGATTGCTCAATTTTATGCATTATCCATGTTGCAAAATCTTTGATAATAGGGTTGATTCACAAGATAATCTCTAAAATTTCTCAAGAAATGAGTCAAGAATTCTAGAGAGTAAGGATGCTTAGAAGGATTATGAATGAAATTTAAGTTGAAAGGCTTGGTATTTATAGATTTTAGGAATTATAATCAATGGTCAAGATTAAATTGGATAATCAGTGGATGAAAGAAGATTAAGGAGGTGAGTGTGGATCAATTAATTAATCAATGGTTCATAATTCATGAAGGTGTGGATCAAGGATTAATCAAGAGTTCATAATCCATGGCACTCAAAGATATCCCTTAATTCATGGAAATATGTTGGAGATATTCGAATTGGAGGGAATAATTTGAATTTGAAAAGGGATTATTCTTTGTGCAAGCTGGAGGAAAAGTAGTTACTTAAACAATTTATAAAAATAATTTAATTGTGCAACTTGGAAGAATTAAGATCTTTCTGTAAGTTTTGAAATCTTGTTTTGGATATAGAGGTTTTGAAGAACTTATTATTTTATGAATGGGAAGGGGTTACCAAGGTGTTTTATTTGGATCAATCAAAAGGAATTTTTTGTTTCTTATTTAATTCAAAAATAGACAAAGATGTTGTTTTCAAAGTAAATTCTTGGGTGTTTGAAGGGTCTAGCTTGTGCATGCAAGGGTGGGTGCCGAACTTTAATTCTCAGCAGTTTCAAGCTAAGTTTGTGCCATCTTGGGTTCAGCTGCATACATTACCATTGGAATATAGAGAGCTCAAATTGATTGAAATAATGGTAAATCATGTAGGAATATTTCTAAGTCATGATATGGATTCTTTTAGAAACCCTTCCAAACCAGTTAGGGTTTGTATTTTACTTGATAATACAAAAAAATTCCCATCTCAGATTCAAATAAACTCAAAGTTTGGCAAACGGGTCCAGGAGATTGTTATAGAAAATCTACATAATGCATGTTCTTTGTGTCATTCTTTGGATCATGTTAAATTAGCATGTCCTACATTTGATGATATGGTGGAGTAAAAAATAGTGTCTTCTTCCCTTCAGTCTGCTAAGAATAAAGATAAAGAGCCACCTGTGCCAAATATGAATTCAAGGAAAGATAATGAGTTAGTTGTGCCTAATGTGAATTTAAGGATAGATAAAGTTTATAGGGATAATTTTTCTATGTGCAAAGAAGTTTCAGTGGATGAAAAGAAGGGGAAACAAAAGTCACAACAGTAGGGTATTCACCACGTCAAGTTGTCATCGGATCATGATGAAAACAAACCTACATCCCCTGCTCAGGTTGGGAAAGTTGTTCAAGCTAATAATTTTATCATTAAAAATGGTTTTCCTACATTCTCCCTACCTCCAACACCTAACACATACATAATAGAGAGTATTGTTAAGCAATTGCTGTTAGAGAAGGAATTGATCCAGATCTTTATCAAGCCTTTGGAAGTAAGTTCTATTTTTGTCATGTCTTTCACTTCAGAAGGTTGTCCCCAACAAAATTTATTATGTGATGGGGAGACAGTTAGGGAAGAGGTTGGATATTTTAATACACTTTACATAAAAGAAGGGGGGAGCTCAGATAAATTGGAAAAACTTGCAGATAAAATTCTTTATGCAATAGGCTTAGATTTATTTGATGAATAGCTAATGAGATATTGGCTGAGGAGGGTGAGATTGTTTCTTGTAAAGAAAAACACATTCAAGTGCCTAGTATTCAGGAGATGTCTAAGGAAGAAGGCATAGAAATTGAAGCAGATTTTGTGTCAAATTTTGACTACTCACAAACTTTGTCATTAGAATAGACACCATCTACTTATCTTACAGTAAAAAAGACACCAAGGAAGAGGGCAGAAAGTCTAAAACTACTAAATTAAAGGAAGAAATTGAAGTAGGCTTATAGTCAACCTTGGATGGAAATGTCTCAGTAAGTAAAAGGTTGAGGAGAGCATGTTGCTCTCCTCGGATGCAATGAAGATAGTGTCTTGGAATGTGAGAGGCATTAATGCCTCTGACAAGCAGGCCCAAATCAAATGTCAACTTGATGTTTGTGGGTTTGATATCATCTTATTACAAGAAACCAAAACATACAAAGAATAATATGAGGCATCAATTATGAAGTGGTAAAAGTGGAAATCGGTGCATTTGTTAGCTCAAGGGGCTTCAGGTAGTTTATTTACCTTATGGAATCTAAAATCTCTATATTAATGTGATTAAAATTGATAGTAATTGGCAGCTACTAAATGTGGATTATTTTGATCTTAATTTTAAAATAATTAATGTACATGGTCCAACAGCTACACAGGAAAGGAAGAAATTATTAGAAGTGCTAACAAACATAATTTAGAGCTTTTCAAATGAAAAGGTGATTGTGGCTGGAGATTTTAATGCAATAGTCTCATTGCACGAAAGCAAGGTGGTATATGTCCTCCACACAAAACAATGGAAGACTTTAGTTGTTTCATATCCAACAATGCTTCGAAAGATATTTTACCTCTAAAAGGTAAATTTACATGGACTAACAAGAGGAAAAGATTTCTACAAATTATAGAACGGCTTGACAGATTCTTAGTATCACAGAATTGGATAATAGCAGCATACCATTTGGTTTCAGAAGTGTTACCATTTTTGGGTTCAAATCATTATGCAATTTCGCTAGAGGTAGCAGGACTAGCTTCCACAATTGAGTGTAGACCTTCATTTAAGTTTGAGAAAATGTGGTTGATACATCCTCTTTTTCTTATGCTTCTTTTCCAATGGTGGGTAAGTGCACCTTTTCAGAGAGGCACCAAAATTTTTCAGTTTTATGCAAAATTATAGAATGTTAAAAATCAGATTACAATATGGAATGTGCAAGTTTTTAAAAATATTTTTTTCTCAAAAAGAGGATGTGGCAAAGGAATTAGCAAATGTTCATGAGCATATAATTCAACATGGTTTATATTTAGTCACTTATGAAAAACAAAAGGACTTATAGCCCTAGTGGGAAGAATTATGTAAGAGAGAAGAAATATATTGGTGTCAAAAGTCAAGGGAGTTGTGGTTAAAGGAAGGGGATCAAAATACAGAGTTTTTTCATGCTTCTGCCCAAATTAAAAGAGTTTCTCAAATAGTATTTTCAATTTAGGATGCTATAACAGGTAATTGGATTACAAATGCAAAAGAAATTCAAGAGGAAGGGGTGAAATTTTTTAAGAACCTTCTGGCACCACCTTTGACTGGATTATCTCAGGGGAATCAAGATGAGCATGCATTGCTAGATGCGATCCCAAATGTCATTTCTTAGGAAGATAATGAAGGGTTAATGAAGCCATTCACCTTGGAGGAAGTAAGAAGGGTAGTGTTCTCTCTTTCTCTAGATAAGGCACTTGGACCGGATGGATTCACTGCTCTATTTTTTCATAAATGTTGGGATGTGCTAGGTTTTGATTTATTACTAGCCTTGGAAGAGTCACAGAAAAGAGGTACAATGTTAAAAAAAATTAATGTGACAAATATTGCAATCCTACCAAAAGTTAAGGAGCCAAATAAATTTGTAGAATTCCGACCCATTTCATTATGCAATACAGTTTACAAAATCTTCTCAAAGTCTATTTACTTAAGGCTACAACATCTTATCCCTAGAATTATTTCGCAAGAACAAGGGGGTTTTGTTCCTGGGAGAGAAATAGTAGAGGGTGCATTAATTGATCATAAAATTATTCATACCATTAACACTAATCATTTATCCTCCTTTATAGTAAAGTTGAATATGATGAAAGCATATGATAGGGTTGACTGGAACTTTTTAATTAAAGTGTTGGATAAATTTGGTTTTTTGTAGTAAATGGTTCAAATGGATATTATCTTACTTATCAGGAACCATATTTTTAGTTATAATAAATGGGGCACCTTCTGGATTCTTTAGTGGTATGCAAGGGTAAGGCAAGGGGACCCATTGTCTCCTTTTCTTTTCATCATTATGGTAGAGGCTTTGAGTAGGATAATAAAGGAAAGACATAGTTTGGGTCGGTGGAAAGGTATAAGTGTACCTCATATAGACATATCAGCCACTAATACACTTTTTGCAGATGATACTTTACTATATAGGAAAGCAAGTCTTGAAGAATCAAAAGAAATAAATGGGTGCTAGAGATGTACTCCTTAGTTTCAGGTCAGAAGATAAATGTGCAGAAATCAAAGATATATATATTTAATTCCAAGGAAGTTGTTAGAAGAAAAATTGTTCAAATTCTAGGCTTCCAGGTGGCTGAACTTTCGTGCACATATTTGGGGATCCCATTCTTTATGGGGATGAATAAGGCCTCTTATTGGGAGAAGATGATTGAAAGAATGAAGTCCAGAGTCTCAGCATGGAAAGCTAAATGGCTATCTTTTTCAGGGCGGATTTTGTTAATCAAAATAGTTTTAACAGCAATCCCAAATTACTTTATTGCAGTTCTTAAGGCGCCAAAGTCAGTTGTTGAGTAGACTAACAAAATAGTTAGAGACTTTCTATGGACAAGGAATATGAATGGGGGTAAAAATATTCCATTGATATCTCTTCATAGCGTGTCCTTTGAAAAATTCAAAGGAGGAGGAGGAATGCATAATATTACCCAGCGTAATATGGCTTTTGGGGGGAAACTCATTTGAAAAATGTATTCTAAATCTAAGTCACTGTGGTGTAAGCTAATGAGGTGAAGTACATTTGGATTCTCAAATCCCATAAGAATATTTACAATATCTAATCCTCTAGACAGATCTGCTATGTGGAATTTCATGATATCATGTAGGAAGGTGGTCACTTCATATATCTCTTGGGAAGTGCATAAGGGTGATGATGTTCATTTTTGGAATGACTCATGGAATGGTCATCCTCCATTAAAAACCTTTCAAGAATTGTAATCTATCATCCCAGTGTTATCTTAGTCTTGGGGTACAAGATTGATTGATTATGTTGATTCAAAAGAATTGTTAACTGGTAGAGTAACATGGAAACTCTTCTCTGAAGTGAAAATATCATAGGATCAAAAACATTTCTTACATCACATTTTAACAGAAAGAGTAGTGTTCTTGTCAAAAAAATTGGATAAAGTCATTTGGGATCCCTCCAAAAATGGCAGTTATACAGTCAAGCAAGGGTATAAGGAAATTCTTAATAGAGATGCACAAGTGAAGTCACAAAGTGCTTTTTCTTTTTGTTGGAGCAGCATGGTGTTACCAAAAGCAGGGAGTTTTGTGTGGCTAGTTTTGTGTAAGAGAGTTTTAACAAGTGAAAGGCTTACTAAATTAGGGATTGATGAACCTTTTAGATGTGTTTTATGTGAAGAAGAGTTTGAAAATACTAATAATCTACTCTTGCGGTGTACATTTTCCTAGGAATGTTGGATGTATGTACTACATAAATTAGATTTTTCTACTCCTCTTCCAAATATAGTTTGGGATTTATTTCAGGTTTGGCCTGTGTTATTTAAGTCCTCTTTCTTTGCGTGTATTTGGTGAATAATACCAATTTTAGTGATGTGGTCAATTTGGTGGGAACACAATAAAAACATTTTTAGGAAGGTATCATCTTCAATTCAAAGTGTTCAAGGAATAGTTGAGAAGCCAATATCTGAAGCAATTAATGTTTATGTTCAGAATCATAAAAAATTTAGCACAATTTTCACAAATTGGGATAATAGCGTACTAAAGTATTGGAAGGGTGTAAGTTTTCCCTTTAAGGGCAGCTTGAAACAGCCACAAAAAGCAAAGATTGATATGAGTCAGGTTAAGTGGCAGCCTCCAGTTAATAGTTTCTTCAAATTAAATTTTGATGGTGCTTGGAAGGGGAATCTGGGAGACTCTGGAGTGGGTGTGTGCATTTGTGATTTTAGGGGAGTGTTGAAAGTAGCCAAATCAATTGTTCTTCCATCAAGAACAAACAATATTGCAGAGGCAATGGCAGTTCTTCATGGCCTAACATTGGCTAGGAAATTAGGAATATCCAAAATTCATTTAGAAGGGGATTTTCTCATAATCATAAATGCATGCAAAGAATGAACCTATTATAATTGGCATTTAAAATACATAATGCACAATGTTTGGGTGATGCTTGATAAGTTTGAAGATTTTCACATTTCACACATTTACAGAGAGGGGAATAAGTTAACAAATCATCTAGCTAACATGGGTTGCCAAAAAATAGAGGTGTATATTTTAGAGCGAAATCTTAAAGATGGTACAATTCCAATTTTGGCAGAAATAGTGGCAAATGAAACTCCATCAATTAGGTCGCATGGGGTATAAGTTATGATGATCTTCATGTGCATGGGTTATAATTAGTATGCCTTGTTGCCATTTTATAGTGAGTCATCCTTGCTGGATTATAACGAGTCATCCTTGTTGGAGTTCACATTGTTGCGTTAGCTAAGAGATTGGAGAGAAGCACATGCGATCAAAGATTACATTGGAATGATTTAGTGTTATGTGCTTGGGTGTAATTTAGAACAAGAAAAGATAGCATAAATTGTGGCATTGATCTGTTGATTCCAGCAAATTTCCAAATACCCAAAGTTGATCATGTTACACTGATTTAATTTTTTTTCTAACATTTTTTTTGATCTGTAGGTACATCATTTAATCATTCTTTGAAGTGGTCTTCTATAAAGAAATTTCCTAGGTGTTCGTGATATATGAATACACACATTTTGGGACAGGGGGTGGAGTTTTTTTGCTCACATATATAGTTTGGTCATTATGGAGGCCAAGGGTGATTACTACTTACATATGTCTTAAAGTAGCTAGTTTCATAGTAGAATGCATAGTATTTTACAGTAGTATATATGAATATTTACAGAGTTAGAAGATCGGGTGAATATTATATCTGAAGATTTAGGTATGGCAGTTGGTGATAGTTTGATATACTGCATGACTTACAATAGTTTTAGCAAGTTGGATTTTTATAATATATAAATATTTTTATTTTATATAATATATATAGGCTTCCAAGCCTTTTTCCTTGAAAAAAAAAATCTTTAATTAAATAATTAGAAATTATTTAATCAAGAGAGAAATTAGAGCGAAAATGATGAATTATCATGAATTCATCAAATAACCTTAATTATTCAATTAATAGGGGAATAATGTAAATTTAACTAAATAATTGAACATTATTTAATCAAATAGGGGAATTACGTGAATTATGAAAGAAAATGGTGTTAGTAAGTGGAATCAAGATGTGTGATATAGTTAGGAAATTTTCAAGTGTCTATATTTTTCCCCTCTTTGAAGCTAGGTACCTATTGTATTGTTTCAAAGACCTAATGTTGCTCAGAAAAAAAAAAAAAAATTATTTTATTTTATGTGATGCCCCACTATGCCCCAATAAATGAAAGAATACCAGTATGTTTCCCCCTCGAGAGATAGAATGGAAAAAGTGATTTTCAAGTCGAGATCATGGCATGATTATAGGAGTAGTTCTATTGAGAAGAGGATAAAAAATTAGTCCTAGGAAGCTCAAATGTTTGATGCAAATAAATTTTATGATGTATACACACTCATCGTCTATGGATAGCTTTATGTATATTTTGATCACACATATTTGATACTTGAAGAGAAATGTTAGTAAAGATAGAAGAATGAGATAGAATGAGATGATAACATAGAATACAATGATGATGCTGATCAAAATACCAATAAATCTATGATTATTCCAAGATTTTATTGGACATGTGATGATATTGAATAGATTATTCCACTTTTTCTTTTAGATTATGCTTAGTTTCATCATAGCAATCTTTATTTGATGTTGCAAGTAGACACGATGCACCAAGGTTTGAAGAACCATGGTGGCTTCGTATCTAATGTGTGGACTTTGACTCTACAAATAGACAAGAGTATCCTTGTTCATACCTAACATATGAAAACCTTGTTTGACCATGTGAGAGGATGAAGTCATCGAAGTAAGGATACTAATACAAAAAGGGTATGAAGAACCTGATATGCACAAGCTGTTATATTACCTGAGACTATTCATGCACACAGAAAGCAAGTATTCACCAAGGTCGTATTACAAGAACATCCAACAAGCACAGAAAAAGATCAATGCCCCACTCCTTTCTCTCTAAATCATTTTAGACATCATTGAGAGATCATTGGAATGGAATAATAAGATAAATCAAAGACAATATCAAAGTAACAAAAATTTCAATGTCATCATATCTCTTGCCAAAGAGAGTTGTTTTGGGTTGATATCTAAAATGATGCCTATTGTAGGAAAGATCCATCTATAAGACATGTATTGGATGATGATTGGTTGTAGATGCTTGATAGGTCATTGATATGATGGTTAACTGACATGTTTGATAATGATCAAGACTAAGGATCTTGTGTTTAAAGTTTGTGTTTCTATAATTGTTGTACTTATTTTTGTTTTTTTGTCCAAAGGTGAAGATGGCGTGCTTTATTATGAATGGTAAGTTATTACGAATGAAAATGATCTAGGATGGGTGATTTTGTTTCTTTTTGGAATATTTCAATGTTTTTGACCTTTTTGAGATATTTTGAGGCTATTTTTTGGAATTTTATGTTTCTAATTTTTTTTTTAGTATTTTCAAATTTTTGGATGTTTTTGACATTTTAAAATGTTTTGAGGTTGTTTTCGAAGTTTTCAACATATTCAGACCAAGAGAATAGGACCTAAGGGACAAACCTATGCCTCGAGGGCTCATCAGAGATGGCCTTGCCTATGTAACTATGCAGAGGCTTCATAGTTCGATCATTTGGGATTGGATTAGAACACGATGGCTAATAATGTTTTTGGGATTTGATATTTACAAATATTTTTGGACTTGAGATGTTTCAAATGTTTTTGGATTTTGATGTTTTTAGATATTTAGGTTTTTTTAAAGTTATTTTGGATTTTTTTGAGAATTTTCTAGATGATACCTAGATCACGTTGTGAGATATAGGACATGGATCAAGATTTATTTAGATGCAAGATGCAAGTACTTGGCCCCAATTTTTAGCAATTTTTGAAATTCCATGAAGGAAAGCATAAAGCATGATCATCGAGATAGTGCTAGATATAGGCCATGGGACTGGATGGGATAGAATAAGATCAATGTCAAGAACCATATCAAGATATTGTCAAGAGCAAGCTTGAAGTGTCCCCCAAACCTTTGTCAAGATCAAGATAAATCATAGATTTGGATGAAAAATGGATTGGATGGATGGTGGATTTATTATGATAGATGAAAAGTTATATTTATTATGGAGGGGATAAGATGCTTCCACCTAGAATGGTGCACGTAGATGCTCGATTCTATACATGATGCCAATTTTTTAGGTTTTCATCATGGTACTTGCCCAAAGCGCCACCGAAGTGGTTTTCATTAGAGGATGATTTTTCTCTTTACTTTGTTATTAATTTTTTATTATTATTTTGATGATTTTTGAAATTTTTCAATCATGTCGCCTAGTGGTGCTGATGTAGATGGTATTTTTGTCATGATGTGCCAATGATATCCCACCTATTTAATTTTCTTTTCTAATATGTAGGCACTTGAATGTAACCCTTGAATGTTCTTGTCTTCGTCTATAACAAAGATAACCTCATCTAGATGCTCACATCGTGATAGAGTGCCCTTAGAGTCCTTATGATAAAGAGTTGCTACCAAGACATGGTCAATGCAGTTGTGGATATCAGTGATTTTGAGATAGATGGTAGAATGCAATGAGAAATATGAGATATAGATGGATTGGTTGATAGTTTGGATAGCCGATCTTTGATTCTCCAAACTTGAGAAGATGAGCAATGGAAGGTGGATATGGAATTCTGACTAAAATTAGGACCAACTCCTTCATTTACATTGTATGTCGCTCTTGAAGCTTTCTTTTACATTGGTGGACATCTTTTATGGATGAAATTCCCTTTTTATTTTTCCCCATAGTTTCTTTGACTAATGGAGTTTGATGGGGATATTTTTCTTTATTTTTCTTTGGCATCCATTTGAATTTTATTTGTCCATTTTGATTTTCCAATTCTTTAGCTTCGATGACATGCTCTTTTCTTTGATATAAATTTTCTTCTTGTTAGTCCCAATTAGTGATTGGAAAGATGTGAGGATGACGATTCATGACATGAATGGTTGAATTAATGGTAGAATTTTTATTATAAGGAATCTCCATGACTTCCATGTTCATTTTTGCATTAGGTAAACTTGCCTCTGGTATTATGAAGATAATACTAACATCTTTAGATTCTTTGATTGTTGGATAACCAATACCTACTTCTCAGTATTTTTGACTATATGCACTAATTCCAGGATAACATATTTATGTAGGCCTAATCCTTTGTCCTAATAATGCATCCACTAAAAATTTTCTACTGAATATGATTTGTCTTGGAAACATGATGCTACTTATTCTATACTCTACTGATAATCTTCAAAAGTAGTAGTAATAATATTAGATCCTAATTGTTTTTCAAAATATGTTTTTGATTCATAGTCAATGTAGGAATTTTCTTCATGATCTATGTTTGGAACGTCACCCTGAAGTTCTGTGAATTATATCATTGCTTGATCATTTGTAAGGATGTCAAGAGTAGAAGCCATTTTTTATAGGATGATCATCTATGTGTCCCTCACAAGTAAGCATCTCATGGGTAGATGTACGATTGTTTGGTGTAAGATTATGATCATCTTTTCTAAAATCTTGGATGGATTAGAAAATACTCATTATATAATGATAGTATTTTTGGGAATTGAGCTCTTCATATTGACTTATGTTAGAGCAACTATTGTTAATAGATTGGAAAATACTATTTAGATCATGATAGTACTTCAGAGATATGGGATCTTGATCTTGACTTGTTTCAGAGAAACTTTCGTTACACTAATGATTATATTTTGGACATGGCCTTTGAGTTGATGGTGGAGTATGGATGGAAGAATCTTGAATAGTCTTAATGGATTCAAATGAGGTGATAGAGGCTTCTCTTTGTATTGGGACTTCTTCAATATGTCCAATCATGAAAACATATGAGGGAGATATGTTGCAATTTGAGATGTATGTAATTCCATCATTTCGATATAGAACATTGCTAGAAATTATTGATTGATCATGATCATGTGTTAGGAAAGTATCTTGATACATGTCCAATTCCTCATCTTGTGAAGGTTGAGTAGTACTAATATGTCCTACCATGTTATCATAGGTATAGCTCACATTGTTGTAACTTATCGTCTCTTTATCTTTTCCATGATTGGGCATTGGACTTTTATGGATTCTTAGATCTTTGTTTCCAGAGTTTCTTGGTTGTTGGTCAACACTTCTCCTTGATCAATAAGGTCTTGGATGAGATGTTTTAGTTTAACACAGTTTTTTTTTTTATGACCTTTTGTTCTATGATATTGGAAAAAATCCTTGTTATTATACCATGAGGGTTTTATTTCATGTTTAGGATAATTTTGATATTTAGGAAGTTCAATGTGCTTTGACTGGATCAATTTCCTTAGGATTGTTTCAATGGGTTCCCCTAAGGTAGTGAATTATAGCTGAGGAATATTGTTAGGCCTTGATGATGGTCCTTGTGAAGGATTAGTTTTTTGGACATTTTGTTGGGTATTTTGTTGTTTGTGTGAGTTAGATGATGTGTTTATAACAAATCTTGTGCCCACCACACTGTCATTAGTCATGTTCTTATTTTTGGCACATATACAATATTTGTCACTAGAACTAGACAGTTGGTTATAAATTTGCATCGATCCCTTGGAAATGAGTTCTCGCTCAATGTTTAGACCTTTGGATATAAGTTCTTTAAAGTTTGATCCACACAAAATTCATAATTATAAGGTGAGATCCATGTTTAGATTGTTGGAAATCAAGGTATAACTTGCAGCAATATGAACTTAAATATGTGGTTGCAAATCTGAAATTATATTTACAAGATTACCATAAAATGATTAAGTGATTGAAAATTGCAACAATGAAAGAAAAATATAACATACCACAAGTCATCAACACAAGTGACACAAGATATACATGGAGAAACCCTTGTGGGAAAAAACTCTAGACCTAAAGAGATCCAATGTTTGTATTAATCTTCAAGGAAGTACATCAATACAACAATCCTCTCTACAATTTGGAAGCACTTCGTCATCCTAACAACCTACAAAGAACTCATCCTAAACCACCATCTCAAGGATCTAATATATAGAATTTTTTGGTAGAGAATACCACAAATGGTATCCCAAAATAACAAGAAAAACAACCTAAAAAAACCCACTCCCCCCTTAGTGGACAACCCATAAAACATGGAATAAAATATTAAATTATCACATGGCCTTCACATGGGTTCCTAACCCACAACCAATAGGAAATGGTCAAACTTGAGTGCTTCATAACTCTATGACAGCTCTGACGGCTACATGCAAGATCGTGCACCAACATGCACACATGGGTGCCCAACCATGCAAGAGCATGCAAAACATGCAAATAACATGCCATGGCATGCACACTCAAGTGGTCCCAACCTATAAAGTTGGATTCCCAAGAGTAATATTCTCTCGGGATGCTTAGTAACCACCATCAAAATTGGTCCACCTCTTTGAATGCAATTACAATTTGACATGTAGAAAAATAAATAACATTTATTTTGTCCCTCATGTCCCCTAGAACACTTTCCAAAGAACGTGGAGACACATAAACCAACTTAGGATAGAAATTTTAATGTCACCTATCCTAACATTCTCCCACTTGACATTATGCATGGCAATTACATCCATGAGATATAAATAAAAAATATAATCAAGTACAATGATCAAGGCCCATTGCCTTCTTGCACCAAGAGAACTTATCTGTGGTCACTGGCTTCGTGAGAGAATTTGCAACATTATCCAAAGTTTCAACCTTCTCAATTAAAAATTTACCATTCTATACCATTTCTCACACAAATTGATACTAAACATCAACATGCTTAGTATGAGCATGATACATATGATTTTAGCTAAACATGACACTCTGACTGTCACATCCAATCCTCACTATCCTGCAATCAAAACCAATGCCATTACTAAGTCTTTGTAACCAAACTGCCTCCTTAGAAGCATGTGTAGCTACCATATACTCTACTTCAGTGGTGGATAATGCAATTGTAGGCTTCCTCTTACTCATCCAACTCACTGCACCTCCAAACAAAGTGAAAACATAGCCACTAGTGGACCTTCGACTATCCAATTCACTTTCCCAATCTGCATCAACAAAACCATGTATGTCCAATGACATCCACATCATCAGTACCATGATAAACCAAATAGTAATCTAAAGTACCATGCAAATAGCTAAACACCCTCTTAACAAAATTCCAATGCTCTCTACCAAGGTTAGACATAAACCTACTCAAAACTCCCACTTCTTGGGCTATATCTAGTCTAATGAAAACCATTGCATACATTAAACTACTGACGACACTAGCATAAGAAACGCTATACATCTCTTCAAAATCATCTTAAGAATTAGGACACATGTCTAAACTCAACTAAGTACCAACCGTAAATGGAATATTTACTAGTTTATAGTCATGCATATTAAACCTCTACAAAATAGTATCAACATACTTACTTTGACTTAACCAAAGCTTTCTGTGAACCTGATCTCTATTGATTTTGATCCCAAAAATATATTTTGAAGCCCTCAAATCCTTCATATCAAATGTGAAAAAAATATGATTCTTAATCTCCTTAATCATCACCTTTCTATTACCCATAAAAAATATATCATCAACATACAAGACAATAATTGATATCTAATCATCAATAACCCTAATATAAATGCAATGATCCTCCTCACTTCTAACAAAACTGAACTTAAATGCAAATGAATCAAACTTCTAGTACCACATCCTGGGAGACGGTTTCAAACCATATAAAGATCTCTTTAACTTGCAAACCAAGTGTTCTTTTCCTTTCACAATAAAATTGTCAGGTTGTCACATATAAATTTCTTCCTCAAGATCTCCATGCAAGAAAGTAGTTTTAACATCCATTTGCTCTATTTCAAAATCATAAGAATATATATATATATATATATATATATAATAGGAATGTAATAGAAGTTAACTTAGCAACAGGAGATAAAATTTCACTGAAATCAACTCCCTCTCTCTGGGAGTAGCCCTTGGCCACCAATCTAGCCTTGTATTTCTCTAACTAACCATCTGCTCCAAATTTATTTTTAAATACCCACTTGCATCCAATGTGCTTCCTTCCTTTGGGAAAACTCACAAGATCCTAAGTATCACAACTATCTAAATCCATCATCTCCTCTTGCATGACCTGCATCCAAGACTCACTTTCTTCTGAAGAAAGAGCCTCCCTATAGGATCTAGGTTCTTCGTCAATACTCAACAAAGCAAATACACAACAAAAATTGGATGGGTTATTCCTTTCAACTAGATTTAGTTACCTTGTGGATCTTCTCAAGGTAGGAGTAAGAGGATCTTGTTCTTCATCTTCTACATTCTCATACTGCACATCATCTGAACTCTTTGAACCCTCTTCTTCTTATCGGTCCTCAAATCCATGTGGTTGTTCTTCCACATGTTCATATTCCTACTTCTCAATCTTTTTCTCGAAGTACATTTTTTTTGTCTTATCTTTCTCCTTTGGTTGTTCTTCATATGAGTAAGCTCTAAACTTCCTGAAAATCACATCTCTAGAGAAAACCATTTTACGAGCTAGTGGAATCCAAAGCTTATAACCTTTTACATTCTCACCATAACCAACAAAGATGCATTTTTGTGCTTTTGGATTCAACTTAGAATGGTTCTCTTGAGGAACATGAAAAAATTCCTCACAACTAAAGACCCTTAAATGTGAAACAAAAGGCTTTCTACCTATCCACACTTCATAAGGAGTTTTATCAACAAGAGTTGAACAAGGAGATCTATTAACCAAATAACATGTAGTACTTACAACTTTTTCCAAAAAGAATCTATCAAGCTTAGCACCACTCAACATGCTCCTAGATCTTTCCATTAAGTTTTAGTTCATTCTTTCTACTACCCCATTTTTTTAGGTGTATAAGGAGTAGCTTTTTGTCGAACAATACCTGCATACTTACAAAACTCATCAAATTCCCTAGAACAATATTCACCCCCATTATCATATCTTAACACCCTTATCTTATAATCTGTTTTCTTCTCAACTAAGGCTTTAAATTCCTTAGACTTGGTGAAAACTTCAAATTTTGCATGCATAAAATAAATCCAAGTGTATCTTGACACATCGTCAATAAAAGTAACATAATATCGATATTTTCCAAAAGAGTCAACATCCACTAGTCCAAACACATCCGAATGAATGATCTCTAATAATCTCTTAGCTTTATTAGTCCCATTAGGAAACGATGATCTATTTTTGTTTACCAAACACACAATGCTTACAAAAATCATTTTTAACAATAGAATAATCAGAAAGACCATCAACCAAATTTTTATTCAAAATAGTCTTAAGACATTTGTCACTTATGTGACCCAATCTATGATTCCACAACATAAATTCATTTTCAATGCTAGTTACATTGGTAGAATTAAAAAAAGTGGAGGCATTAAGTCTAAAAAAGTCCCTATCTGAGACCCTTTAGCAATCACCAAACTCCCTCTTACCAACCTGCAACTAGACTTGTCAAATGTCACATGCATTCCACTTTCCAGAATCATTCAACTTGGATACTAAAAGTAATTTTCTCACAAGTCCTAGAATATGTAAAAAATTATCAAGAGTTTTAACCCTTCCATCTCTGAAACACAACTTTACCTTTCCCTTACCAATAATCTTCTTTGTGTTGTTATCACCAAGGAAAACTTCTCCCCCATCATAAGTTGAATATGAAGTAAACCACTCCTTGTGAGGAGTCATATGGTAGGAGAAACTTGAATCAATAAGCCAAACATCATCACTAATAGTGTAAGTAGAAATAAAAAAAGCATCAAAATCACCATCTTCTGAGGACTTTTTTCGTGGAAGCTTCTAAACTCTTTTTCTTTTCTTACACTCCTTCACATGCCCTCTCTTACCACAATTTCAACACTTTACTCTACTCTTCCCAGGGGTTTTAGATATTCCTTTAGAATTGTCTCTCTTCTTGTCCCCTTTAGGCCCTCCCTTTTCTTTGGACCTTCCTCACACATGAAAGACATCTTGGGAGCCTGCATTCATGGACTTTATTCTCATCTCTTTCGAAAGAAGTATTGCAATGAGACTATCCATCTTCGATTTTGTACCACCACCACTTATGGCAACAATTAGATTTTCCCAAGATTCAGGTATAGAGCAAAGAAATAAAATACATTTATCTTCCTCTTCTATCTTAACATCTACAAATGCAAGATGACTTATAATAATATTAAAACCATTTAAATGTTTTGTAATAGAATTTCCATCCTTCATTTTCAAAGAATACAAACGTTTTTTGAGATACAACTTATTAGTTAAAATTTTGGCTTGGTAAATATCACCTATCCTCTTCCACAAATTATATGTCGTAGATTCTTCTGAAACATTCAAGAGGACTAAATCTGCAAGACACAACTAAATGGTTCCTCGTGCCTTCTTGTCCATTTTCTTTCAATCTTCATCAAATGTTGATTCTGGTTTCTTTACATTTGAAACTACCAACCATTGATCTCTCTCTTCAAGGAGATCCTTCATATTCAACTTCCACATCTCATATCCAATTCCATTGAATTTCTTAATATCCAAACGAGAGGTAGAAGCCATGGTTTACAATCTTCTACATAAATTTGCAAAACCCACAATGCACAAGCTCCCACTGCAACCAAAAAACCTTCAGCACTCAAAAGAAAGGCATCCCTCTCTTAACAAAACCATTAGCTATGATACCAAATGTTGGAAATCAAGGTATAACTTGCAGCAATATGAACTTAAATATATGGTTGTAAATCTGAAATTATGTTTACAAGATTATCATAAAATGATTAAGTGATTGACAATTGAAAAAATGAAAGAAAAATATGCAATACCACAAGTCATTAATGTGGAGAAACCCTTTCGGGAAAATACTCCACACCCAAAGAGATCCAATTTTTGTATTAATATTCAAGGAAGTACATAAATACAAAATTCCTCTCTACAATCCAACAACACTTTGTCATCCTGCCAACTTGCAAAGAACTCATCCTAAACCACCATCTCAAGGCTCCAATATATAGAAGTTTGTGGGAGAGAATACCACAAATGGTATACCAAAACAACAAGAAAAACCACTTGGAAAAACCAATGTCCCCCTTAGTGGACAGCCCATAAACATTGAATAAATATTAAATTATCACATGGCCTTCACATGGGTGTCTAACCCACAACCAATAGGAAATGGTCAAACCTGAGTGCTTCATAACTCTCCAACAGCTCTAACGGCTACATGCAAGATCATGCACCAACATGCACACTTGGGCACCCGACCATGCAAGAACATGAAAAACATGCAAATAGCATGCAAGGACATGCACATTCATGTGGTCCCAACCCAAAAAGTTGGATGCCCAAGAGGAATATTCTCCCAAGATGCTTTGTAACCACCACCAAAATGGGTCCACTTCTTTGAATGCAATTACAATTTGACATAGGAAAATAAATAATAAATATTTTTTCCCTTTCCAAAGAATGTGGAGACACATAAATCAACTTAGGATAGCAACTTTAATGCCACCTATCCTAAAAAAGATTTCCTGCCACAATCTCTACTTGTTGTTTTTTGGGTATTGACCATTTGCACTTGCTCGCCTTGTGTCTCCATATTTGTAGGAAAGAGGCAAAGGCTTCTCCTTTGTTTTGTTTAAGAGTATATAATTCCTCCAAGGTGATTTCGACATCAATAAATTGTAGGAGAAATGAGCTAGAAATTGGTCGATAATTTCTTGGAATGTTTTAATGTCAGGTGGTAGGTGTGAAAACCATTCTATAGCTTTCCCACCCAAACTACATGGAAAAAGTCACATTAGATATGAATCGTTATAGGAAGATTCAATGCAAGCTACATATAATTCTCTTATGTACTCTTCAAGGTTACCACATCCCTTGTAATTATCAAACTTTGGTATTTCAAAGTGTGGAGGAAAGGGTAACATTGTTATGCTTTTGTCAAATGGGTATGCACTCAAGTCTTGAATGGTATATGATTTTTTCATCTTTTCCATTTGTATATCCTGGATTTTTTATGTTAACATTTGAAGGTGTGAGGATATATATATTATTGGAATGTTTGGTAATGGATTGTAACTATATAGGTTCTAATCTTGATATGGAGGAACATTTGTGCTATATGAACCCATTTGATATTAGAGATTTCTTTGAGGTAAGGGACCCATTTGATATTGAATATTTCTTTGAGGTAGGGGACCCATTTTATAATTTCCTTGATGTTGGGGAGATGCATTGTGAGATCCATATTGACTTTGTGTGACAACATTTTTTTGTGAAGGGTTTGGTTGTTGATAATGGATGTATGATGAATGTTGGGGATTTTGTGAAGTGTTTTGTTGTGGAAACAATTTTGTTGGGAAAATAATTGTTTTTGTGCTTGTAATTGTTGTTGAGCCTACAATTTTTTTTATCCTACAATTTTTGTTGAGCTTATAATGTTTTTGTGTATGAAGTTGTTGTAAGGTGGTGTATTATTGATGTTGAGGATGTTGTGAGGTGGTTTGATGTTTTGGAATGATATTTTGAGAAGATGGTTGTTGATGTTGTTGTGGGATGAGTTTTTGTGAAGATGATGTGGTTAAGGGATTGCTCCCATAGTTCACCATTTTTGGATTTGACATGTTTGTATTTGATGCATTCATGTTTGGTATTTTCTTATTTGGTATGTTCGTGTTTGTTTAGTTGGTGCATGGTGGTGGATTGTTTGTATTTGGTAAACCTAGATTGGTTGAAGTCCGTAGATTTTGAGTGTTATAACATGGATTGTTATATTGATTCATGAAGTTCATTTGATTCGCTCCTTGTAAAGTAACCATGGGTTGACTTAGTGTATTTGTTGAAGAAGGTTTAGGTATTTGTTCAATGATGCGATGCACTAAGGAGTCATTCCCTTGTGGGAAATTCTTTTCTCCTATGCTTGATGTTGTTGGTTGTTCCCTAAGTTGATTAATGTCAAAATCTATGAGAAATTTAGCACCTTGTTGTGCCAGTACTAACATGTATTGGTTGGGATCTTGACTTATCAAAGTTTCAACCACTTTAATAAGAGATTGGTCTTGTTGCATCTCTAATATTTGGTCAAGAGTGAATTCAAGTTCTTTTTCAGTGATGTCTTATATATGGACCATTTCCACTTGAGATGTTTGAGTTTGTGTTTTTGTTGGTAAATAAAATTCATACCCTTGAGAACTAGTTTGAGGCATCCCATAGGGTTTGTCATTAACATTTGTGGTAGTAGGATCATTGTAATTTGACTCCATGCTTCTTTTGTATTGAGATCTTGTTGTGACCATACAACTTGTAATAACCATAGGATATGTTTTGATTACATGGGAAAAACAGGTTTTGAAGGGACCCAAAACCCTTTACAATTGTAGATACAAAAGGCTACTCAAAAGATGAAACACTAAAATATCAATAGTAACCATTAGCAAAAAAGAAATAAAATAATAGGAAAGAAACCAAGACCCAACAACAACGAAACAGACAAAAAAAACACAGAGAACATGACACTACTTCATGCTTCTTAAGGTGTTGGCCACCTCAAGTTCCTAATTCCTATGGAGCCTAATCATGTCGAATAATTATTTTTTCTCGTCCTCAAAGGGCTTCCTCCAGTCACCCACCCCTCTAGCAGTAGGGCCTTTAGCATCATCCTTTCCACCATTTTTCCCTTTCCTTTAGCCACCTACTCTTTCTCTATCAGCTCAGAAAAATACAACCGGTCCTCTCTAAGCTCACTAATCTTGCGGAATAGGACCTCCAAAGAGTCTGCACTATTCTTAATAGAAATATGAGAGGCATGGAGAAATTTCTTGATATCATCATTGGTCTCCAACACCTTGGCCTCTAAATCAGCTAGGTGTTGTTCACGTAAGGACTTAAAATCAGTGAAAGAACATTCAAGATCAATAATTCTATCAATCGGAATATCTAAGGTAAATCCTTTCAGAATATTCTGCACATTCTTTTTCAAACCCCTTATTTTGATGTTAACCCTGTTGAATTCCTATAGAGTCCATTTTGCCAATTTGAAAGTACTAGTGGCCCCCACACTCGTCATGTCGAGGAGATCAAACATTGAGGTGGTGTCATCATTAAGATAGGAGAAGTCCTCTGACAGGGGGTTAACCTCACTACAACAAAATAGGCAATTAGTGCCTAAAATAGCACCAAAATTTAGTGCATTTGAGTTCATGAATTGGACACTTTTGTCGGCGCAAAATTCAGTGCCAAACTACATGTTCTCTTCAACGCCATTTTTTGCACTAGATTTTGCGCCAGATTTAACATTGGATTTTGCACCAAAAATGTAGCGCAAGCAATAACGCCTCCTTTAGCGCCTGGAATAGCGTCGAGAAGCATGACCAATTTAATGTCAAAAATAGCGCCTAAATTAGCGCCCAAATTGGCTTCTAGTTTTGCTTCCATGTCTGCTCCCACTTTTGCTTCTAGTTTTTCTCCCAATTGTGCTTCATGTTTTGCTTCTGGTATGGCATTGAAAATAGCTTCTTTTTTGGCTTCCTAATTGACTCCAAGTTTTGCTTCCATTATGATGTCTTTTGTTGCTTCCAGTTTTGCTTCCATTATGATGTCCTTTGTTGCTTCTAGTTTGGCTTTTGATTTTGCTTCTAGTTTTGCTTCATGTGTTGCTTCTAGTTTTTCTTTTGGTTTTGCTTCCAGGTTTGCTTCCGATTTTGCTTCCATTTTGCTTCCATTTTTGCTTCTAATTTTGCTTCCAATTTTTCTTTGGGTTTTGCTTCTAGTTTTGCTTCTGATATAACGTCACTGGTTGCATCTAGCTTTGCTTCCATTTTTGTTTTTTTTGTTGCTTCTAATATGGCTTCTATTATTGCATCTTTTGTTGCTTCTAAAATTGCTTCCATTATTACTTCTTTGTTTGCTACCTGAATTGCTTTTGTTTTTGCTTCCTAGATAATGCCAAGTTTTGCTTCCAAGATTGCTTCTAGTTTGGCTTCCATTGTTGCTTCCTTTTTTGCTTCTAAAAAATGCTTCTTGTTTTGCTTCCATTTATTAATTTAATATGTTTTATTTCAATTTAATTAGTTAAATATATCATGCCTCTTAAATAACTCATGATTATAGAGTAAGTTATTTAATTATTTAACTCATATGATTAAATAACAAGATAATTATTATAACATGATCATCATCTATAATTAAAACAAGTGAGTCAAATATCTATAATTAATTGAATTTGACACCATCCATCCTGAGCAGTAAATTAAAATCATCATACATAATAAATATCCATCCAAAAATCATCGACCACTTTCAATATATATAAATTGACAAGTCAATACTAATAAGATCATCATCATATATAACTAAAACAAATGAAAATCAAATATGCCAGTAGATCAATAACATGTGAAAATGATACATGTGCAACAGTCGACATAAGTCAAAATGTTACATGTACAAATGATATAAGTAAAAATGATAAATTATGTAACTCAAAATGATACAAGTCAAGATGATACATGTCCAAATGATATAAGTCAAAATGATACATGTCAAAATGATACAACTCGATAATATGGTACTACAGGCCGTGAAAATGATACATATGATAGAAACCATAAAAAGAGGCATCATAACGATATATCAACAATGATCCATGATGTAGTCTATATGATCATGAATGTCGCTGGCTACTACTAGCAACTGCCTCATCATCATCATCATCCTCGTCATCATCATCATCATTGTCATTGGGCTCAGTGTCTTTTGTATCTGCATCATCATCATCCTCTACCATGTGATTTGTACCGGAACCAACATATTTTGGATCTATATCATGAGGATCATCTTGATCTTCTCGAAGACTCATTTTTTGCAAAAAAAAACATTTAAAATGAAAAGTTATTATTTATTTCATGCAATAATTTATTTTTATGTTATATATCTAATATTACAACATATAAAATGAAACCATAATCATATTGCATCATATCAAAGTCACATACCATAATAAAATTTCAAAAAAATTACAGCTAATATGTCATTCCAATGATGTAAAACATGCAACAATTCTAATAAGCGTTAGTAAAGATAATAAAATTTTTTTTTATACAATTTAACTATCAACTATAAATTCTATTACATAACCTTAAGTGCCAACCCTCTACATTTTGTGCTATATATGATTATGTTTTCCTTGAAGATCCTTTGAGAGTGAACTGGTCTATATATCTTCTCCTATATTTCAGAAATGGATATTTTTCTAGGACATTTTGGCATTGTAATATGCTTCAAAGGTTCTTTGAGAATTAACTAGTCTATATGTCTGCGTATTATAGAGTCAATATTGAAAGTCAAATTTTATTATGATTTTAACTAGAGATTAGATCAAGGATGTTGAGCTTTTAACTAGAGATTATGTAAACATTGAATGTGATTTATTGTTTTTATGAACGATGAAATCATTACAAGATCCATGGTGATATATTGTGAAGCCTATTTTCTTAAGACATCGACATATTATGTATAAGTTTCTACTGCAAATTATATGAGATTAGTTCATGGATCACTTGGTCTCCATTAGCTCACACATGTTCGTTCATCACTTTTTGACATAGATCGACCTTCTCATTAACACACGTGGGACTTGATTTGGCATTGGCACATATGTTGACGCATGATAGAGATGACATAGCACCCTTGCACACATGTTGAGGCATCATGGAGGTTGTTTATTGGTTCATGCATGGATTATTTGGTCTACTTGACCCACATGAGATACTTTATTACTTTTCTATGTGGAGTGGAAATTCATCTTCCAAAGGTGTGGGGTTGATCTAGCATTTGGGCACACATTCTCGAGGATTTAGGTCATATTAACAAGATGTATATTTAGTGTTGTTTAAATCCAATCTGGTCATGTATGACATTTATTAAAGTTATCGTGGCATGTGAACTTTGTGCTCTCATTTTTCTTTCCATTTCTTAATATCACTATGATATTAGGATGTAATATTATTTTTTCCTTCATTCTCTGAATGCATTTGTATAAATGGTACTATGGGGATGGTTGAAGCACAACTCTTTTTTACATTTATGGTTTAGTTATTTGTTTGTAAGAAAGCTATGACATGCAACAATACTTGAGCATACAAAGAATAGTTCTTCAGGACATTTTGTATTTTGATTATACTATTTTTAAGTGACCTTTTCATGTATATAATCATATCATGTTCATGTATGCTAATATAAGGAAGCTATGGAGGTAGTTCAAAGAGATGGCCCTAAAATTTTGCCTCATCTTACAAAGTCTATAGGAATAGGAATAGGGATCGAATTTCGAGAGTCTGGTTTAAGTTTGAATTCAATAAATGACAAAATTGTGAAAGCGGATTTTAATGTATCACTTGGGTTTCATAATTTGTAGTTACAGACTGGTAACCCCAAAACACAAAATTATTCATTGCTCCTTGTTGACACTGTGGTTGTTAAGGATAAAGGGCCTGAAAATGCAACTGGGGTTGGCTCTAAAGTATACACTGATGTTGCATACTCATCTAACGATGATGATGAAGATGAGGAAGTGAAACAAAATCCCAAGGCTAAGGTAAATGGAGGAGAATTAGGCATCTCCAAGGCAACCTTACAATTTGATAATCAAGAGATGACTAAAGAAGAGTAGCGCTAGCAACACCAAGTAGAACTTGCAAGGAAAAATAATGAGGAGACTACAAGAAGATTGGCTGCAGGGGAAATTGGTACATGAGATGGACATGGCTCTTCCAAGCCATCCACTGAGATGGTTTCCTGCAAAAATGTGGATGATGTCACTATTTCTAGAGAGCTCATGATTCAAGTTGATATGAAAAATGATGCTATTTTGGTACCCATATATGGCATCATGGTTCCATTTCATGTAGCCACCATCAAGAGTGTCACAAGCCAACAAGATGGATGGAATTCTTATATAAGGATAATTTTCAATGTTCTAGGTACCGACTTTAATGCCAACTACATGCCAACATTGAAATTCCCTAGCAATATTTATGTTAAGCAAATTTCCTTTAGATCCAAGGATTCAAAGCACATCAACCATGTGGTACAAACGATTAAATTCCACAAACAATCTGTAGCAATGAAATATTCTGAAAATGCAGAGAGAGCTACACTGGTGACTCAGGATAAACTTTAGCTTTCAAAAAAAAATCCAATTAGGCTGGCAGACTTGTAGATCAGGCCAACATTTGGTGGAAGAGGAAGAAAGATGACTAGAACTCTTGAGGCCCACCATAATGAATTTTAGTATTCAACCATGAGATCAAAAGAGAGAGCTAATATCATGTATCAAAAGATTAAGCATGCATTCTTCTAGCTAGTGGAGAAGGAGATGATTAGTTTGCTTCATTTTCATTTGCATAACCATATCATGGTGGGAACCAAGAAGACCAAGGATGTCTAGTTTTATGTGGAGGTAATGGATGTGGTCCAAACTTTAGGAGGGGCAAGAAGGTCAATGTATGATCCTGATGAAATTGAGGAAGAATAGCAAGAGAGGGATAGGAAAAATAAAATTACTATAGAGTTTCAAGGATTTTTTAAGCGAGTAACAGAGCTATGGGAGTAGCCTCATCTAAAATATTTTGAACTAGAGTTTGATATAACATTTAGAGAGCTTGGTTTTCATGGAGTTCCTTTCAAAGCCTCTTCTTTTATTGTTCCTACGGTAAACTATTTGGTAGAGTTGGTGGAATTACCTTTCTTAGTAATCACTATTAGTGAGATTGAGATTGTTAACCTTGAGAGAATAGGACTTGGGAAAAAGGAATTTGATATGGCTATTGTTTTCAAAGACTTCAAGCCAGATGTACTCCGCATTGATGCCATTCCTCAATCTTTGCTTGATGGCATCAAGGAATGGTTGAACTCCGTGGATATAAATTATGATGAAATTAGAATGAGATTGAACTAGCAACCAATTTTGAAGACTATTACTGATGATCCAAATAAATTTATTGAAGATGGTGGTTGGGAATTTTTGAATATGGAAGATAGTGATTCTGATTCTGATAATTATGAAGATTCGGATCAAGGATATGAACCCTCTGATGTAGAAGAGGAATTAGAATCAGATGAAGAAGGTTCATAAGATGAATCTCTTATGGAGTCAGATGAGGATGAAGAAGAAGAAGAAGATTCTAAAGAGGAGGAAGGTAAAACATGGGATGAATTAGAAGTCGAAGCTAGAAATGTAGATAAGGAAAAAGGAGATGAGTCTGACAGTGAAGAGGAAAGGCGACAATGAAAGTTAAAAGCTATAGGGAAGTCTCGGGCACCTGATATTAGAGATTCAAGAGGAATGCCTACCAAGAGGCATAAATTCAAATGAATTGAGTTCATATGCATGCTTCTACTATTTATTCATGCACATAAATGGTTCAACTGTTTATGCAAATGATGCATATATGTTAACTTGATCAGTGTTGTTACTTCGGTAGTTTGACTTCTATGACAACCAGCCATTAGGCCATTGTGTGCGGGAACATTTTTTTGTTTTTTAGTTAGCTTTTTTGGATAGCTCTACTGGGTGTTGAGGACATTCCATTTATCTTTTGAATGTTAAGAATTCTAGTATTACACACTTCTTTATGTTAATCATATCAAGTTGCAGGCTTTTTACTGCTAATTTCTTTATTTATGGAGTTTTTTAACTTGGAAGACAGGAATTTATTGCCTTTTTTTAAATTAGATGGACAAATTAAGTGGCTAGTTAGCTATGCCAAGTGATGAGTTAGTATGCAATATTAAGGGTTTTCTATATCAATTCATCTTTTGGTTGTTTATAATAATTAAATAATGTGAATGTTCTATAAGGTTAGCTAATTCTATCAAAGCAACCACTTGGATTTTTACTTGAGTTTCACAAAAAAAATCAATGATATAATTAGGAGTGTCTTTTTTTCTTTACAAACAGTTCAAAAATATCATTCACCTCTTAAGCATTGGGGAAAAGATGTGTAAATTATTGTCTACATTTGCAACATTGTAAGAGAAGAATATTCAAATTGTATGGTTTTCCCTGACTTCTAGTGTATTCCTTCCTTAATCTATATGAGCATTTTTCATCGGTAGTTGGTTGTGCTCCAGGCATTTCGTTTATGAGTGTTTATTATTATCTAGACTACTTGACAAGTTGGCATTCTGCTTTTATTTCTATTGTTGTAGGCTTTCTTGATAAATTTTCTTTTCAAATAGGAATGTAGATATCATTGTTTAATTACGTAAAAGAAAATGGACTTTATATCTTTGGAATTTTCTACATTCCAATGGCTATATATGATTATGTTTTCCTCGGAGATCCTTTGAGAGTTAACTGGTCTATATATCTTCTTCTCCTATATTTCAGAAATGGATATTTTTCTAGGACATTTTGGCACTGTAATATGATTCAAAGGTTCTTTGAGAATTAACTAGTTTATATGTCCTTGTATTTTAGAGTCAATATTGAAAGTCAAACTTTATTATGATTTTAACTAGATATTAGATCAAGGATATTGAAATTTTAACTAGAGATTATGTATACAGTGAATGTGATTTACTGTTTTTATGAACGATAGAATCATTACAAGATCCATGGTGATATATTGTGATGCCTATTTTCTTAAGCATCGACATATTATGTATAATTTTCTACTGCAAATTATATGAGATTAGTTCATGGAGCACGTGGTCTCCATTGGCTCACACATGTCTATTCATCACTTTTGACATAGATTTACCTTCTCATCACCACACATGGGACTTGATTTGGAATTGGCACATATGTTGAGGCATGATAGAGATGACATAGCACCCTTGCACACATGTTTAGGCATAATGGAGGTTGTTTATTGGTCCATGCATGGATTATTTGGTCTACTTGACCCACACGAGATACTTTATTACTTTTCTATGTGGAGTGGCCCTTCATCTTCCATAGGTGTGGGGTTGATCTAGCATTTGGGAACACATATTCATGCATGGGAGGACTATTTTATGGTTTTTGGGTGCTTGGAGTCTAGCGCCACTCCCTCTCTCTATAGGACTTAGGCTTGGATTTTACACAAAACACTCTCTCTATAAGACCTATGTGGTGGTTCAAGGCCCTATGCCACATCACCCATGGGTCCTAGAAGTTGATGTTACAAAAAAAGTGCCTAGTTTTTAAGCTTGAAAGATAGCCTAAAACTCAAGATGAGGAGTTAGACAATTAACTTCTAGGAACACTAAATGGTACACTTCCATCAACCTCAAGGGTTCAGTAAAAAACATAGTGGCCCTAGTTAGCAGGTTGTATGGGGAGAAGGATGCTTCTCATTTTCAAGAATCCTAAGTCTCATTGCTACATATGTTGCTTAAAGAAGGGCCAATTTTAAACTAGGTAGTTGTTTTTTCACACTTTGTGCAATGAAATAACGAGAGTTGAGTCTCCTCCAGTGGGCACAAAGCCAAAATTCTATACAACCTCTTACTTGTGTTATATTATTTGTCCAGCTAATAAATTATTTGGGGATGAATTGGACATGGAGCATCCCATGTCATTTTTTCCATGTTTATTGCTAGGACCAATGCGAGCACAAATATTCATCCAAATATGAGCACATATATGAACGATTCTTTTCTCCCTTGCATGAGCTATTATTTGAGAAAAGGTTCCCTAGGTTGTCTGAAGACATGATCAAAATCTTGGAGAACCTAAAAGATTACTCCCTATATGAGTTGTTAACATATAGGAAGATCTATGGCACCACAAAGGCACCCCATACTTTTCCCAAGCATGTATTTGAAATGTTGTTGATCAAGAAGTTGCATGTCATACTATACTCTTGAGACTTAATGAAGCCATGGAAGCAATGGTAATGGATGTAGATGATATGGATCTAGTGACTAGAGCTATGATTAGGGTCGCCACAACACAAGAAAATGAATCAAACATCCTTAAAATGGCATGAGAAATGGAAGGGCATAAGAAGGAAATTGAGCACTTGAAGCATCAAGTGGAATACTACAAGGCTACAAGGTATGGCATAGGTGATTACATGGAATACGCATTAGAAATCCATGATGACTTGACCTTGGTGCAAAAGAAGTTCTGCAAGGATGTGTTAACTCTATAGGATGCCTACCAAGATGCATCAAAAAATTCTTACATGTTAAAAGAACGGAAACATCATGAGGAAGGATTTCAAAGATGCATGTGGATCACTTAGTAGAATGGCGACATGAATTCAAGGAAGCACACCTTGAGATACCATGTTTGAGAGAAAAGAAGATAAATCAAATCAACATGGGACTAAGTTACTCAAATGATACAACTCATAACTTAAATGAGGACACTTAAAGAGATTAAAAGACCATGGTCATTAATTAACAGATGTGATGAAAATAAGGCGTGAATGTCACCCACTTCCCTTTAAGGCAAACAATATTTTTTCCTCAACATGAAATAATGGGACAATTGAGTGGGATCTAGGGACAACAGAGAAGCACTTTAGAACTCATCCTACGCATCAATAAACAACTCAATACAATAAATGCAAATTGACATATTAACACAACAATATCCAACTAAGTTATTGAAAGTCAACTATTGATACCTCGTTCTCCATCCAAATTACAAAATCGGTCCACTTTTTGCTTTGTAACATTTCCTTTTCAAATTGTGTTGCATGCTGGCCATATTTCTCCTCCTGTCAAAACATGGCACATGGACTAGTTAAACTAATTAATATGCAATCATTTAATTTTTCCTAGGAAATAAAAATATATATATCATTTAACATATTAAATATACTTAAAAATGTATAGATCAAGGCCTGTAAACCTTTCTGGCCACTGTGATGCGTGGCACAAAGTTTTTCAAGCCTAGCCTTGGAGCCCTTGTCCTAAAACATATACTTATTCAATTTAACTATGCACAAATAAAATTTAAAAATCGTTTAATAAATTTGATATAATCTTATGAGAAAATTCAAATACCTGCGTACTCTCCTCATCGGACTTCCTCCGTGCATCAAACTTCTCATATTCTTTTACAAGATCTTTCCATAATTTCACACTTACATCAATTGGCCTTTTTTTGAGCCTTAGCTCAGGAGGGAGTTTTTTTATCTTCTTTGTTTGGTTGCACCGAAATCTCTTGCAATTTTGAGACATTCGTAGCTTTATCTTCTTTACAAACCAACCTATGCCAAATTCAGTCTCCATGTCATTGATAACTACTTTTTGCAGGTGCATGGGTATCTTTGAGAATGGAAAATGTAGATGGTCTTTGAACGTTGAAGGCATGATTCCTTCAACCTATTCACAAATGTTTTTTAGCATCTGTCATTCGGACTTCCCCTAAAACCACATTGTATTCTATCTTGGTATCGTAGCTACCAATGCAAGATGCAAAACATGGCATGGTGGAAGAATTTTGTGTCCCAGGAGTGGCTAGGACATTGGAAGTCTTTGCTCCCTATTCCACATTCTTAGAATTTATTGTTATTGATTTCCTCCTAGATCTTTTGCTTCATCCAGGACTGGTTGGGGAATCAATTGATTCCCTTTGACATAGTTGATTTGGTTGCAATGTTTTAGGGGCTTTGCTAGATCGTTTTTCTATGTATCTAGAAAGCATTGTCAAGTCCACACCATCCAATTTGTTCACTACCTCTACCCCCAATATGGAATCCAATGCCTCTTTATCTTTGTCAGTCTCATGTCCCTATATATATATATAAAATAAATTTCTTCTTTTAAATTTAGAAATAAAAAACTAAAAACTAAAAATCAAAGAAACAATTGAAACATTTACAAATCTATAAGTTGACAATGAATTACCTCATTGTGGCCAGAGTCTACTCCCTTTGCTCCCTTCCCTCTATTGCTTGAAATTTTGAGGCGACCTAGGGAAAAAAAAAATCGTTTAGTCTGTGGAGGAAAACGAAGTACACACTGCTGGGTATGAAAGTTTTGTTTTGTGGTATGAAAGCAAGCCACCAAAAAAATAAAACTTGATTTATGTAGAACCGAGGTATTATGCAGAGCTAGTATTTATCCATGAAGAAAATAAAAAATCTGATTGAGATTGCATGCATTATGATTGTCAAACTAATGTATTTGACGTCATACAACATTTACCATTTTCAAAAAGCAAAGGACCATAAAAGGAATAAATGCATAAAATAATTTGTAACCCATTAGAAAAGTATATTATGCATAAAAGGAAATAGAAATCAAACCATTAGAAAGTGGGATCCACATACCTGAATAGAAACATCAAAAATGTGTTTTCCAATAATATTCCAGCTTTCTGTGTCTAGACTAATTGCATTTGGAATATCTGTTTTAGCGAGCTATAGCTTTACTAGATATGACCCATTTTGAAGCCCTAAACCAATGTACATGGCAGATATGTGTGTCGTTTGATAGAGTTTTGTATCCAATGTATTTGAAACTAGATATCTAATGGATGGTGAAAATTATATGTGATAGAGTCCATAAAAGACCCAGTATGAAAGTTAAACTGGGCGAAAAAAATTAAACTCCAGCGCAGGCAGGAATTTTTAATTTTCGTCAACTTATGAAAGTTTTTTTTCTGCTTTTTTGTTGTGTGGTATGTTTTAACGCCAAATTTAGTGCTGAATTTCAGCCCTAAATGTAATCTCTTTGGGGTGCCAAAGGCGGAGTAAAGTGCACCTAATTTAGCGCTTAGTTGTGCCAAACCAAAATGTTCCTCATGCAAACATTTGGAATTGAGGTAAATTTTTAAGTAGTAAGGGTTTTATAACATTGGAATCTAGTGTGACAACAACATACCACCAACTAGCTTGGAAAAAAATGGATACATCCTAGAAACTTTACATAATAAAAACATAATTTGATGGAACTTAAAAAAAGTAGTATTGTGTTTTAGTAACTTGAAAACAAAACTCTTTTACCTATCAAACAAATAAATTCATATCTCATGCCTTCTCTTGGTTAATGAAGATATGCATGCTAGCTAAATCAATCAAGATGTCAAAGGTTTTAGCTAGTGGCTAGACTTCCATGCAATACTAATTATGAAAACATTACATATTAGGCTACAAATATGATTTCCATACAACATAAAGTAGGTCATGCTATGTATCAATCTTTCATTAAAGTTGTAGTAAATTGTTAAGTCTTATATGGGTTGAGCTATTTGTAAATATTTTTTGGATTTTATTTGATGAGGGGATTTCTACATAACCAAGCCAACTACTTTCACCACAGCCTCTATGGAGGATAAACACCAATCATGAAAAAAAAAAATCAAGAATTAAAGTTTTGGATCTTATCTAAGATAAATATTCTCACACTATCCAATGTAAAGTAGGTTTCAATCAAGAATAAGGAATCCGATCTCTAGTTTTCAAAGAGAAAATATCTATGGTTTTAATGAATTTGTGGAATAAATGTAAGGTAGACAACCAGCTAAAATTATTAGTAATAGGTTTTCTTTCATCTAGGATAACAAGGGACCATGGAAGGGATGTTCAGCTAAAATTATTAGTAATAGGTTTTATTTGTAGTCAACATGTAAATAAATGTCTTTTTGATGTGAATTTGTAGTCATCTTGTAATCATAAGATTTGAACTCTATTTGTCAAGATTCTGTGTGTAAAATTTTTGTGAAGAGAAAAATGTTGCAATGTCCTATTTTGTTTTTCATAGTGCATCTTAATGAAAAGCGAGCATATTAACAAGATAATTTCAACAATATTCTCTTGGTGCACAACTGTTATGTGACTATTGTCATTTTTGTGTATTACAGTATTCAGAGGAGGCCATGGAGAGAGGATGTGGATGGCATAGAACTACTAAATCACAAAGAGGAAAGTGGGTGGAAATAGATATGACAATGGAATCTGCAAATACAATAGAGGTAAGAAGAGAAAGCAACCTCAACCAAAGGAGGAAGGTGTTTATGAATTCACAAATGCTACAACATAGAGGAGATAAAGTCATTTTTTTGTCCATGAGGCCCCTGAGGTCAAACTTATTGGTTGAAAATTCACAAGAATGGTGATTAAATGTGCTTCTATGATCAAGGGAAAAGTTTGAAAATTAGGATGGCCAAAACATGATATCAATATGTAAAATATATGACTAAAGTGAGGTTTTGTGTTGGATAGCATATTCATTGACATGATATAATTGGTGTACTAAACATTATTTACTATGTTGTGTATTATAGGGGTGAGACAAGGCCATGGCAACAAATCGGTATCAGGACATAATAACTCGGCCACAATAACCTTAGACACAATAACCCCGTCATAATAACCCAAGGAAAAAATAACCCAGGGTCATAATAACCCATGGAAAAAATAACCTCGTGGTCAAAATAACCCATGGATAGAATAACCCATGTAATTTATAAATTTTGTTTTCCTTTCTCTATATTCTTACGGGGATATTTTTTCCATGGGTTATTTTGACCATGAGTTATTTTGGCTTGGGTTATTATGACCCTGGGTTATTTTGTCCTTGGGTTACTATGATCGGGTTATTCTATCCAAGGTTATTTTGGTCAGGTTATTATGTCCTATAACCTAACAGATTGTTTCATACCAAATGAGGACACAACGGATGAAGCGGGACATCGGGTACTCAAATTTTGACTTAACTTAGGAAAAAATGATCTAATGGCATTTTGTGATACGTCCATCTTTTTTCATAGTATTATTGAAATTTATAATGTATTATCCAATCTTGACATAAATTAATCCATGTTGTTGATTATTTTAGATGGAGATTGGAGCAAATGCAGAGCCTGAGCGTTCAACTAGCAAAAGAACAAGATATGTACGTGGACATGGACCTAAAACTATTAAATCACATAGAGGATATTGGGTGGAAGAGGATATGACAATGGATCCTACAGACACAACAAATGATTGCACTAAACAAGAGGTTGGTTAGGAATATAGTACATGGGATGAATACTTTGAGAAAATTGTTGTTTGTGGATGTTATGTATGTTGTGGAAAGAAACAATTCAAACAAGCAATTGCACAAAGACATTACATATATGATGAGCTTACATTCGGTAGTATGCCTCCTACAATCGATTCAAATCCAATAGGAATTTTGGTAAGTAATTTTTGAATTTGATATAAATAACATGCATACTTTGTTTAAAAATTATTTTATATTAAAAGCATCAAGTTTCCATAGTCCATGATAATCAAGTGTTAATTTATGGATTGAAACAGTGCTAATTTTTTACATCAACGTTTCGGATCATACTCCATGATCCATCATCAGGATGATATGCAAGCAATAAAGAGAGAGAGTGTGTGATCATACTCATTGAGAGTGTGATCACACTCTCTCTCTCTCTTTATTTCTTGCAGATCATCCTGATGATGGATCATGGAGTATGATCTAAAATGTTGATGTAAAAAATTAACACAGTTTCAATCCAAAAATTGACACTTGATTATTTTATATTATTTAAATAGCTAATTTTTTTCTTAATGGATACTTGCAAGATAAAGTTCTTGGTTTAAATTTTCCCAAATCACCGACTTCCATCCTAGAGGGAAATGATCATTTATCAGATGATACATCTAACAAAAATATGTGCCAATATACCAGCTCGGAAGATGAGGAATTGATGAAAACAAGCAACAAAACAAGAACCGGTTTAAAGATGCATAATTTTCTTAAAGACAAGGGGAAGGTGGACTACATACCCCATGAGAATGAATGTGATGGAGATGATGACTTTCCCCTGAGTTTGAGATCAATTTACAAAGATACATTTGATCATCGACTATATTGTGCTTGGCCTAGTGATCAACAAGTACCTAGAGTGTATGAGTTGTTTCAATTTTGGGGAGTACAACTACATGATACGACCCTCCAATATTCATGGAGCGAATCTAGACCTCTTTATTGTACAAAATGTACATGTGGTATCTAAACATATAAACAATTCAGAGCAAACCACTAGGAGATTAATGCCATATTATGGTCCATCCTATTACAATGCTGAATGGAGAAGGCTAGCAGAATATAAGCCTAGCATGTCAACATATGGTCTAAATTTGAATATGTATACACATCATCTCCAATTGGAAAGTGGAAAAGAAATGAATAGAGGTCATCTTATGTATATGGAGGGACGTGCATACACACAAAAATATTGCAGGATTTATAAATAGTAGTAAGGGAAGGGACCCTACTATAAGAACGAATTGCCAATTTGTTGAAGTTATAAATGATAAAGATGGAGATATGGAAAGAGAGGTTGATAGATTGATAATGGTTGAGGCTATTATGGACCTTACTATTTGGGATGAGTTATTGATTGATTACCCCTTCTTAAAATGCACTCCTGCGTGAAAGAAAAGGGAAGAACAAGGTCTCCCTAAGGATGTTCTTAAGGGCAGAAAACCAAAGAATAATAAATGAGTGTGGAATGATGTTTTATAAACTATGTTGTCAAAATTTTGTTTTATTTAAATTATTGTATAAAAAAGGTAGTATATAAAATAATGTTCCATTATTCAATTGATGTATATATGTTCATACAATTTTTATTTTTATTTTTTAAGCCATATTTGATTATATTTCTTTGAAATTGATACATTTATGATTTATCCAATTTTTTTCAAACATTAAATAATGCCTGTGTTTGTTGATAGGTAGAAGATGTTGATGAAACACATACTAATACCCAAGATCCAACTAGGTTATTAAGATTTGGACGGGATGATCCAAACCATCCTTTAAACAATACCAGGGTGAAAAGAGCAACATTGAAGAGAATACTACCAGTTGAGAAATTTGAAGAGATGATAAGATCCACATACACTGATGACATGCCACCTAGCCTTAATAATGATGATCATGATAGTGAAAATCCAGTGCATGAAGAAGGATTGAATGAAACACTTACTGGTTTCTTTGAGGATGGAAACAATGATGACAATAATGATCATATGGTTGAAAGTAACAATGATAGCAGGGTAATTACCACCAATGTAATATTGATGATAACAACCTGAAAGATTCCATCAAGCAAGCAGTGAAGACACCCATGTTCAAATCAGGTGCAAGTAGAACCTCAAAACTGGCATGCACATTAATATTATTAGAAATCAAGTCACTATTTGGTTGGTCAGAAAAAGGATGCACTACCCTACTGAAGTGAGTTGAAATCTATTTCTTACTTTGCATTGTCAATTGGTGTACATAATTCATAAACATTCATCAACTTCATTTATATTTCTTTAAGGGGATTTTAAAACCATATATTGTATATAAAAATTCCTAGTATAAATTTACATATCAAACATGTTCATCATAAGTCAAACATTCAATTGATTTAATCTCTGGAAATCTTACATGGCACTAAAATATTCCCTGAAGAGAATGTGTTTCCATCAACTTGCAGAGAGACGCGTCTATTGTTGGTTGATTTGGGGATTGAATATAAACAAATTCATTCATGTAAAAATGATTTCATTTTATACAAAGATGAATATAAAAACAAGGTATGCAAAGAGAAGAGATATCACACAAATGTACAAGGTCCTATAGTTCCAAAGAAGGTTTTACATCACATAAACTTCAACGAATGTTTCGTTGCAAGTCACTTGCACAATTCATTGACTGGCATGCAAAGAATAGGAGTAAAGATGGATTCATGCAAATTTCAGTTGACTCCAAAGCAATGAAACACATAGAGGAAAAATGGCAAAGAAAATTCAAAGATGAACCCCGTAGTATCAGGTTTGGTCTTGCAATTGATGGAGTGTGCCCATTCTCTTTCCTGAGCTCAAATTATAGTGTTTATCCAGTCGGATTGATAGTATACAATATTCCCCCATGGATGAGTGTCAGAAAGGAGCAACTTATGATGACTCTCATTATTCTAGGAAAACATCAAGTTAAAAATATGGATGTTTATCTTGCACCTTTTATTGATGAGATGCAACCGCTATGGAAAGGCATAAGAATGTATGACATATCATGTCCTCCATCAAATAGGTCCTTCATGTTGTATGGTGTGCTATGTTGAACTATTAATGATTTCCCAGGACTTGGTGTTTGTTCTGGTAAGATAAATATTTATGTATTTACACTCATAATTTATTTTCATCCCAAATTTCATACTTAGTTTTATACTATTTCTTTGATGTTATTAACATTACTTATTGAATTGCATGACTTCAAACAAAGGGGATATTTGCATGTCCAAGATGTGCAGAACAATTTCAAGGGTGGTATTCTAAAGATCTACATAAATTTATTTACACAAATAACAGGGTTTTTCTACCACTAGATCATAAGTTTAGAAATCTCCTGAAGAATCAATTTGATGGAAAATTTGAAAATAGAGGCCCTCTAGTGATTATGGGTCTAGGTGATTGGATTAAAAAGTATGAAGATGCTGAATTGAAAGCTTGGGAGGATTTTTTTGATCAGGGTGATTCAATTGAAGAACCATAACAAGTTGTAGTTAATATGCCAGAAGGAATGAAAAGGAAATAAATATTTTATGAGATCCCTTACTAGAGGGATATATTAATATCTCACCTAATAGATCCGATGCACATCTTCAAAAATGTCCCAAATTCTATATTTCAACATATATCATGGAAAGAGAAGGACACCTTGTCTTCGAAGAGAGATATTTCTCTTTTGCGTACCAAAATTGATAGAAAACATTTGTGGCCAAGCAGGGAAAATGAAACATATGTAGAAGCTCCATGGATTTCAAAAAAAAAGAGAGCTAGACCAACTAAAAAATGTCATCTGTTCAATAAGGATACCTACTAGCTATGGGTCATCATTGGCTAAATCTTTTACAGTTGATGGACATATCACAAGATTTAAAACACATGATTTTCATAATTTTATGAAGGTATTATATATCATCATTTAACATTTACTGGTGACATTGATTAAGTACTAAATATATTTTGATATTTTGTTGTGTGAGAAAAAATTACTAATGACCTTTTCATAAATGTGTTTGATAGCATATCATGCCATTGGCAATTAAGGGGGATTCCTATCTTACAGCTGACTTAAGGAATGCCATAAGTCGATTGTCAGCATTTACAAGGTATGTGGTTATATGAAATGTTCATGTGTGAGAGACATAGAGATATTATATTGCATTTTAATTTTTGACTAAAGGTTCATACTAATTTACTATTCTTATATTAGGTGGCTGACCTCCAAGGAGATCCATGAATGTGAAGTGCCAAAATGGAAGAAGGAAATTGTAGAAATTGTATATGTATTTGAGAAGGAGATCCCTACAAGTTTCATGGACCTACAAGTCCACTTAATTTTACACCTAGTCGATGACACTGAATTGGTGGGTGTCATATCAACAAGGTGGATTTTTTTCTTTGAGAGGTATATGAAAACTCTAAAAAGATATGTCTGAAAAAAGGCACATCTAGAGGGCTGCATGGCTCAAGGGTATGTATTGAATGAAGCATTTTTCTTCCTATGTGAATTCCTTGGTAAGGATTTTGAAGATGGGCCACACTTCTGGGATGAAGAATGAGCATCAGATATTATTGATGGAGAAAAACCACAATCTAATGGTGTTCAAGTAGAAATTAGTAAATAAATTCATGATCAGTGTGGTTGTTTTTCTTGCAATCATTAATTTACTTTGTAATTTATTTGTCAAATTACCAGCATGACATTTGGAGTTTGAAATAAGCATTTTGAAATGTAATAGGTGTAGATGAAGTGCTATAGTTGACAAATTCATCCTATACCACATGGACTTTACGAACTAATGGATTGATCTGTATGATAAAAAGAGAGAAGAATTGTTAGAAGTAAGGAGACAGTTTAAGAGATCGAACCCAAGGAATACTCCACTTCCCACTGATCTGCTTAGGAAATGGGGAAAAGATTGCACACTAGAATGGGTTACTGAACAAATTCAAAATCAAATAAAAGATGCAGGTATAGATTCAAACATAACAGAAGATGAAATCGACATGTCTAGAGGATGTGAAAGAATGGTACAGTTGAATTTTACAAAATGTTGTTTCCTTATAGTTTTGACACTATTAACTATTTTAATATTCGTCATTATATTTTTTTCACTGAAATAAATGGTCTTTCATAGGTGAGGAAATAGCTAGCAATGTGGACATATGGTTGACATTATCGTGTAGAAAGTGTAGATGTAAAGAGACGATCCTTCGATTGTGGCATCATGGTTGACTTCAAGCAATCCAGTCGATCAAGCTCAAAAGATAATGATATAATTGAAGGGAATCTACAATATGTTGGGAAAATACAAGAAATTATTGAGTTGGATTACCACTCTTTTAAATGTTATATTTTTAAGTGTAGATGGTATAAAGCATTTGAGAGGACACGAAGACATGATACCCATAGTGGATTGTTTTCTATAGATTTCTCATGGTTCCTACCGGAGGATAAGGAGCATTATGTTCTACCAATTTATTGTGAGAAGGTATTTCTTTAACTCAAACAAGAAGTAGTAGTGATCATTAATCTATTAATTCATAGTTTATTGTGAATATATACAAGTGTTTATTAATCAATAAAAGTGTTATAACATACGTCTTATATATATGTATGTCGTTCATGTGTAGGTATTTTTCTATGAAGATATTTTGGACCCGAAATGGATATTTTTCATACATTATGATCCAAGATTAAGGCATGTATTTGACGATGAATTAGTGGATACTGAGAAAAAAAATGATGGCCAACAAAATGAGAGAGGGATTAGAGAACATCGAAGAAATTGACATCCATGATGATGTTGAAGATGGTTATGTTCAGGCACAAGAATACAACAATCCAGAGTTCGATGATCTTATGGAAGACAACAATATGGATGGTATAGAAAATGATGATCCAAATACATCTGGTAACAATATAGATGGTCTATAGTCAAATTTAAATGATGATGAAGATGATGCAGGTCAAGATGAGGATGATGATAATATTAAATACTTGAAAGAACATATGAACATTGACAATGATACACTGGATGACATTGTAGCAGACAATAATGTTAATGACCAAGACTTCTAATTTTTCAGAACTATTTGCAATCCATGTTTAAAAAAGGATGATTCTTATGGCCTAAACTTTGAAATGCTTCAGTAATATTATTTGTGTCGATACAAATTACCTATTGCAATATCCTTAAATTGTTCAATATTTGGTATGAATTGTTGGCAGAAAAAAATAGGATTACTTGGATGCTTATTCCATTCATTTTGTATCAACATATGTTCATGAAGACACAAAAGTTAATAAAATATTAATGCACGTAACTCATAATTATTTAAATAAGAAACTTTTTTAACTTTATTATTTTTAAAGAGTTTCCATTTTTATGCTGAACATGTTAGGTCTCAAAAATGCAATTTTTTAGACCATAAGAGGGTGTTAGTCTCTTAGTACATTTTTGGCCAACAAACAAGGTGAATATGATCACCTCCTGCTCTTTAGGCTCTGCTAAACCTAGGCGGGTGTACCTAAGTGATAAGGCAGATTAGAAAGCTTGAAAATGATTTCTAATTAAGGCAATCTACTCACAATGGCACATGGGAGTGAAGTAGATGGAAGGCTTGACTAATAACTATTGTATGCTTTGAGAATAAAGTGTGTAAATAGAGTTTGTATGAGATTTGTTCTGAACTTGACCAATGCCTAAATCTATTGGGTGAATGGAGTCAATGGGTGAATGATGACTATGGAGATAGATTTATATGATAGGTAAACCTACTTTTCAGCTTAACTCTAATTGTTTGGAAATTTTAATGTTTGCACCTTGTACAAACGTGCAGGTTTGTTTGTTGTAGTACTCTTCTTAATAGATCCCAATGTTACTCCCTCAAATTACTGTGGTGCTATGAAAGGAATTTAATTCTTAGCTTAAGAGAAACCAATCAGACTAATTACCCTAAAAGGATTTTTAATTCCTGTGGGAACCAATTAAAATGAATTAACTAAAAGGACTTTTAATTCTCTCTCACCAGAACCCAATCAAAACAATCACATAGAAACAACTATGTCTAGACAAATTATATAGATTGAATAACTTAAGAGAACCACTTTGGAAACAACACAACAACAATTGTAAATGAATAACAACACAAAAATCGAAAACTGAAAGAGATCACCAAATATAAGTAGTCTTCCCCATTATATTACTTCAAATGATATACATTAGTTGCAGAAGTTTTCAAAATATGAAAATGGATGGGTGAAATATGCCTATACTAATCATCTACTACTAATGATGACGATGGTAATGATATGATGATAAAATACTGGGCCTTGGTTTCCCTTCGTATACAGGAAGCAACAAGCTACGGGCCCATTCATTGAATATTTGTGTCTTTTCACATCACTAACTAATTGTAATTTGTTAAACATAAAGAAATTGATTTGATGAAGCATCAGTAGACAACAACACTTGATCTATTAATCATCATAGGGAATTTGTGACCTCTCAAGATCTAGCAAGGTTCTCCTCTCCTTGATGAAGCGCTTGATCTACTTGCATACCTCGACACAAAACTTATTTCTCCATACTCGGGGCCCTTTCAATTCTAGCAATGAATAGATGCATCTTTGATAAATGTTTGACGTAGTCTTCTCTAATGTGAATGTCAGTATTCAATAGAGATTCCCTCATGTTATATTCCAAATACATTATTCCTTCAAGTTTTTTGTGATTTTTATCCAATACTTTCTCCTCATCATTGACCACCTCAAGTGCACATGGTAATATTTGAAACAGCTCATCCTTCCATTGGTATTTTTCTTTAAGTCCTCCTTCATCATCAAAGAACATAGGAAACAGGATATCTAGAGGTTGCTCAAAGTCATCGAGATTAGCTTTGATTTTGGCATGAAAAACCTCATATCGATTGACCAATTCATTGTACATGTGGAGTATTTGTTCATTCATGACTTCCATCCTAGTCAATTCTTCTTTCTTTTCTTCCATCTTCTCTAGTAACTTTCCATGTTCCTGGTAGGTTAAGTGCACCTTTACAAAGAGGTTCCAATATTGATCATCCTGATTTTCAACTTTCTCAAATCTCCTTTTGATCATTTCAGAAACCATCTCAAATTTAACAATTTCGATCTTTGTCTCTAGTTCATTGCATTTTTTATGGGCTTTCTCATGACACCGCTTCCCATATATAACATTTTCCATTGCATCTAACCCTTTCTTTTCACAATCCACCCATGGAGAAAAAAATTCTGATGAAGAGGAAGAGGATACTCTGTCTTTGTAACTAGCTACCTCTTTCCTTAGCTTTTCATTGTCTTTTATCAACTTTTCAACTTGAACTTTGTTAAATTTTGCCACATTTATGTTCAATTCTATAGTTTCAATGGGATTAGTATCCCCCACTCTATGCACCGTGAGATGTCCAAATACCTGGCTTGGATTCTTAATAATAGCAGGTTTCTTGTCTTGAGGCTATAGTGACCAAATCAATAATGTAGCTTCATCAGGCTTGTAACCTGATTCTGAATACATTTTATCACTAGCTTCTTCAGTTAGATGCAATGTTTTATCACCTCTCCTCCTGAAGTTATCAAACACTATAGCAAAGCTAATATCCCAACTTGGTAATAGCAAGACCTCGGCCTCTTGAAGTAGTTCTATTCCTCTTTCAAGGGTAATGGATTATAACTCCTAGTCTACTTCCTTTTTAAACTCTTCTAAGGCAATCGCCTCTTGTTTAGGAGTGAAATCTTTCATTTTCTTTCTCACTACTCTACCCTTATGTTCATAAACAAATGACTTGAACTTTGAAGTTTTGAAAAAATCATTGTCTGAAATAAATTCTTATCTGGCCCTAACTCTCACATCATCAAAGAGTTCATTTGATGTTTCAAACCTGACAATGTTTTGTTCCTTGGGTGGCTCATATTGTGTAACAATAGGTGCACTTATCTATTCAATTTTTTTTTCTTCCCTATTACTATCTTCTTCACCCTTGTCTTCACTCATGTCAGTATCAATAGAGAAACTGACCTCTGGAGTGGGTTGTGAAGGTATGTAACTGAGGGGTTCCATCTCTTCGGCATACATTCTAGGGCTAGGTGCCACACATGTCTCAAAGACCACAGGAGGCACATCTCTGGTTAATTCTTCCTCATGGTTGATCAGTTGTTCAACCCTTTCTAAATGATCATGTATATGGTTGAATGCCTCTATGTATGATCAATTATCTTCCTTCTTCCAAGCCTCAGCTATCATGACCTGGTTGTATTTGGCCATCCTTTGTAATGTTACAATTTCATCACAATTCCTTATTACATCATCCACAAAAAATTGGTGCTCATACCCAGATAGCCCTTGTGATAATTTTTCTTTATTAATAAAGTTTTATGAATAAAAAATCTTTCTTTCATCCCCCAACGACAGACTATAATGTGCCAATTTCTTCTCAACCTCCTCATATCCCTCACTAGAGACAACTATAAAGTCCCCAAAACACAGTGTGCTTGGCATAATTGACTAGTTATTGTACCCCTTAAGATGATTAGCATCTGATTTAGCCAATTGTCTTACAATTTCCAAATAAGCCACTCTGTTCAGAACAATCCTTGGTAGCAAGTATGGGGCTCCTTCGAACCCGTATGCTCTAACTACAGTGCAGTCAGAATAAGTATACCAATCTCCCCAATTATGATTTACTTTCCTTCTGGGATCTTTTTCTTGAGGCCTAAGGAAGCTTTGTACTTTAGGAGACAAATTATAATCACATGGATGCCCTAACAATTTTAGTAAGGTTTTAACAAAATACTCTTCAAAATACAGATAATGGGATCTCTCACATCTGTTGTCCCAGACTAATGTCCACATCTGGATTGGTTTATAGTTACCATCCTCATTTTTGTCTCTTATCCTTAGCTCCTCTCCCCAAAACCCTCTAGTTTTCCCTTTATACAAAAGCAGATGCATAAACAAAGAATAGTGTTTGAAATGTATATACTCACTATTATTTTTAATTTTCTCCAATCCTTGATTTAAAACATTGGATAGATAGCCAACATAATCAAATGATCTTGCATCTCGACTCTATACATCTGTTGCTAGGACCATCGGGGCTATTGACATAAGAGGTCGGACTTCCACTCCTAACACTTGTCCTGCAATATAGTATGTATATTGAAAATATTTCTCAAACAATTCCTCATGAAAGGGAGGGTTCTCATTGTGAGAGAATTTTTTAATTTGATTTCCATCCTCTCGAGCCCTGTGTAGGGGCAACTTCCATATTTTGTAGCTAGTGTCCATGTGGTGGTATTCTATTATGAGGCCCTTCACTGTGAATGGTGCATGCATGTTGTAATCTAATTGGAAAATAGCAGAAATAAAATCTTTGGAGATGATAATAAACTCAAACCCATCATGCAGTTGAATCGATCGTCTTTTGGGGTTATATTTTTTAGCTAGTTCCTTAACCAATTCCACATTGATGAATACATTAGGCACAACTATATTTCCTAGGTTCATTCTTCATGGATTACACATGGGATGGAATCTATACTTTTTTCTCTAGTGATACATGAATAGCTCGTAACCTCTTTATGGTGTCCATACATCCCCTAGGTTTTTGTGTTTATCCCACAGCTTGACCATAGAAGGATTTAACTCTGCACTCCTCTTAGGCCTTGGTCCTGACCCAGGACACTGATCTATCAAGTCTTGATTCAAGAGTTTGACTTTCATTTTTTGTTTCTTAGTTTTTGGTGTCCCTGAGCTTTCTTCCATTATTTTAAGACCCTAGCCTCTTTTCACAATTCTTTTTATTTCTGAAAAAACCTTCCAACTGGGATTGGTATACTTACTTGTGCCAACTTGCTTCCTTCAGCTTTCGACTATGCAACAATGGCACCCCTCTAGCTCTCTTTTCTCTGCTCCTGCTTTATGTGAGCTTCTCCAACTTTTAATGACATAAATGTGATCAATTCGAGGTATACTTTGCTCGGATCTATTTCATTAATTTCCCACTTGCTATCAATCTTGTCATCAGGGAGAACATTTAATTTAAATATCTCCTCGATATCTCAGGTTGTCACATCAGTCGAAGACAATTATTATCACTGTATCGGTGGAACTTTGTTTTACTCTAGCTGATATCCATATTTCCCATCGATGAGTTTTTTTGTTACTATCTTTCCTTCAGGGCATCGGTGAGATTGCAGATGATGTCTCCCTGATACCCTTTAGTCCCTTTGATGCCTTACCTAGGCTTGTATTTGATCACTTATGACATGCTATTCTTCACGTGTTATCGGCCTATCAAGGGAACCCTTGTTTATATTTCGCCGATAGCAACCTTTCCTCCCAATACCCTTTTCTTCTGATAGTTCATCGTTGCATCGGGGGAACCATGTTTCCTGTCAGCCCGATAGCTTTGTGTCTTACTGATATTATTTACCACTGTGTGTTTTATCAATAAATATCTCCATTATGTCGTGCATCGGTCCATCGGTGGGACAACAAGATGTGTTCATCTGATATGCATTACTTGTGTTGATAAATCAACCCTTGTTAGTTTTTTCGGTCTATCGGGGAGACCATGCTAAGAGTCTACCCGATAGAAGGATGTTCTCTTGATGTTGCATGTTTTGTGACTCACCTTTATCGGCGTATTGTGGAGACCATAATGAGAGTCAACCAATGTAGTATTGTCATGTCGATGCTTCCTATACTGTTGAGGTAACACCTTAGGGGATAATTGATTTATTGAGGGGCTATTCTAGAGGAATGCATGAGCAGATTTTGGCTACATAACATGAGCTTTTATATGGATCTTGTCACACAAATCTTTGCATTTCATGTCAATCATAAAATCAGAGGTAACAGACTTCTTGATGTAGGTGGAATGTGGGTGGACAATGGAGGCAGGATTTTTTAGCTCCAACAAAACATAATTTTGAACATGTAACTGAAAACATCCATAGTAAATGTTTTACTGTATCAGCATATTCATTCACATAAGCACAGTATTGAAGCTCAATAACTGATATTCATTCAAATATAAGAAGAAATAAGTATGGAAAACATAAGAAAAATATAGAACATAACACAATCATGGAGAATCTCTGATAATAAGATGTTCTATTTCATTCATAAGCTCAAAAGTTACACCAGCAGAGTTTTAGTACACCCTTCCACTCATACCTTTATTATTTTTTATCAAAGTTTATATAGAGATTACATAATATCAACCATAATCCCTAAGCCATTAACCATTAAACTACCTAACCCCTAAGCCCCAAATCCCTTATCTTTTGACCCTTAATCCCTTAAACCCTAACCCCTAATCCCTTAACCCTTAATCCTTGCTAGATCAAAACAATTAGGCACTCAATTAGGCGCTAAATTAGGCACTAAACTAGGTGCTAAAGTAGGCTCTAAAGTACGCACTAAATTAGGTGTTAAATTAGGTGCTAATGTAGGTGCTAATTTAGGTTCCAATCTGGGCACTAATTTGGGTGCTAATTTAGGCACTAATTTGTGCCTAAATTAACACCTACTTGTTCTGATCGGTGCAAAAAATACCAAAAATAGCGCCATCCCGATAAATAGCGCCAACTTTTTCAAAAAATTGGAGAAAAATACATAAAAATAGTGGGTGGAAGCAAACAACGGAGTAAAAAAGGGAGCTAATCAAAGGGATTTGTTGTAGTGCCTTAAGAGGCTCCAATTTCATATGCTTCTACTCAACACCCTCCTCCTCATGCATAGGTTTCTCACCAACACGTTCCACATTTGGTGTGTCTTGAACCAAGGAATCATTAATTTCCACCACCTTCTCCTCAATAGCCTTCTCCTTGCACTGCTCTATGGTATCCTTTACCACATCTTTTGTGGCCTAGTTCCTCATCTTGGTGATGCACTTAGAAGCCCTTCTAGGATTCTTCTTGGCCTCCACGGTCATAGCATTCTCTTGTAAACCTTCCTTGTTACCACCTACCTCAACATCAACCTGACCAATATCCATAGCATCTCCCTTGGACCTAGAATAACCAAAACCCACCTCCATGTTGATACCATCAAACTAGGACTCTGACTCATGAAGAATAAGTCGCTTGGTTGCTCATTTTCCTTTAGGGTTACCCTTCTTTCTCTTCTTAGAAGGGGCAACTGCAGGGGAGGGGGACCCGTCCTCACCATCTTCATTCCACTCCTCTTCTTTTGCCACACTGGTATACAAACTAGATGAGCTAGACTCATCACTTAAGGTCTTCTCCTTGCCCTTAATTGAGGAGGAAAGAATTAGGGCTTTAACATGCTCCATAATTAACAATATTAGGCCTTCATGCAAGACCAGTTCCCTCCTTTTTTTCAAGTGTGGATACACAGAGACCTCCATGGAGGACAAGAGAAAGAAAGGAAAATAAATAAATAGCCCATACATAAAATGATTTAAAAGAGTAAAATGATGGCCAAGGATTGTAGTGAACCTGCCTTCCAGAGTCACATACCGCATGATAATTTTTTGCTATTTCCACCAAAATATTCTTGAGAGACTTTCACTCATAGACCTAAGCCTCCATCTTGATGAGTTTTTTCCGCTCATCATCTTTAAAAAATTGAGCCATTGCCTCCTCATTTATCTTCTTATCTTTGAATAAATTGCGGCCAACCATAGGCAACCCAGTCATAGTAGCTATAAGCTCTTCATTGATGTCAACAACCATTCCCTTAAAATGGAGTTTACGATTGTGCCAACATGAAACTAACTCAGCCGAAGCATTGGGATCATGACCATGAAGTCTTTCCAGGAAAGGCGTAAAATTCCCATGTTGGAGGATCCTCCAAATTGTCTTCTTCTTTCTCAAACTAACACAAGAATGAGGCTCAATTCTACTTTGGTCCCCCCCATCTTCACAAAGACTAGTAGCAAAAAACCCTGACAAGAAGCGTTCAACTGATAGCCAACAAGTCGAGCGATACCCACAAAGCGTGCGAGTATAAAACCGGTACTGCTAGTAAAATAAATCCACCACATAAACTCATCCAAATCCATCATTTTGTATTAAGATCTTAGCTACATTGGGAAGGAGAGAGTACTCCTCCCACACTCTATACTCATTAACTTTGACAGCTTCATTAGGGAAAAAATCTCCCAATGAATTTCCCTCTTGGTAAATGTGAGAAACTCCAGTTTCCTAACAAGATCTCAACATCATAATAGCATCTTAATCAAATGATCAACACTCCAACTAGGCTTATGGGTTCCACATAGGAAGTTGATGATGTTTACAAGTCTCCTTCCACCCATAATTTAGAGTAACCCCTATCCATAGCAAATTTAATACTTATAAATGCAGCCTCCGCCTCAACACAATGATTTGTCCAATTTTTCAACGAGAGTAACCATAGGATATGCTAATGAAGATGTATAATTTTATTTTTTGTTTGGGATATTTAAGTTAACCAAGACACCTTAAACTTGTTTTTTATTAGAGGTAAAAAAATGAGTTTTGAAGGGGCCTAGAACCCTTTACAAAAAAGATCAGCTGAAGCTAAAGATAACTACATAAAGCATATAGCAGCCCAAAAAATAGCACACCATCAGTGCGACAACAACCAAAAAGGAGGGACAAAAGCAGTAGCATTACATATTATTTAGGATATCAACAGCCTCCATGTCACTCACCATAGCCTTCTGACAGTCATCCATGACTTCAGACAAATCTTTAACAGGAGTCCTAGCCTGAACCTTGGTCTTGTTTCACATTCTAGCCCCAGGCCCACCCACATTCACCTCAGTAATAAAAACATTATGCTTATCACCACCCTTATCAACAAAAACCTCTTCCTCCATAAGCCAACTAGCAACACCAATCTCCTCACCAGGAGCAACCTCCTTGCATTTCTTGGCATTATCAAAGGGAGAGGAAATGCCCATAGACTCAAACTTAACCGTATATTTAGTCCCCTCCCCACCCTTCACCAAATTAGCACAAATCCTCTCAATTTGGTCCTCAAGGGTGAGAATTATTTCCTCAAGAGTCTACTTCATTGTCAGTGTTTCATCTGCCACAATTTTTAAAGAATCAAACAGTTCATCAATTTGATTCTAAACCGAAGACTCACCAGCTTTACTCATCGTACCCTATAATTTAACATTGGTCATGTTAAGTTCATGGAACACCCATTTAAGCAATTTGAAAAAAATAATGGAACCCTCTCTAGCCATTCCCAGAACATCAGAAATATCTTCATGGTCAAAGTTAAAAACACCCTTACCCACAACATCATCCTCCTGAGAGGAGCTTACCTTGTCCTGATTAGCAAAGACGTCCTTACCCTTACCAACATCAACAAACATTTTTATTTTTTGAATAGAGTCTACAATCTCCTCAACAATAGACTTCCTTCTCTTCTATGAGTCCAAATCCACAACCAGGGAATCCATAGCGCCCTGCCCACCAACCATCTTAAGGGGAGAATCATCTTGCATCTGAAGCAATTGGCTCGTAGAACTAACAACTAGTTTCTTGTTACTTTCCACATTTGGATCCTTCTTATGCTTTTTCCTCAAAATAGGGGGCGGCAAAGACACTTCACCAGCCATTTCAATCTTCTCCTTTAGGCATCTACGTGGATTTTTAGCAGCAATATCCTCACTGCAGGTCTCATAACCCTTATTATGGCTCGGCACCCCTTTCTTAGACTTACCCACTTCAGGGGGTTGTGAAACCATATCCATGGAAGCAAGAGAATTTGAGACATAGTCCATGTCCTCCTTCGACCCCGATTCCTCTTCCAAAATAAGTTTCCTCTTTTTCCCTTTCTTGTTAATCGACTCCTCTTTAGAAACCGTTTCATACTCCACAGCTGGCTTCTGTTGCTTACGGTTAGGAGTAGCAATCAGCTTAGACACCTCAAAAGCTTTAGCATAGTCAGAGATTAAAAGAATGAGCCCCACATGCAATACCAGATTTTTGGGGTTCCTTTTGTGGTCCTTCAAACCAGAATCCAGCTACGCCAAGAGATAATAAGGAAAATAAATTCTCTTTTTTATGGCAGAAATGATTAAGCATAACAAAATGGTAAGAATTTACCACAAAGAAATGACCTTCAGGGGTAATATGCCTCATGAGTTCCTCGGCCACATCCCCTCAATGCGCCTTGAGAGAACTTTGTTGGTACCCATCACTCTTCGCCGTCTTCAGGTCTTGAGCTTCATCCCCTTTGAAAAAGATTTGCATGGCTACCTATGATTCCTTCTTGTCTCTACAAAATTTCTTGACATCTGTAGACAACCCAGTGATATTGGCTATAAAATATTCATTCACATCAAATTTTGTTCTTCCCAATTTAAAAACCCCATTGTTTCATGCTTTAGCAAACAAATCCATCGTCTGCTGGTTGTTTTCATGCAACCTTTCCAGATACAGAGTCAACCCACCTTTCTCTAAAACACGCCACACCTCCTACTTCTTCTTAACAACATCACAGGAGAAAGGCTCCACACGATTCATATCTCCTCCCATGGCATCAAAATTTGCAGAGCCGAGAAGCTTGAAAACCTTGAAAGAAATGAGGAGAAACCTCGAGAAGGAGATGCAAAGAATGCCCACAATCTGTGTGACAATGGAATTATGGTAGAAGAAAATAATGAGCCTAGAGTTTTGTTCCATATGGCTATCAACCTAAGTACAATTAGCTCGATCCATATCTATCTTACCATCACTTCACATAATAACCTACCATGTGAAAATAGTCATGCACGCCCCCAGCCTTAAAAAATCATCAACCAAGTTATCAATTTTGGAAATCATGATTAATACAAGCAATTGCCTCCATAGGGAGGGGTCGTTCGCACCCCATTCCCTAATACCCCTAACACCAAGATTAGCAAAAACATCAGCTAATCCATTTCCTTCTCTCAAAATATGAGAAATATAATAACCATCAAAGGATTTAAGAATATCAATAGCATCCATAATCAAATATTCAATAGTCCATGAAGGGGAAGCACAATTCTTTAGATTATTAATAATATTGAGAGAATCTCCCTCAAGCCACACTTTCTTGTAACCTTTCGCTTGTGCCAACTTTAAGCCATGATAGGCTACAGCTGCTTTCACATAGTGGTTTGTCTGAGTTCCCAAAGGGAGCGCCACATTGGAAATGAACCTACCATTAGAGTTTTTTATCACTCCCCACAACCTAGAGGTCCTGGATTCCCTTTAGTAGCTCCATCAAATTTAACCTTCACCTAGCCATCCAGAGGAGTTTTCCAAACAACATCATCTCTAGAGGCTTTCCCTTTAGTTTAAGGGAGAGAAATATCACAGGGCAACTTCCAATTCTGTGCTATAGAAATATCATGAGGACTGAGCTTAACCTTCAGACCATTGTGAAAATAAATCCCAGAGACAAAAATTTCTTTGATAGTAGCACAGATTTTATAGGCCACAAAGATGGCAGGAAGGGCCACACTCCTAAAAATCTTGTTATTGTGCTCAAGCCAAATACCCCAAGCAATATGAGAAAGAGAAAGAGACGACAATTCCCCAATCAAAGCAGGGAACACCCAACTAAGATTCCAAACAGAGAGCACATGGGCCCACACATCTCTAACAAATCTACAACCAATCAGCAGATGAAAAGTATTTTTGGCATCCTCTTCACAAAGAAAGCACCTATTAGGCATCACAAAACCTCTCTTGACCAAATTATCAGTAGTTAAGACCTTATTATGGTATAAAATCCAAAAGAAAATATTAACCTTGGGAATCAATCTAGAGGACCATAGGGAGGCCAAAAAAGGAATAGGACCAACAAAGGAATCATTAAGTTGAAAAGTCGGTGAAACAAAGAATTTACCATTAGAGGAAGGCTTCCATACAATCTTATCAGTAGTAGCATAAGAAGGAATATGAACCAATGATAAATCCTTAAAGAGATCCTCCAGCCCTGGGTCCTCTTCATGCAACCTTTTCCAATAGCCACCATCAATATAATTAGAAACAAATCTGCCAAACCTCCTCACACAAAAGTCCATGAAAGGTTGAGCCCAAGGCTCATCTTTAAGAGTTTTTTTACCAAACTAGTGGCACCTTCAAATTTTGCAAATTTGAAGTTCCCCTATTGAAAATTTTTCCTTTCCACATTCTAAAGTGCACCTGAGAAATTTGCCTAAATGACCCACTTTGGAAGGTCATAATTTGGAGCCTACTGATTTTCATGCAAAACCCTTTTGTGCACACATTCATGTGACATATGTGAATATGAATGTCAATTTTCAGCTTCCCATCATAAGTTTTGATGGTGTTTGAAAGGCGAAGCTGGAGGGTTTTGGCACTTTTCTGCTCTTTGAGAACTTCTTGTCTTGCAAGTTGGCCTCTTGTTTGAGCTTTCATTTCACAAATGAATGATTGTCATGATGAAAGGGTTGTTGCTCTCCATTCTCCATACATTCATGTACTCCCTGGTCAAATTTTAGAGCCTCATGATCAAATTTGCTATTTTTTCGAGATCAAAAGCAAATGCATTTTGTTCAGTTTTACATTTGCATTTCTAACAGTGTTTCAAGGTGGTCAACTTTGACCCCTAATATCTCGTGAAGATTGATGATTGAAGGAAATACCTCTTGTGCACATACTCTAGGTACCTAAATGAGCTTATGTTTCCAGTGGCAGCCCCCCAGAAGTTTTTTTGATATTTTTTCAAAGTGGTGACTGAGAGCATTGATTGGTTCTGAACAAGTGCAATTGCAGAAAATCTCTGAGTGAGCAACTTTGTCGATTAATATCTTTCACCTTGGGATCTATTTTGTTGAACCATATTGTGCACTCTATTCTTGGGTTAAATTTCTACATGCTTGTTCAATCTTGCACCTCTAGAATAACTTCTGATGGGTTATTTAATTGTTTTCCAATCGTGACATGGCAAAAAATGGTGTTTTGAAAAGTGTTAAATTTTTCAATTCTAATGACAACCCATTTCTTGTTTTGGTCTAAAACTTCTACAGCTCCATTTTCATCAAAAAACGGAGGTCATTTGATACATTATTTTAATGTACTTTTGTCGCGGCTAACACGTCTCGGGGCCAGTTTACAAAGGAGGTACCTGAATTTTAAGGGCTGGGAAAAATTGGAGGAAATGGGTTTTCTCTAAATAATTTATTATGATTACATGCAATTTTTTGCGGCTCCAGGTGTCTCGATTTTCTCGCAGTAAATTTCTCCATTTGACTCGCACGCATAATTAGAAGTCAAAATTTTTCTAAAGTTTCAAATGTCAATATTTAAAATATTGTGCAAATACAAAGGGGAAAATATAAATGCATTTCTAATGTTCTGGAGGACAAACAATTTTAATTCTTAGCTCTGATTGGTCTAGAGGCAGCTTTCACGGCTTTCATGGCTGCACTGCAAAGGCCATTTCTAGATAAAAATGGAAGAAGAAATCAGCAATGCAACATTTCCAACAATAAATTCTGATTGGGAAGGTTTATTTAATGTCTTCCGCAGTTTTGGAAAGCTTTTACCTGCACAACAAAGCTCCCATGGCCCGTCGCGCGAAGGCTTCTCTTTTTCAGTCACCAACCGGCGATGAGCGATGGTGTATGTTTTCCATCACTGGCCTTTGCACTATCCCCAGTTCCTCCTTCCATTTTCCCATTCAACCGGTGATGAGCGATGGTCATCGCCCATCGTTGGTTTACTTCCTATTTCCTCCACCCAACGAGCGATGCACTGGAGGAAAGCAATGGATTGGGAAGAAGACTGGTGGGCTCCATGAAACAAAGGCTTTCAAACGTGAAAAGTATGGGGTGTGGGTAAATTTTATTACTTTCCTGAAAATATTTGTTATTTAAATGGGGCCTTCGAATTAAAATGGCAATGTTTCAAGCTTTTAAAAAAATCAAAATGCCACGAGAGATGATTTGATAAAGTGAATAAATATTCACTAAAGTTTTCATTGTTGGGAATAAAGTGAAATGCACAGGAAAATAGGGGCAGATTGAGTTTTTTCACGAGAAGAAATTATTTTCGTCTCCAGGGGTAAAATGAACCATGGAGAAATAAATGGAGCTTTCATTGGGAGAGCATGAAAATATTTTCATCTACAGGGATAATTACTTTTTATAGATGGAGGTTTGTTTTCCCCGTGAAGGTGAAGATTTTTAATATGGAGGGAAAAATGGAGGTGCAAATTTAACTGTCTGGAGATGTAAATGAAATTGACATTTATTTTGAAATGAAGGCCAAATTAAAATGAAATATCACATGCCAATAGCCTGAGGCTTGTTTTGATCCTCAATATAAAAGGAATTCAAGTCTATTTGGCAGAGGTCTTTGGTCAAATTCTAGATCTAGAATTGCAGAGTGATAACACGGAGAATATGCATTCTGAGTCTGTAGCTTAGGCTTTGAGTCAGATTAGTAAATTTTGTCAATATGTGGCTTCTAGGCATGTCTGAATCAAATATGCAAATCTTTTGAGTGTGTTGTCTATCCAACTACAATATCCCATATGAATGAGTAATGAGAGTTGATCAAAGGTTATTTCCATTAATTTCCATTGTTGTTTACAATGAAATATGCTTGAGTTATAGCTCTGGTTCAAGGAATCAGTTAAATGCTTTGATTAAATTGTGCATTCATATAGGTGTTTAGTGGATTTATAAGAAGTGATAGAATCTGGGTAATGATGTATGAATTGTAATGCAGTTCATGAAGATCATGGCTTCTTAGAATTAAAATTTCTTTGTAGTTCAGTTTGCTTTGTTTTGACTCTGAGCCCTAAGATATAGCATTGATCTTAAAGAGTTGAATGTATTTTCTATGCCTCTAGTATTTGATTTGAGAACAATATTTTATAAATATAATTCCAATTGACCTACCTTTGCTACAGTTTGGTACTATTTGATATTCTCAGCTAAGATGTTTAAATTCTCTCAACGGAATGCCAATTTCTTGAAGGATTTCATCTATTCAGCTATAAATGAGAATATATCTTCTTAATATGCAATGTATGTGAAAGTATTGTGAAGGAGTGTTATAAATACATTGTGGGATCACCCTCCCGAGTTTTGCAAAGCCCGAAGTGTAGGAGGAAAGAAAAATTTATTTCTCTCGTTCGTTGGCCCACCCTCTTTAAGGTTGCTAACTATTGGAATTGGAAAATCCATAGGCCTCCTTGAAGATCTGGTTGTGATGTAGGGGCATCCGGAAGTCCTCAAAAAATTGAGGCAGTTGACAGTGAAGTGGTAGGGTTTTCAGTAATGCAATGGAGTTTCGTATGTTGGCTAGATCCGTACGTTGATGATCAGAGGTTGTGGATTAAAGGGTTGGTTTTCACATACATCTAGTGTTTCCATGATCTGCATGAAGGATCGATCAAGTTGTGAAGATATGTGTGCTGACAATTGTTCAATTGTTCTAGTTTGTGTTCTTGAGTGGAGATGATGTGATTCCAGTACGTGGAGTTGTTGCAGACGTTTCTATGTTGATTCATGAGGCTCGTGGATGCTTCCAAATTGTGTGTTGTTGGTCCACATTGATCTGTGTGCTCGCGATTGGTGATTTTTTTTTGAGAGTTTGTGTTTTCCATGTTCTTGGCCGCCAGGGTGTTGTGGCGTGTTATGGATCTTCGAGGAATAAATTAGGTGTTTTTGTGATCGAGGATGTTGTTTTGGGTCCTGGATTTGTCATGGCCGACCTTGGTTGATTCGCATTGTAAGTTGTTATTGTTTGGGGCCGACCTATCTGAGTTGGCATGTTATATTTCTAGCCGTTGTAATTGGGCCGACATGTTGAGGGTTGGAAGATTCACAAATGATATAAATAGAAGAGAGAGGATTTGTTACGACAGACAAGAAGGAGGTATATCAACAAGGTGCTTGATAGTGTGAAGTATGAAGTATGGTGATGAAGTATTCTGATCCAGAAGAATCTCAGAGCAGGGAGAGTGTGGAGCGGGAAAAGAAGTCAATGGAAAATTGTTGTTGTATGGATTATTTGTAATACCTGGCCTACGGCCTAGAATTTGTAAGCCCGAGAGGCATATGTAATGTGTTTTGAGATTTAATATAATGTGGAATGAGCTTTGAAGGCTGGGTTTTTCCCTATTAGGGTTTTCCCAAGATATATCTTGTGTTCGGTGTTCTTGAATGTCTTTTATCTTTCTGTGGATTACCTATTAAATTCGGTTGCATATCTTTGTGATCATGGAGCTAGTAGTTTAGGCTGCAAGGTTGGACAGTCCTTAACTGGATCCTCCCACCTTGGTTGCATCAGGTTGGTATTTAAAAAAGCCAACAGAATGGCGACTCTGCTAGGGAGAATTTGAGAATCTCCAGTTGTAGATTGTTATATTATAGAGTCATATCATTTGCATTGAGTCAGTTATTTTCCATTCTGAATTTGGTTCAAATATTGAAGGATTTCAGACCTGGAGAAAGAATTTCTTGCAGTGAACCTGAATATTTCATGATTTGTGGTGCTCTCCTGGTCAAAGGAACTCAGAAATAAATTTATCTATGAAAGAATTTCATGTTGCTTGAAGTTTAGTCCTCTATGAAGAGAGGTGGCGACTTTTTCAAAAGATCTTGTTGAAGAGGTGAATATAGTTCCAGATCTACAAATATTTCTAGTCAAGAATAATTTGCATCAACTGCAACATTTCCAAGTATTCTTCACCTTTGGTTTTCAAGAAAATTGTGTATGAAAACCATATTTGAACATCTTAGGAGAATACTTTTCTTCCCTATTGAGTGAATTAGCACTAACAAAGGGAAAGGACAATAATATTGAGTTTGTACACTCTCATTTGTTGGATCTGTTATATTAAATTTGATTGATGTTCCCTTGAAAGAATTTTGTCTAGTGATCAAATATTTGCTAGTGTGGATGGTTAGAATGAATTTGTATATCTTAGGGATTTCCATCCATTTGCATTATCATCTGTTTCAAGCCCAGGTTATCACCATGTCAACAATTTTCATAAGTAATCCTTCATTTGTTCATGGTTAAAATTATGCACAATTAGTTGAGCCCAAATTTGCATATATCCATGGATCATCAAGATAAAATAGCCATACATGTAGACACTTTGATACAACTTGTCAAGAAGTGTCAAAAATCTAATAATCCTCAAACATTTGACACCCAAAAGTACAGAAACCCAAGAGTGCACAAGCCTAAGATAACGCTAGAATGGAAAGATGTGTTTGAAAGGGGAATTAAAGAGATGGGTGAAAGGCACCAGATATTTCAAAAGGCCCAATTAAGAGACAATAATATTGTGTCTAATCACCAAATTGTTGCACCTTTTTTCAATTCCTTTGATCCATTATATGCTCAATTAGATTTGTCATGGGTTGATTACAAAACTGAGAGTATGTCAGTACAAGTCTACAAGAAGATGCCTAGATTTGATGGATACAATGTTTGTGAAGGAGATGCACATATCCAAAAGTTTTCCAGTTTCATGGAGAAACATTCATTTGGATATCAAGATATGTGGATGATATTTTTTGTCAGATCTCTTGAAGCAAGAGCTAGGGATTGGTACTTAAGTTTTCTTGAGAAGTCCTTTCCCTGCTGGGATAAACTAGTGGCTGCTTATAGAAAATAATTTGCAAGAGAACCTTCTGACCTTGTCATGAGGTTAAAGCAGATTTAAAAGAAATATGAGGAGTCAAGCATTGATATCAGTCATAGATTTGTTGTTTCCCTTTCACTAATCCCTAAAAATTTCAGACCTAGTACTCCAAATTGTATTCATATGTATTTTGAGTCTTTTGAGGAGGGATCTAGTGCATTGTTAAAGAGTTATAAAATGTTGAGTATGCAGATGGCTTACACATTTTTAGATGATTTGGATAAAAGAAGGAATGAATATGTGCAAAGTTTTTTGTCTTCACTTATGGATAAACATGTTGATGAAACCAGCAGCTGTGTGAATGCAAGTGATCAGAGGTCTTCAGATAAATGCACACTTGAGAAGGTAGAAGATAAGAATGATGCATCATTAAATTATGAAGGAGTTGTCTTTGAACAACCTACGAAAGAAATGTACCCAAATGAAAATCAATAGCCAAGTTTTCTGAGCCATGAACATGATGAGGGATATGAATTGGATTTACTTTTTATAGAAGATATGTGCAATCAGCAATATTATGGTACAATTACTCATGTCAATTCTACAAGTGAGTGTAGCTTTGAGGAAAGTCTTCATAATGAGACATTGGAATTTTCTGATTTCGGAATGCTCTTGAGAGTGAGGATGTCAATGAAAAACTCAATGATGACATTCAATCCAATGCTAAGATGCAAGAAGATGTGGATTGTTGTCATGACAGTCCAGCAGTAAGCAAGGATGAACAAATGGACAACCTATTCTTTGTAACATATTGTGACCATGCTTTTGAAAAAGTTTCTAGCAATTCAATCTCCTATGATTGGGGAAGTCCAGTTTATGATCAACCCATTGAGATTTCAAATTTTGATGATGATAACATCATAACATATCATGATTTGCAATTTGATAATGCATCCAATTCTAGTGAAGGTCGAGGAGAAGAAGTGGTTGAAAGAATAGATCAGAGCAATGATCTATTAAGTTGTGAAAAAAATTCAAATCTGTTGACCATTAAGTATCAGAAATGTGCACATGTGAATGACTCTCAGTTGTTGAGGGTTGTTCATATTGATTTTGACAGTGATGATGGTCTTCAAGATGCCAGGTATGATGCATGTGTTTTTTATTCTCCTTCCAATTATGAACCAGCTGATCATCATCATCATGATGTGGACGAAGACAAGCAGCCATTTGATGGTAATGATGTATTGTATGATGAATATGAAAGTGTACATGTTGATGCAAACATAGAAATTTGTTTTGATGAGTTTGAAGTAGTAGATGGCCATGAGGTTTCTGCATCCAATGAACCATGTCTTGAAAATTTGGATGCAAATTTGGATAAGTCTTTGTTTGCTTACTTGAATGAGCCTAGGCATGAGTCTTTTCATGTGGATGTGGATATTGACTTCAATGAGAAATCATATTATCCTTTTGAACCAGAATTGCTCATTTTGGAGTAGGTTGGGATGTTGAAAAGGTTGATATGTTATGTTTAGAAGATGACAAAGTGAGCAAGGAGGATAAGCAAGAAATCCTTGATAATTCTTTGTACCAGCATGATGGAGGACAGTTACAGAGTGTGCCTATGCATGAGTGTATCTCTTTACATACACTTTAGGATAATTTGCATGATGTGCAAGATCATTTGGTAGGTTCTTATGATAGTTTCACTTTTGATATGAAAACTACTGATCAAATTGAGCTTAATAGTACCAGCAATGTGGCAGAATGTGTGTTATTTTTGTCAGTTGGAAGAAGATTTCATAAAGTGTGGCAATGTGCAAAACATTGAAGAAAGTTGTTTTCAACTTGAGAATGATTTATATGAGCAATGTGATAAGTTGTTTCCACACAATAATCAAAATTTTGAAAGTATGTCTGAATTTCAAATGCATTGTGGTTATGAATATGATGATAATGTTGTATATGATTTCCTTTTGGGAGGTACCAGCATATTTAATCAGGCAGATGGCTATGATCAGGCTATGCTTTCATGTGGTCTTGATCACTATCTTCAAATGTTGCCACTTGATACAAAATCAAAAAATGAAGAGAGTGACAGTGATATGGTCTATGTAATTTGGCTTCCATGTGATAACAAAGCTGAACAGGGAGCAAGTTTCCACTTGCACAAAGGCAGTCTGATACTTGTGTTTGCAAAGGTGCAGTCACTCATGTTGTTGGTTTGTGATAGAGGCAAGCATGAATTGAGGGAGATCAGTTCTTTTAACATATTAGTGTTTGAAAGAGGTAAGAATTGATTCCCCTTTTCCATTTGGTGGGCTGGGGTCACCAGATGAAGTTGAAAAATAAGATGAATAAAGGAGCAGTTTGAGCACCCAATGGACTCAATATTTGGTCTACTTCTCTAGAGATCTGGAATCTTGTTATGCCCACAAGGGGCATACATCTCTAGTCGGAGCCACTGGTGGCACCTTCAAATGCAAATTTGAAGTTCCCCTATTGAATTTTTTTTTTGCACATTCTGAAGTGCACCTAAGAAATCTACAGGTAAATGACCCAGTTTGGAAGGTCATAATTTGGAGCCTATTGATTTTCTTGCAAAACCCTTTTGTGCACACATTCATGTGACATATGTGAATATGCATGTCAATTTTCAGCTTCCTATGATAATATTTTATGGTGTTTTGAAAAGCAAAGCTAGAGGAATTTGACACTTTTATGTTGTTTGAGAACTCTCTATCTTGCAAGATGGCCTCCTGTTTGAGCTTGCATTTCATAAATGAATGATTTTCATGACGAAAGGGTTGTTTCTCTTCATTCTCCATACATTCTTGTACTCCTTGGTCCAATTTCAGAGCCTCATGATCAAATTTACTATTTTTTCGAGATCAAAAGCAAATGCATTTTGTTCAGTTTTACATCTGCATTTCTGACAATGTTTCAAGGTGGTCAACTTTGACCCCTAATATCTCATGAAGATTGATGATTGAAGGAAATACCTCTTGTGCACATACTATGGGTACCTAAATGAGCTTATGTTTCCAATGGTAGCTCCCCAAAATTTGTTTTGATATTTTTTCAAAGTGGTGACTTTGAGAGCATTGATTGGTTCTGAACAAGTGCAATTGCAGAAAATGCCTGAGCGAGCAACTTTGTCGATTAATATCTTTCACCTTGGGATCTCTTTTGTCAAACCGTCTTATGCAATATATTCTTGGGTCAAATTTCTACATACCTTTTCAATCTCGCGCCTCCAGGATAAGTTCTGATGGGTTATTTAATTGCTTTCCGATCGAGACATGGCCAAAAATGGTGTTCCATAAAGTGTTAAATTTTTCAATTCTAATGACAACCCATTTCTTTTATTAGTCTAAAACCTCTATAGTTCCATTTTCATCAAAAACAGATGTCATTGGATACATTATTTTAATGTACTTTTATCGCAACTAACGCGTCCCAGGGGCAGTTTACAAAGGAGGTACCTGAATTTTAAGGGCTAGAAAAAATTGGAGGAAATGGGTTTTCTCTAAATAATTGATTATGATTACATGCAAAATTTTGTGGCTCCAAGTGTCCCGGTTTGCACGCAGTAAATTTCTCCATTTGGCCCGCAGGCGTAATTAGAAGTCAAAATTTTCTAAAGTTTTGAATGTCAATATTTAAAATATTTTGAATATTTTAAATATTGTGCAAATACAAAAGGGAAAATATAAATGTATTTCTAATGTTCTGGAGGACAAACAAGTTTAACTCTTAGCTCTATTGGTCCAGAGGCGACTTTCACGACTTTCATGGACGCAGTGCAAAACTCATTTCCTGTGGCCATTTCTGGATAAAAATGGAGGAAGAAATCAGTAATGCAACATTTCCAACAATAAATTCTGATTGGGAAGGTTTATTTAATGTCTCCTTCAGTTTTGACAAGCTTTTGGTTGCACGACAAAATTCCCATGGCCCCTCACGTGAAGGCTCCTCTTTTTCAGTCACCAATCGGCGATGAGCGATGGTGTATGTTTTCCATTTCTGGCCTTTGCACTATCGCTAGTTCCTCCTTCCATTTTCCCATTCAACCGGCGATGAGCGATGGATTGGGAAGAAGACTAGTGGGCTCCACGAAACAAAGGCTTTCAAACGTGAAAAGTATGGGGTGCGGGTAAAGTTTATTACTTGCCCGAAAATATTTGTTATTTAAATGGGGCCTTCGAATTAAAATGGCAATATTTCAAGATTTTAAAAAAATCAAAATGCCATGAGAGTGATTTGATAAAGTGAATAAATATTCACTAAAGTTTTCATTGTTGGGAATAAAGTGAAATGCACAGGAAAATAGGAGCAGATTGAGTTTTTTCAAAAGAAGAAATTATTTTCGTCTCCAGGGGTAAAATGAACAATGGGGAAATAAATGGAGCTTTCACTGGGAGAGCATGAAAATATTTTCATCTACAAGGATAATTATTTTTTACAGATGGAGGTTTGTTTTCCCCGTGAAGGTGAAGATTTTTAATATGGAGGGAAAATGGAGGTGCAAATTTAACTGTCTGGAGATGTAAATGAAATTGACATTTATTTTGAAATGAAGGCCAAATTAAAATGAAATATCACATGCCAATAGCCTAAGGCTTGTTTTTCTCCTCAATATAAAAGGAATTCAGGGCTATTTGGCAGGGGTCTTTGGTCAAATTCTAGATTTGGAATTGTAGAGTGATAACACAAAGAATATGCATTCTAAGTCTATAGCTTAGGCTTTGAGTCAGATTAGTAAATTTTGTCAATTATGTGGCTTCTAGGCATGTCTGAATCAAATATGCAAATCTTTTGAGTCTATTGTCTCTCCAACTGTAATATCCCATATGAATGATTAATGAGAGTTGATCAAAGGTTATTTCCATTAATTTCGATTGTTGTTTACAATGAAATATGCTTTAGTTATATCTCTGGTTCAAGGAATCAGTTAAATTCTTTGATTAAAGTATGCATTCATATAGGTGTTTAGTGGATTTATAAGAAGTTATATAATCTAGGTAATGATGTATGAATTGTAATGCAATTCATGAAGATCATGGCTGCTTAGAATTAAAATTACCTTGTAGTTCAGTTTGCTTTGTTTTGACTCTGAGCCTTGAGATATAGCACTGATCTTAAAGTGTTGAATGTATTTCCTATGCTTCTAGTATTTTATTTGAGAACAATCTTTTATAAATATAATTCCAATTGACCTACCTTTGCTATAGTTTGGTACTATTTGATATTCTTTGTTGTAGATGTTTAAATTCTCTCAATAGAATGCCAATTTCTTGAAGGATTTCATCTATTCAACTATAAATGAGAATATATATGCTTAATATGCAATGTATGTGTAAGTATTGTGAAGGAGTGTTATAAATACATTGTGGGATCACCCTCCCGGGTTTTGCAAAGCCCAAAGTGCAGGAGGAAAGAAAAATTGCTTTCTCTCGTTCGTTGGCCCACTCTCTTTAAGGTTGTTGACTATTGGAATTGGAAAATCCATAGGCCTCCTTGAAGATCTGGTATGTATTTAAAAAAACCAACACAAACCAACTATCTTCCCAAAATAAAATTTTCTTGCATTTCCCAACTGCCAAAAAAGACCCTTGGAGACAAGCCTACGGGCCTTAACCATACAATTCCAAAGTGTAGACCCAGATGGGGGAGAGAAGTTAGGAGACAAAAAATCCCTTATACCATCAGCTCCACGAAAATATTTTCTCAATGTAATTTTAGCCCATTCACTCTTAGCCGACATAAGGTTCCATAGTTGTTTACCAAGAAGGGCAACATTAAACTCTCTTATTTAACGGATTCTAAGACCACCAACCTTTTTGGGTCTACAAATATCATCCCAAGAAACCAGATGGATTCTTCTCTTGTCCTCAACCCCAGACCAGAGGAAATTTTTCTGAATTCCCTCTAATTTATCCGCAAATTTCCTTGGCATATAAAATAAACTGAGAGCATAAACAGGAAGATTCTAAAAAGTAGATTTAATCAGCTACACTTTCCCAACTTGGCTTAGTAGCACACCCTTCCAACCAGCCAATTTAGAATTGAACTTATCAATCAACCCCCGCCAAAAGGATTCAGGAACATTGGAGCACAAGGGAAGACCTAGATAAGACGCAAGAAGTTCACCAATTTGGCACTATAGGATTCTAGAAATTTTAATCTTCCTATGGACCAGAGTGTTAAGAAAGAAGATAACACTCCTAGGTAAGCTTACCTTCTGCCCCAAAGCGGCCTCATATCTTTATAAAATAATTTTAATAGCTTTTACCTCCTTAATAGATGACTCCCCAAGCATAAGAGAATCATCAACAAACTGTTGATGGGAACAGATAAGATTACTAGAGGAGGGAGCCAATTCAGACATTAAACCAGAGTTAATAAATATTTGGATGAGACGACCCAAAGATTCCACCATGATAATAAACAGAAAAGGACATATAGGATCTCCTTGCCTTAGACCCCTAGAGCAATCAAAGAGAGGAGAGGGAAATCCATTAACAAGAACCGAGAACCGAGGGGTGGAAATAAGTTGGAGAACAAGAGCCACCATTTTCTCCCCAAAACCAAAAGAAACCAGAATCTTAGAAAGAAAACCCTAATCAACTCTATCATAAGCTTTAAGCAAATCAAGCTTCAGAATAAACCCAACATGCTTATTAATAGTTAAAGAGTGAATATTCTCATGAACAGAGAGAATAGAATCCAAAATTTTCCTACCAGCCACAAAACCATTTTGCTGAGGAGAGATGATAAGAGGCAGAACTTTTTACAGTCTAATCGCCGACACCTTAGAGAAGATCTTATAAATCGAGTTGCACAAATTGATAGGATGGAATTCATCAAAGGAAGCAGCGCCTGGTTTCTTTGGCACAAGGACAATAAAAAGAGGAATTTAATTCCTTCAAAAGATTAACAGTCTGAAATAATTCCTTAGTAGTAGCCACAATATCCTTGGCTATAATTTCCCATAAGGATTGAAAAAAGAACATAGGGAAGCCATCCGGTCCTGGTGCCTTATTACCTTCAAAAGAGAAAACAACACTTCTAATCTCCTCCACCATAGGAATACACACCAACTGCTTATTAATATCATCATTTATGATCTAAGGGATATCCCTGAGAAGATCCTCCTGACAATCCAAATCAAGCTCCCCTTCCACCGCAAGCAAGTTAGAGAAGTAGGACGCCGCAAGCTATAGATCAACATCCTTCTCCAATACTTGATTATTGAAATTTATCGCCTTAATATGGTTAGAAGCCATGTGTTTCAGAGTAGAGAGGCCAAAAAAATTAGTATTCATGTCTCCACTTTTTAACTACATAATTTGAGAACGTTGCTTCCAAAATTCCTCCTCCTTAGCAACAATATTATGCAATCTAGAAAGGACATTTTCTTTCAGAGCCAAGGCTTGATCATACCCAGATGCTTGGATAGATTGTTGCACAACTTGAAGCTCCTTGGTCGCCTCCTTATCCAAAAAAATGTGACCAAAGGAAGCTTGATTCCACTTCTTAACATTATTATTCACATTGGAAAGCTTTTTAGCCACTATGCACATAGCCGACCCATCCACCTGAATGTTCCACCAATCATGAACCAAATTATTGAGATCAAGATGACAGGTCCACATCTTCTCAAATCTAAATGGAACATTTTTCTTCCCACCCAACAGATCCACTAATAAAGACAAAGGGAAGTGATTTGATCCCAATTTGATCAAAGTCGAGAGTGAGCAAGAATAAGAGACCATCCAATCAGGAGTAATAAGAGCACGGTCAAGCTTGACCTGGATAAGAGCATCTCTCGCACGTCAATTAGATAAGTGAAAGAAGCACCTTTAAGATCCAGGTCAAGAAGAGAATTATCATTGATAAGGTTCATTAGATCATATCTACTATCATCCACAGTCTACGAACCTCCCAACTTATCAGCATCATGCAAGGGCATATTAAAATCCCCCATAACCAACCAATTAGCAATAGGGTGCATCAATTTGAAGGAACCAAGGCTCTTCCAAAACTTTTTCTAGCACTCTTGCTATTAGGAGCATAGATATTAGATAGTGTCCAAGAGAACTTATCACACAAGTTAATAAAAGAGGTGGCCACATGGTTACAATCATTGAACACCTCAACCCCCTGGATCAACTTAAGATTCCAAAAAGTCACAATCCCTCCCGATGCACCCACTACATCAGAGCAATACATACCATAGTCCTTAAAAATCTTATTCTCCAGTTTAGATAATTTATCCATTCCCATTTTAGTTTCTTGTATTAAAACAATATCAGGGCGATGATCTCTTACCAAATTAGAAAGAAGATCATGCTTATGAGGGTGATTTAACCCTCTCATGTTCTAGAAGATGATCTTCATAAGAGCTTATGGGAGGTTCTCTTGGAGCACATCTCCAACAAAGTTCTCTGAGTTCCATCAGTAATTTCCATTTGGCTCTCCTTCTCCCTGGTAACATTCGTAAGAGGATGACCTCTACCTCTCGGCTCAAACCCATAGTCTGAACTTTGCCTATTTCTAGTAACAACTCCCGATGAGGGGGAATGCTTCTTTATATAATGAACTCGCACCAAAATGAAAGGAGGATTATCCAAATCCTCTAGATCTCCATTGTCCTTAACTTTAGATAAAACCTCCAAGCCCTCAACCTTTGAACCATCATCTTGTATCAGAATGGCCCCTAAAGGAGGGGAGCCCAAGCCTTCATTCACAGAAACCTTATCTACCACCATAGCCTCAGCGCTAATCTCTTTAAGAGACTCCACTGTATTACAAACAGGGGAGGAAATATTAACCTCACCTCCATGCTCCTGCTCCCGATTCGGAACTACTAGATCCACCTGACCCTCAGGAATTCCAACCTTCTCAACCACTGCCAAAGCCATTTCCACAGGTTTCTCAGAAACTGCTTCAAAAATAAGGGCAGACCCCTCTTTCTCCAAGAAATCTAAAGTTTGCTCTAGAGCCTTCTCCTTTTCTCTCCATTGTTTAGACACTTGCTTTGACATTTTGAGAGGACATTTCTTTGCCTAGTGGCCAACTTTTTTGCAATGGAAGCAAGCAAAAAGATTTGACTCAAATTCAACCACTTGTTCCCAAACCCCAAACTTAGAATTGAACTTGACCATAGTAGGCAGATCAGTTGATTGTTACACATTCACATAGAATCTAGCATAAACAAGATGCTTCATAGAATTTTTCATTTGGTCAATCAAGAAAAAACACTCGAAAGTACTTGATATCCCTTTAAACACTTCTTCATCCCATAATTCAAGAGGGGGACCAGGAAGTCTAACCCAGACCGAAGCAGCCGAGAAGGAGCACGAGTTAGGGTTAAAACCAGGTTCCCACCTTTTCAACATCAAAGAGGACTTCCCAATAAACTAGGGGCCACCTGTCAGCACCACCACTAAATCATCTTCACAGTTGAACATGAAAGAAAAGAAACCTTTGGCCATTGTCGCCACATCAATCTATTCCTTAGGTCTCCAATGATTTAAAGAAAACTTGCACACCAGCTCAATATGAGGTCGTGGTCCAACAAATTTACCCAACAAAGACATGTCCATATTTGAAACGCTCCTTTCAACAATACAATCTGGGACATAGATAGAGTATTCTTCAGTCTTTGCATTAGCAATAAAAGGCACATGAGAGGTACTTTTACCTTTGGGCTTTGCACCAAGCAGATTCTCCCATTTAAGAGATGAGTTCGACAAGAAATCATCCTTTTTCTTATCATTCCCAAGGCTTGAACCATTAGGAATCCCATCAAGACCACCAGATGACAGGCCTAGCCTAGACTTTTCAGCCCCAAGATTCCCCTTTTCAGAGGACACTGGAGAATGCATAAGAAACGCAACCTTCAGAGCCCCTTTTCCACCAAAATATTCATTTTCCAGTAAATGGGACCCACTCCGCTTACCTGCAGCAAAGGAACTGATTGACATCACCTTCTCATCAGCAAGTTGTATGCCATTAACACCTACAGCTTCATCAAGAAATCCCGCCTTTTCGAATTTTGAAATTGCACCACCTCCATCGCCACCACCTAAGGAGGTCTCCATAGCACAACACCTTAAACTTGTTTGGATCAATGATAAACAATGTTTGTATGGATGGATGAAGTGAAACCTATAATTTGGACAAAATTTTCTTTTAGATAAAATCTCTTTTTTTTGTGTTTTGAGGATGGCCTTGGCTTGTACTAGACCATTGAGTTCAAGCTAAGGGGGTTGATAATGAGAATAACAAACTTTAGGAGTATACTAATCACTCCAAAGCAAGATAAATCACAAATTTTGATACTAATTTGACTAAGTACTTGAGAGATGATAGTTCTCCAAAAAAATAGTTAAACTAGGGGATAATGATTAGAGATTTTACAACCAAAAGTGAGTTATGTCAATTTCAAGGTTGTTTGTTTTGGATGGTTTGATTTGATTAAGTTTAATTGATCCAACGATGGAAAGAGATGTTTAGACTAATTCAAAATGTAATAGTAACTATAGTGTCAAAAAATGTATACCTTTACATTTTCACACTATGTTTGCATCCCCTTAATTAATTAGACTTAATTAAGCCTCTAATTAACCCAATTATACATTTAAAAGCTTAATTAATTTCATTTTCCAAAAGGGGAACCTACATTAAACAATTGCAAACATCAAATCAAACACCTTGGAAATTGAGTGTCCTGGATTTAGGGCCTAGGACCCATTCGTCCAAGGGAAAATGAGTCCTCCTTAAGTCCTACGTCCCAAATTTTTTTTTTAGATAAAAGGCATTACACCCTATATATATTATATAATTAAAGAGGTTTGCATATAACAAATGTCTTTTACCTTTCAAAATGGCATTTTCCTACCAACCCTTCTTACATAACTGCAAATTTAATACATACCCAATGCCTCCCTTCTATAGAAGTGCACTTAAGACTAGATTTTAAACAATACATTCTTTTAGGTATGTAACAAAAAATTTCTTCAAAATATATGCATTTCAAATGAAATAAACCCTGATTTTCCTATTTTTTGATAGATAGATTTAACAAAATGTGACACAGATGAAAACCCTACTCCATACGCTCAATATCCACATAGTTTTCATCCTGAGCTTCCAAACCTTCAAGCCTCTGCATCCCACGAGCAACTAAGTCATTCTCTGCATTGAAATCCCTCTCATTTTGCATTCCTCGGTCAATTCGCACATGAGCAGTGAAGCCAAAGCCTTCATTACTCATAGGCACTCTATTAGCGCAATCTTCCACTGGCATAGACAAATTCTCCCTTTAGCGTAGACCCTCTTGTAATCCATTAATTGGTAGATGAGGAGTATGGGCACGAAGAAATAGGATGGCGTAAAACTTGTCTTTAATATCTTCATCCATTTCCGAACAAATTTAGCTATAATTCTTTGCAAATCCCTTAGGAGAATGTTATCATTCATATGCTGAACAACCAATTTAAAAGCCTCATACACTTCCTCAAAACCCTTGCACTACTTAACATATTCCCATAGAAAAAGGCCTCCAATGTACCCATCTCCACAGAAAAATTTATATTTTTGAGTAGCACACAAGATGGCATTATTTTCTAGAAATTGCGCTTTCACGTACTTGTCTACTATATCTTCTAATTCCCCCAAAGATTGAACTAAATCCATAAAATTGGAGAGAAATATAGATATCACCTGGGAGGGGAACATAATTCTTCTTGCCCTTGGGCTCATGACTTATGTTCCCAGCACTGTGTGTATACAGTCTTCTACTCTATGACAATCCACCTTGAATATATACAACCTCCAAAAAATTGTGCAAAAGATACTCCTCAATCCCATGGTTGCACATTTAAACTAACTCGGAGGTTCCATGGATGGAATGTCATCTTGTAGCTTTTAAACCTCGCCACTTAGACAAGTGTTACCCTTTGTTAATACCACAATGCACTACCAACAACTATGTGTCACTGTAATCTACACTACTCAATAGGATTACCTTTACTGCGCAAGACTGCCACCGTTATTTAACCTTATAGAATAAGGAATGATCTAGAAAAAAGAGAAAGCCCATTTTTAGCATGAATTTTCCATGGCATCATATGATGTAAATCATTTGAAAGCACACTAATTAATCCTTCACTGTCTTGAAATCATGCGAAGCGGCCACCCAAACACTAAATTTAATGAATTGCTTTCCAATTCATAATTTCTTGTTGTACCTACATACAGAAAAAAAAATCGTTAAAGAAAACACATTCTTATGGAACATGCCCACTTGTAGATACTTGGCAGTTGATGGTGTAATCAAATCCTATTCATAATTGACGAAATATCTCCCCTGCTTGGAGTATAGTATACAACTTTTCAACCCATCATATCCACACAATCCTTTCCAATTATCTGACAACCCCATCAAAATTATAATCTTCTCCATACAATTATTTCCATTTGGATAGGAATCCATTCCATCTCATGGTTGTATTTGACTGGGCTTTGCATACTATCATAGCATTAGTTCAAACTGAAATAACAATATACCCAACTATTTATAGGCAATTTGAACTAATAAAGACGTTTAATATTTCAATCAAAGATAGTTTTGCTATTCTCTTACTCTATCTACTAACCACTGGTGCATTTTGGCAATCTCATCATCTTCTATAATCTCCAATTCATGTTGCTCACAACCCATATTGGCTAATGCATCTGCCAATTGTTTTCCCTCATGATATATGTGAGATATTTGGACATCTTCAAAAGAAGACAATAGAGTCCAGACTTTCTTGAGGTTGTAACCTAATTTCTAGTTACAAATCCTCTTCTCCTTACAGGCATTTACAATTAATAGTGAATCCCCCTCTACATGCAACTTACTAATATGTAGAGATTTTGTCATTTTTAGGCCAAGTAGAAGTGCTTGCACCTCTGCCATGTTGTTTGTTCCGGTAGGAAAATGAGTCACTTAGGTTGTAACTAATGAACCTTTCCAATCATGAATACAAAAACCTACCCCTGATACCCCTAGATTTCCTCTGAAAGCTCCATCAAAATTAAGCTTGTGATAGCCAAAAGAGGGAGACATCCATTTTACTATGCTATCAATTTTGTATCTACTTGGCACAAAGAGAGATCTTGCAAACGATAATGAAATGTACTTCCAATGATGCAAGACAAAATAATCCCAACTAGTAAACAAGGAGGAAAATGCTTTACAATTGTGAACATAAGCATTAGAAACTTCGGAGATTACATGCTTTATCTTCTCTTTGAGTTGTTGAATTGATGCAGACTGATTTCTAAATATGCATCTATTTCTTTCCCACCAAATTGACCAAATTACTAATGTTGGAGTCACTATCCAAATGCATGAGAAAAGAGATGTTTTATGCAAAATTGGCCAGCTCATAAACAAATCCCATAACAACTTAGGAAGTGGGAATGATATATTCAATTTTCCCATTATCAAAGCCCATATTTCATGTGCCACTGAACAATTAACAAACAAATGATGGAAATTCATTCATTTTCCATTTTATACAACACACATCTGAAAACTTTAGCTATACCCAATTTTTCCAATCTATCACTTGTTAGCATTCAATTTCTTAATGCCAACCAAGCAAAGCTTCCAACTTTTGGAAATACCATTGGGCTATAAAAAAATAAAAAGGCTCTTTGAGTTTGGGCCTGTGATACTTGAAAAACAATTGAATTATAGCCCTATCTAAAAGTATATTCCCCATTCTTCGAAGGTGCCCATATTAACTTATCCAACATGTTGGACATAAAAATAAACCTACTATTCAAAATGTTTTCCAAAATAACCCTTTGATTAGTAGATATTGGAGCATGAGAGAAATCCTTCCATTTAACCATACATGTCATTGGATCAGTTGAGAGAACATAGTCTTTTAAAAGTAAACCCCAACTTATTGATAAGCTATGCTCTATTTTATACAATTCCATACACTAATGAATTTGACACCATTTTCTGATGGACGTTCGTCGGTCGTCGACAAATCTTTGTCGGAACAATGATGAAATGACGAAAATATTTTCATCATTGTTTTTTCATTGCAAGGACGACGACGAATTAAACATCGAAATAATGGCGTAGATTCGTCGGCGTCGACATCATAAAATGGCCCGAATGTTCATCGGAATATCGAAGAAAACTTCGTGTATCCACCGACGAATTACACCAGAAGTTCGTCGCCATTTTGACGAAATGGGAAAGGAGTAGCGTCGAAAAAACACCAGAAGTTCACCGCCATTTCGATGAAATGGGAAAGGAGTAGCGTCAAAACAACACCAGAAGTTCGTCGCCATTTCGACGAAATGGGCAAGGAGTAGCATCGAAACAACACCAAAATTTCATCGCTATTTCGACGAAATGGGAAAGGAGGAGCGTCGAAACAACACCAAACGTTCGTCGAAATTGCGACGAAATTGGCAAGGAGTTACGATGAAGCCTTTGTCGCAGCTATAGCAACTTCATCGGACCTTTTCGGTGATTCGTCGGTGGTTTTTGTTGAAATTGCGACAAAACAATGCAATTTTTTTAAAAAATATATATTCGTTGAAATGTACCATCGCGAAGACTAATGACTGATTCAGGGTATAAAGAATCATTTTTCTGCCACTATAGTGAAAAGTTAGCACTTTCTTTCATCTTTGCATATTGGTTTGATGCTTCAAACGATGCATTTCTTATATTGAAAAGTGCATTACCTTATTGAGCTTCTCTTTGTTTCGAGAATAGTTTAATATTCTCTACTTAACAGGGCCAACCACGTGATGATGGAAGCTCATTTGGCCCCTCCCCCCCTTACATCACTCTCAATTCCCCATACCCCATCATATAACATTAATCATTCATTCATCCATTAATAACATATAACATTCATTCATTCATCCATTAATAATATATAATATCTATTCATCCATTAATAATATATAACATTCATTCATTAACAAATAACATTCATTCATTAACATATTCACATTCATTCATTAACATATAACATTCATTCTTTCAGTTTTTGCATATTATCAAAAATATGGTTGTCATGATGATTACATCAATTTTTCTTTTTCAAAGCTACATAAAGTTGAAGTGGAGTATCATTTTCTAAATCAATATCTATCCCCCCTTTAGTTGTTTTTCCCTTTGCTCATGATCTTAATGTATGCCTAGTCGTCTGCTCATGACGTGGATGTCGTTGCAAGGGGGGTCTGCTGCAATAAGAAAGAAATGTTAAACTGATATGTTTTATTATTATTGTTACAAGTATTTCATTAATTAAAAGAACATTAGAGTGGTTTTCTTTACCTGATGGGTCCACATCATGTTCCTAAACTTTTGTTAAAGACTCATGCTCAACATGTTGAACACCCTCTAAATCCTAATCTGCAGTTGAAACATGAAAGGTTACATTAATTAATACAACAATTGAAATTAAATATATTTAAGAGAATGTGAGAGTGGTCCTCTTTACCTGATGGGGCCACATCATGTTCCTAATCTTCTCTAGCCTAATCATTCTCAACACGTTGATCATTCTCTACATACTCTAAAGTTGAAACATGAAAGGTTACATTAATTAATACACCAATTGCAATTAAATATGTTTAAAAGAACTTAGAGTGGTCCTCTTTACCTGATGGGGCCACATCATATTCCTGATCTTCTCTAGCTTGATCATGCTCAACATGTTGATCATGCTCTACATGCTCTAAAGTACCGAGATGCACACCATGACCTTCATCTGCACATTGTGCTCCACCCTCACCAGGCTGCATTCCAATGTCATGTGCAGTATTATCATTGCTTGAATGTTTAAAACAAAT
>VDFB02379711.1:122862436-122885653 GCA_007258455.2 Sequoia sempervirens
AGAAGTCAGATTAGAGTATGTGCCTACCAAAGAACAAATTGCAGACATTTTCACCAAGCTGTTGCCAAAGGATACTTTTGAGTATCTTAGAGGGATGCTAGGGGTGATTACCCCTCCTGATATGAATTAGAGATGCATTTACTTGCATCAATCCGTATGCTTCAAAGCTATATTTTGATTCAGATTGATGTTTTCGTGGCTGCTACTTAGGGGGAGTGGTCAGATGTGCAGATATGTTGTTTAGAGCTTGTATGTGGGAAGATAATGTTTATCTTTGCCATTGATGTCAAAGGGGGAGAAGAGTCATGTGAAAAACTATGAATTATCTAGGGAGAAGAGCCTTGTGGGGTGAAGATCATGTAGAATAAGTTGAGGAGAAGAGTCAGAATCTAAGGGGGAGTAAGTGCTGATTGAGAGTTGCGTTGATGGTGTTTTTCACATCATGTGTTTCCATCAATGCCAAAGGGGGAGATTGTTGGATGTTGTGGTTGTGTTGCTGATATGTGGTTGTCATTGATGTCAACACTATTAGCATTGATGTATTGAAGGTTGTATATGTCGAGGATATTGAGAAAATTGTTAAAGAAAGAGTTGTAGGTTGCTAGTGGAATAGTGAAGGTCATGAAGGTGTCTTGCTCAGTACGTTGATGATCAGTCATTGTGGACTAAAGGGTTTATTGCTGAGAGTATCTAGTTTATCCACCAAAATTTTTTAGAGGTCCGCGTGAAGTTTTGATCATGTTATGAACAATTGTGTTTTGACAGTTTTCTGTGGTTTCAATTAGTATTCTTGAGTGAAGTTTATGTGTTCTAGTAATTTCAGTTGCTGTGAATGTTTCTCTATTGGTTCTTGTTGCTTATGGATGATTCTAGATCATTCTCTATCTTTGTTGCATGTCCATGTTGATCGGTGTGCTCGTGGTCAAAGATTTTTCTCATGAGTGTTCGGGTTTTCATGTTCTTGGCCGACATGGTGGTTGTAACATGTTGTGGATCCTTGGAGATTAAAATTTGAATGTTAGGCACACTCAAGGATGTTTTTTTGGGCCACAACATAATATTAGCCTACGGTGTTTGATTCACATTGAAAATTTATTTGTAAATTTGGGACGATATTGAAAATATGTTTTATATTTTGGCCGACAAAGTTGTTGATGTAAATCCATGTTGCGGATATATAAGAGCAGATGTTTGTGTGAAGTTATGCATGTGTGTGGTGTGAAGAAGTGCTAGAGAAAGTGCAAGTGTGCGAATAGTGATCTAATCATTCGATTGCATAGCAGAGTGTGAAGAAGTTTGAGCGAAGTGTTAAGGAGTGTTTCTGTGCTTAATCGGAACTGTAATCAGGCTTTTGTAGAAGCTATTTTCTTAGTTCATACCCTGTGGATCTAATCCGAATTTCTGTAAGACAGTGTGTCTTCCTTGGGTAGTGAGCCCTCTTGTATTTGAGTAGTGAGCTCTAGGCAGTGTGCTTGAATGCATGTGCATTCCCAATTATTCTTCTTTATAATTTTAAAATGGTATAATATTGTGGACTAACATCCACCGTGGTTTTTCCCCTAACAGGGTTTCCACATAAAAATCTTGGTGTTTTCTTTGTTTTTGATGTGTTGATTGTTTATGGTTCATTGTTCATGCATCAGATTTTAGATTAAGTTAAGTTAATTTTGAAAAGTTTGAATAATTTGTGACAACTTATTCACCCCCCTCTCAGTTGTCTATCCTTGTTTTGCCAACACATTCTTCATGGGTTCAAACAAATCTCTTTTTTTGAATAAGATGCTAGAAAGAATAAAATCTTGAATACTTGCTTGGAAAGCTAGATGGTTGACAATATTGGGTAGATTTTTTTTGATCAAATATGTACTTGCAGAAATTTTAAACTACTACTTGGATGTGCTGTAGGCTCCTAAGGGTATTATCCTTCAAATAGAAAAAAATATTAAATACTTTTTGTGGAAAGTTAATCTAGATGACAAAAAGAAAATCCCATTAGTCTCATTGGAAAGCATGTGCTCAAACAAAGCTAATGGAGGAGTGGGAATTCACAACTTGACGGTAAGGAACATGGCTTTAGGGGAAAATCTGGCATGGAAATTGAATGCCAAGCCAAAGTTAAAATGGTGTAAATTGATGCAGAGCAATTACTTGGATAATGAGAGCCCATCTAGAATTTTTACAATAGAAAATCCTACAAGTGGATCAGTCATGTGGAGTTTCATTTTGGCTTGCAGGGATGTGATACTTCCATATTTTTCATGGGAAATAAATAATGGTGCAAAGGATTTATTTTGGAAGGACTCATGGAACAGTTTTCCTCCTCTAAATACTATTAACACTAACTCATTTGACTGCAAAATCCGATGAAACTGTCCAACGAAATATGTATAATTTGATGTATCGTCAGGTGCTTGTAAAATTTGATGTGTAATTTTCAATTTTTGAAAGTTTATCCACGATGTTCGTCGAACCTGGGGTTCGTTGAAATGTCGTCTATCATTTTCGTCAAATTTTTGAAAAACATGAAAAATAGAAATAAATCAAATTGTGGCCAACATAAAGAAAAGTGAGTTCGTGCCTGATTTATTACGACAGTGTTTTGCTCTACTTGAGACAGTTTGTGGAGAAGTAAGGATGATTTTGTTGAGAAAAATCAGAAAAAATTCAAGAAGATATCGCCAGGTTGAGGGTTGTCATTGTCTTTTTGCAAAATTCAGTTGTGAAGTCAGATTTGTAGTTCCAGGTTTGAAAATCATATTTTAAAGCAACATCTCATCAGATTTAATTTTTAGAGGTTTAGGGTTTTAAGAATTTCATGTCTAGATTTTGTTGTGTGCAATCACCATAAGATCACAACCAAGGAACAGATTCTTGCGACTGTAATTATGTGATCCATAACTCTATTGGTCATGTGGCACAGTTGTGCTATAACAAATACATGATGCATTCATGTGTGACCCAAATTTAATGTGGCTATGTTGTGATAGAAATGGAGACACTCATATAATGTAGTTAATTTAGATTGTATAATGCAGGTGTCAATCATCATTGGGTGCATTCAGGTTGTCTCAAGTTTAACAGGTTAGGATGTAATTATAGCATGATCGAAGAGTGATTACCTCTTGCTGTAATAAAGAGCCTATAACTCTGGTTGATATGCAAAGTGGTTGTGTTATATCAATTATGTAGTGCAATATTGAAGAAAAACCCATGTTTAATGGGCTATTCTAGAGAATGATCAAGATTTTCTAAACCTTATGAATGTTACTTGACATATATTTGCATAATCTCAAATTCCTTCAGAGGCTTTTGAAGTATCAATGTATCCTATATAGGGTTTAGAATGATTTCTTTTAATTAAAAAAATAAATAAATGATGGCTTCCCTCAGAATTAGATTAATGTGGAGATCTCCTAACCCACCCTAACACACTATCCCCTCTTTTGGCAATGCATTCATTACTCCACTACTTAGGGTTTCTTTTGCATGTGACATCTTACTATTCTACGACCGTGGCTTTTAAATAGATCTCAGTCTTTGCTTTAATCCTTTTCATGGTAACCCTTGAGTTCCATAATCCACCTTCAATCTCTTCTAAGAACGTTGTCTTAAGCTAGACTGCATAGTATGCATACAAAGCAAGTCCTTCATACCTGCCATTGTTCCAAACCACCACTCACTGCCTTGCTTAAAATGTTGCCTCCATAAACACAATAGCATGTTTTAAAATCATGGTTGCCAGTGATTGACCATTAAGGTCACCACTTTCATCATGAAGATACAATGAGATTTTTGTCTTCAAACTCAAGGCATTATGCAAGATAACATTGTGAATTGTTTGTTGTGTACGCTTTGATTTTCTTGCACATTTACTGCTTTGCTAACTTCCTTAAGACTGGGTATTGCACCCTCTGCTACAATCTCATGTAAACAACTCACTCACTTTCACTTGAAGATTCCTTTAATGAGCATCCTTCTATAAATCAAACTATGCCCTATAGACTTCCTACTTACTATAGGGGACTCATTGTTTCATGGTATTGTAGTTCTTAAGATCCTTCAACCTTATTGACACTACTTCATGGTCCACAAGGTATTATTCACTATTCTCCAGTCTTTGATGAGTCTCAAAACATTGCTCAAACATGTAATCCACTACCTCCATTATACATTAATGGCTAAGAAGAAACATTGAACCTATGACTACCATTGTTAATTCATTTGGAAAGTCATTCCTTGATTGCATTTTCCTTGTCTAACACTACCAAAAGTATTTGAAAAACCTTAAGCCTCGCTATTAAGGGGTAAGGAAACTCACCGTTAAAAATCTCCACTTTAATATGCAAGGTTTGAGCTTTATTATCTTGTCATCACAAATTTCGACTGTTGTTGTCATCACATCTCTCGAAAGGATCGCCATTCTTCTGCATCAGATTGCATTTATGTCACTAAGCCATAGTGTGCTTTTCTGTTATTGGCCACAATCTTTAGATTGCAAGTATCTTTTATTACCTACAATGTCTCAATCTTCTCGTATTGCAAGTGCGTAACCTCACTAACTTATAGTTATTGTTTATATTTCTAATGGCCTAGGTTTAAAATTCTAATCATGCTCTTACCAATGCTTCATATTTTATGAGGGCTCTCTCAATGTTGAGGGGTCTCTAGGATAAGCTCAGTCATAAGAAGCGACACATTGCATCTTTAACCAAAAGGATAAACTGCATTGACATTAGCAATGATGATTCCAACTTGTTGCTCCTTAGGAATGGGTCACGGTTCCATTACTAGCTCGCTACTCCATCGCTAGAAGTTTGTGATCAAGTTCAATATTCTGATTTTAGGAGTCTTAACGGTTGGAAATCATAGTAAAATCAGAATTTAATAAGTTTTGGAATTAGCATTTTAAAGTGTTTTTCGGGGTCATTAACTTCAGACTATCTTCTATTTTGCAGGGGTGGTTGCATGCCAAATTTTTTTGGTGTAAAATATCATAATTATTAGATTATGTTACTTGTCTATGAATAAAAATTATTGGAGTGTGAGTTTGATATTTTTTGAAGATCTAAATAGTCAAGTTTGGTAAAGAAAAATCATGTCAGATAATATTAGTCCAGAAGAAAATGAAGAGACACTTGATAGATTGTGGGCTAGATTGAAAAGAAAGGGTGATGGGAAATGTTATTGTCCTTGCAATAATTGCAAGGGCTTAAAGACGCGAAATTTTTTAATCACAACAGCTGAGAAACATTGTAGGCAGCATGGTCACGTTGAAGGGGGGCATGATTATTGTCCATTGGTAAGTTGTTCATTATATGTGTTTATATTGATTGAATTTGTAAATATTTATATCATTTTAACATTTTATATATATATATATAATCACTTGATCATGATCATAGTTTATTTGTGTCTATCATTATTATAAAGGTGGGGCACCCTAGGGCAGATTATATGGATTATCCCGGCCTGAAGAATGTGGTTTTGCAAGCGGACGAACATGGAGCTGTGAATATCGAAGATGGAGTTAATGATCCTATGGAAGAAGATGATCATGCACCAGAAAACACAGTTGAAGATGATAGTACAAATACATTGATCCATGACACATTTAGTGGCAGAGCTGATCATAATGATCAAGATGACTTTGATGATGTTCATGATTTACCTGTACTTGAGAAGGCATATGAGCCCCTTTATGAAGGCTCCCAAACAACTCTTCTCTCTGTTGTATTGTTGCTGTTGAACTTGAAGGTTATGAATGGTTTATCAAACATATCAATCTCACCGATGTTAAGGTATGTCATATATGTCATATTTTTTCATCTATTTTAATTGTTGTTAGTTCATCACTAGTAAATAAAGGATGAAATATGTACCATTAATATTCTTTATATGAACAAATTATTTTTTGTTGTAGATTGATTGGTGAATTTTTTGTTACCACCATCAGCCATTTCTTTACCTCGATAATGAGGATTTATGTGCCATTATGAAAGATATCGTAATGGGAGTATCAAGCAATAGATGCATGTCCCAATGATCACATTATATATCATAAACAACAGGAATTTGCAACATAATACCCAAAATGTCATATCAGTATGCAACGATTATTTTGTTGCGAAAGCTTAGCGCAATTTATGGATTACCATGCACATAATAGAAGTGGAGATGACATTCTTCAAATTCCTATGGATGGTTCTGCATTTAGGGACATGGAGGAAAAATGGCCACACTTTAAAGAAGAACCTGACATTATTTGAATTCCTATGGATGGTTCTACATTTAAGGACATGGAGGAAAAATGGCCACACTTTAAAGAAGAACCTCGTAATCTCGGGCTTTCATTCACAGCGACGGTGTCAATCCATTTGGAGAGCTGAGATCTATTTACTCGTTGTGGCCTATTTTTGTTATCAACAATAACATTCCTCCATGGATGTCAATAATAAAGAGGGAGCACATAATGTTGTCAATGATTGTTCCAGGTATTTGTTTACATCAATTTTCTTTAACGTAGTAGCATCTCATTTGTCTTATTTGTTGCATAATGACTTATATTTTTTTCATTCAATAGTCATGTACATTAATTTATATATATTGCAGTAAAATAGTTATAATAATTATGTAATGTTTATGTTCATTCAACTAGATAAGTACCAAGTTAAAGATATGAATGTATATATTGAGCCTCTTATCAACGAGTTACTAAAGTAATGGAATTGCATCACTATGTATGATGTCTCTAGACCAATAGGACAAAGACAATTTCAATTCCATGCAATGCTTGTATGGACAATTCATGATGCCCCAGGGCTAACACATTTTGTGGTATGTTATAACATCTCGAACTGACTTTAACAATATTTAATTTTATGAAGTAGATATCATGCATGTTTTAAAATAATATATTCATTATATATAATTATAAAAACTTGACATATTTAATCCAATTATATATGATCTTGTAGGTCTTCAAACAAAGGGAAAATTTGCATGTCCAATTTGTGGTCCAAAGATGAAATCTTGTCATTCAAAAGTTTAGGAAAGCAGTGTTTGATGAGTATAGGCACTTCCTCCATAGAAATCATAAGTATCGAACTACTGAAAAACATCTTTTCAATGGGAAAGAAGAGACTACATCAAAACCACGAAGAATGACACCTCGCCTATGGAAGTTGGAATATAATAGAATTAATCGTTAAGGTTATACATTGGATCAAATTGTTTATCTATCATATATGATATAATTTGAATTTATATTTTTATATTGTGTTGTGTTTACTCATGTTGTAATTGACAATGATTGTCGTTGTTAATTTGTTTAACTTATATGCTTCATGAATGTCGTCAAGGCATTAATGGTCGGTTTCCACAGGGACTGAAAAGTTATCCTAGAAAATTTAGTAGGTTGTCCTACTATGAGCAGCTAGAAACTGTGCATTTGTTTGATACAATGCAAATCAGAAAGAATATAACAGAAACATTATGGAAAATATTGGATGGAAGGCATGACAAAGAAAAAATTATCAAAATTTGTAGTGACATTCAAGAAGCCAATCATGCAATGAAAAATGTCATTCAATTAAATAGTGCCCTTCCTTGGTTATTAACAAAGCAGCAAAGCAATGCTATAAAAGAAGTCATACGAAAAATTTGATTTCCCATAGGATTTGCTGTGAACATAAACAATATAATAACAAAGAAAGGTGAATTTGGGTTAGGGATGAAAACACATGATTGGAATACCTTCATTAAGGTAATTATTCTAGTATATTATATACACTTGTATAATGCATGTACTTTTCAGTGTATTATGTTTACTAATTTTGGAAAAATAATGAAAAGATCATTTTATAATTGTTGCAGTATGCTCTACCTCTATCTCTCCCAGACAACTTTGACAACAATGTCAAGCATGTTATATATGATCTTGGAAATACATGAGGTAAGTAGCGATATTTGTTCAATTCATTGTATACATCTTATAATTTCCATTTGTTTTACTCTTTATGTAATATACTGTATATTTTTGTTAAATCTTGTTAATATATTTGCACCTTGAATCACTTGTAGATGGATGTCATCTAAAGAAATCCAAAAAGAAGATATAAATTATTGGAAGAGAAAAATTCATCGTCTAATGTGTGAAATTCAAAAGTGTCTACCTTCGACATTTTTCAATGCACAAGAACACTACCTCATACACCAAGTTGAGGAGATTGAATTGTGTGGACCTGTACACACAAGGTCAATGTGGATGGTTGAGAGGCACTTGAAATTTTTGAACGCTTTGGTTAGACAAAGAGCACATCTTGAGGGTTCTATGGTGGAGGGATATATGGTATACCAGACCATGGTGTACATTAGTGAATATCTTGCTAAGTTTGCAGCAAAGATCCATGTAGATCGTATTTGGGATCCCAACTCCATTAACAAATTCAAAGGGGAGTACCTGATGGGGAAATGTAGATTGAGGAAAATGAGAGGTAATTATAAGATGGTCATGGAGATTAATTGGAATACATTTTACATATGGTTTTTATGTATATTGTACTTATTTAATTTTTAATCTTCAATATACATCAATTATAAATTAAGGTCGTATACTATGGTATTTAACTAATTATATGTGTTTGTGAATTTCAATTTTTTGATACAGTTGGTCGAGTGGGATGCACTACATTTGTACATCGCAAACAATCTTTATTGGATGACGGTATGGATTGAACGATGTCAACAATATGGTCGTGCATTAACATGGGAAGGTGTGGCTTTATTGGTTAAAGAAGCTCATCGTAATGGAGATTCTAATGTTACACAAAGGGAAATTGATTTAGCATATGGTTTAAGAGATAAACAGGTACGTATAAATATATTAATCACCCTTATTATTTAATTATTTTCAATTATATTGATGTATATATATGTTGAGATTGTTTTCTTTGCATACATTCAACCAAGAATAAATATGTTTATCAATTGACAATATTGCAATAATTTTTACATGTTTGACATATTGTAGGTGAAACACCAAAAGGCTATGTGGTGCAATGGTCATAAATTTTGAATCAAAATGTTGGATGACATGAAGAAAACTTGTGATTCTGGTATAACTGCAGTCTTTCAGGTGACTAATGTTTCATCTAGAAGTGGCATACATCCAGAAGTCTCAAAAATCGATACTATGGGATTTTGGATGATATACTTGAGTGTGACTTTAAGTCCTTCAGATTAATTTTGTTCATCGTCCTATGGTACAGGCTATGATTAAATGAAAATGATCCTGAGAGAACTGTTATTGAACATAATAATGGATTTACCATGGTTAATACAAGGTTGATCGAGCGAGCTGGAAATTAGCCCTATGTTCTTCCAAGCCAATGTGAGCAAGTATTTTACTAAGAGGTTCTAGGTAAATCGGGTTGGTCATTTGTTGTTAGACATGATCCAAGAGGAAGGCCGGTAAAGTATAATGTGATGGAAGAAGAAGATACCAAAGAACTAGAAGATGATGTAGATGATGATTAGGATCAACAGTTAGTTGATGATGTCCCTGACGAAGATGTCGAAGAGGACGAACTAGATCATGATGATGTAGGAGTTAATGTTCATGAAGATATATCCGTGTGGTGGATGATGACATTATCGAAACTAATATCGATGATGATGATGATGATATGACCAATCCTTACAATGTCGAATCTAGATCGGATGATACACAAAAGAGAAAGAATCACAGAAAATGACTTATGTGGTCATTATTATATATTTGTATTAATTTTTATGCCATTACATAATTAATTTAATGATGTAATTTAATTTGAAAGGTTTCAACTGATGTTAACAACCTTGAAATTAGTGTGTTTTATGTTTCATGTGATCATAAAAGATTAAAAAGTTAGTTGTAGAGGTGGTTGTTCAGTGGTTGATGTGTATGTTGGTTCTTTTTATAATGTAACCAAGTTTGTCTTCTAATCTACCTATGGAATTGCCAATTCCAATCGAAGGCAGCTTGAAAGACTTGGACCAACTAACGAGGAATTTAAAAGCCTCCTACACTTCGGGCTCTGCAAGACCAGGGAGGGTGATCCCTTAATGTGTTTACAACCTCTGCACCATTATTATAAACAAAATTAACAATAGCAAATGATCTCACTTAATAGCTCAACACGATAAGATAATATCAACTAGAATTGGTTGTTCATAGACAATATCAACTATTTGGAGCGTGAGATAACTAAACACATTCCATTGTATAAGACAGTCAATGATTTGAATTTGTAGCAAGCTCTAGGCAAAGACAAACAAATACTGAACTACACTAATAATTACAACTTGTTGTGCAATTTTTCGCACACACGCCCCGCTGTAAGCAGGGACCCTCTTTCGCTTCGGTTTTGGTGTTTTGGCCCTTTCTTTTGAGGTTTTGGTCTTGCTTAGGAATGTGCTTAAATGTTTATTTTGAATGCCCAAATGTTTCCCCCAGGTTATTCATTGAAAATCTTGAGTTCTGATTGAATTTCGGGCTTTTGCCCTGATTCGAGATTTTCCACCCTGGTCGGATTTTCCCGGATCCTACTTGAACTCCAGTTGGATCTTGCTGTTCGAATAGTTTGGGTCTTCGCAGATTTCCGCGTGGTCCAGATTTTCTCGGGTTCCACCCTGCCGTCGGTTTCCCGAGTTCCTTCTTTGACTGTCTTATTGGGTGCATTAATGGCTTCGTACGTGTTTTGAAGGCTGGTTTATACTCGATTTCTAAGATCTTTTGTGCCATTGCACTCATTGTTTTCCATTGTCTGAGTCGGGCTGCGTCCTTTGTGTTTTTTCTTGGGACTTTTGGCTTTGATTGACTTCGTTTTGGAGCGTTCGGGCTTGGACTATTTGATTTGGCGGTGGTTTCTTGTGCGTCCTTGCCTGTGTTTGTTGTGGACACTCTTGAGCTTTGCGTTGCTGCCTCTGAATTCATTTCCGCTTCATAATGGTATGTGCCTGATTGCTCTGCTTTGGATTAAATTTTGAGTGGCATGTTGGTCTTGTGAGGGCTCATAGGATTTGGCTTCCTATGTGTTTGTCTATTTCGTGCTAAGGGTTGTTCAGTGTTGCATCCTTGTCCTCTCCCAAGCGAGTTTTGAGTTCATATGTCCATCTACATTATGATGAATCTTGCCTGAGAGTAATGCACAAACCCTAGCGGTAACTTAATAGTCGAAACAACTGAATTCTGAAATTGCCTGTGCACTTCAGCGGTTGGTGAGGTTTGAAACCTAGGGTAGGGCCATTTCTGATTATTTCATCTTAAAACGGGCCCAAAATACAAAGAAAATTCATGAAAGGGCCCATCCCTAGCTTGCCCTAGTTAAGCTTGTTGAAATCCATAGTCGGTTTAGCGTCCGGGTGAAGTCGTGCCTTAGCTTTGTAGTCTGGGATGTTCCATCCCTTCCGAAATCTCTTCGCTGTGACCTTTCATCTTCGGCGAGACCTTATGTCGATCACCCTGTGTTTTACCGAGAGGCCCTCTTAGGTCCATGTCTTCTCACCATGACACCATCGTTTTTACACCGATGAAATCTTGTATGCATATCCTTCGGCGAAACCTTTGCTTTCGCCAGGACCTCACCCCACGAAGAAATATCTTACCGGTATGTTTTTCACTTTGGCTTTCGGCAGGACCACCCCTGTTCGCCAAGAGGTCATGGCGAGATCCACTTGGCTTGATTGATAGTCGTTTTGTTTCACCAGGACATCCGTCTTTCAGCGAGACCTCTCGCTGAGCGTGTTCGCTTTCGCCGAGCCTTGTTCCTTTCTATCGCCATAGCATCCATCTTTCGTTGAGACCTCTCCGCGAGGCTCCAACTCCAGCCGATACCTTCCCTTCGCTATGACTATCACAGTTTGCCAAGATGTTGTAGTGAGGCCTTCTATTCTTAGCGAGCCTAGATCTTTTCGTTGAGACCTCTGGCCGAACTCGAACCAAACCTTAGTCGGCGGAACATTTCCATTTCGCTGGGACCTCCTACCGGAAGCTTGAGTCTGGCCGAGGTGTTTGATTGGGCCCCATCGGTCGATGAGACATGTAGCTGTCACTGGGACCTTACCCCGACCACCCTTGGCTCATACCGATTTTTTTGCTATGTCCCTTTTTGCTGGGACGTTACACCGAAATCACCGTGTCTTGGCGAGACCCCCTTTTCTGACAGACCTTTCGGCGTGACATTCGTCTTTCGCTAAGACTTCTCCGCGAGATCTCAAGTCTTGCCGAAGCTCTCACTCCGGATTCTCCTTTGGTTTGGAACTTTGTGCTACCCGCGGATGTCCGCCAGGTCTGGATTTCTGTGAAATTTGCTGTCTCCCAGACTTCCTGAAAATCAAATTTGGCTTGTTTTTCACGGAAATCCGTCCCTCACGGATTTCCCTGAGTTCTGACGAAATGCAAAGGAATATTGAATAACGTGACATGTTGGTGTTTTTCAATGCATTCTCTGGTTTATTCATGTCATATATGGATCTATCACGTGGTTTACTGATGAAAAATGATCGAGTCTAGTGATTAAGTAGGTGTTTCTTCGTTATTCCGTTGGAATCCAAGCAGACTGGAATTTCCCGAAATTCCTCTCTGGCCCAGATTCCGCGAGTGGCCTTGAAACCCGAAATTTGTTGTAGTCATTTTAAAGGAATTTTAACAACACCTTGTTTATTTGAGATGCGTTCTAATGGTATTTTGATGGATTAACCTTGCTTTCCTATAATTCTTATTATGTTTTCATGTTGAATGCAGGCCGAATCAGGCAAGATTGCAGCTGGTTCCTCGTTGTCTGATGCAGAGAGGATCAAGCTGGACATTAAGAGCAAGGTCCCTGAGAGTAAGATCACTTATGTTTGGTCAGAAGTCACTGATACTAATGTTGGCCTCTGGGACTATGAGGAATTTAAAGCAAGGACGTCAGCTGAGGATCCCCCTTTGGTGACTAGAAGAATGAAGGAGTCAGGCCTGTCCCATGTGGCTGGTTTCCCTTCTACAATACAATGTTATGAGCTGCTCCTTGAGTGCGCAAGGCACTATTATCAAGACACACAGAGGATAATTGGTCCTTAGGGGAGAATTATTTCCAATCTCAACCTGGTCTCCATTGCCCAGACATTCAATATGCCAGAACGATCTCATGTGGTGGGATTTACCATTCAAGCAGCTCAGGATTTCTACGATGAACAAACCATGAAATCACAGCAGCTGATCAACTCCTGGCTGGAGAAGCCCAAGTCCCACTATTCCAAATTGCCCAAATAGCTATTCATAGCCAAATTCAAGGAGTATTACGATGCCATCGTGTTTCTTAGCAGGGTGGTTGGATTGAAGAGTGCTGGTACATTTGAGAATTGGATGTGCCATGCCATTGTAAGGATGGAACTTGAGAAAATTGACTACCATTGGGTAGGGGTCATTAGCCAAGTAATTCACAAGCAATTGTCTAATGTATTGTAGATAAAGACCTTCACAATGACCTCCTATTTGGTCTATGCACTTGCTAGGTTCCACCCCTACAGAGGATTGGATACAAGAGGCACCTTTGGACAAGATATTATTTATGAAGTTTTCCCTTTGTTGCATTGGGGAGGTTCAAATTATAGGAGAGCAAATGATGCATTCACCATGCATATCACAAGAATGCTTCAGGAAGCAGAGCATGTCAGAATTTTAGATCAAGCCAAGGAGCTCATCAAGAAATATGGAGCTTGGTTTATTCAATTTCCAACCTTCTCCTACATTCGGATTGATGGCTGTCAGAAGGCTCCATATAGACTTCTAAGGTACCCCACTGATCACATTATATTGCTGGAAGTAACAAGGCAGATTTGTGATTTTGATGCAATTTTCAAGAAGGATAAGCATAAGACTAGATTTGGTGGAGAGTTCCCATTAAGGATTGGCACTAGGGAGGTATGTCCTTCCATTGGTTCTGCCCAAGCTTTAGAGGAAGAATTGAGTACTCTTGGCCTGTCTCTCCACTCCCAAAGGTCCAGATTTGATATCACAAGAGAGGCTCAGAAGAGAGCTAGCAGGGAATAAATCCATAAGGTAAACTTAGAGGATTACTGGGCCAACTACAGTGATGAGTACGAGGTCTGAAAGAAGTAATTATCTCGGCTTCTGGTGGAAGCAGTCCGATTGTACAATGTGAGGGTAGTCCCTGATCAGTTGGGGGATGATTGGAACCTAATTCAGGATCATGCCAATGAAGCAGTGAAGGATAAGCCGATCGGTGATGTAGATTGGTTGGAAGAGGAGAAAACAAAATTGAAGCAAATGATGGATCTAGTTGTCAAGTTTACCAAGATGTGGCTCAAGAACACTTTGTGGGAGTTGGAAAATAAAGGTGTACAGTGCACTTACAACCTGATGGGAGACTTGAGCCCTCACTCCACCTCTGAGGAATCCACCGAGTAGGATCCTAAGGGAAAAGGTAAGTTGGATTCCCCATACAAGGTAAAGACAAAAGAGGTTCAACAAGAAGAGACCCAGGGAACCGTGAAACAAAGGAAGCCGAAGGCCAAGAGAAGGACAAGGATTGAAGGGTCTGAGCATAAGGAAGTTGAGAAGCAAAATCTTGAGGCTGATGCTCTTGTGCTAAAGAGAAGAAGAATTATAAAATTGTCAGAGAGGGAAAGCTCCAAGGTTGCAGAGGAGGTAGCTACCCCACCAGTAATAAATGTTGAAAGCTTAGAGGAGAAGGCCAAAGTGTATGCAAGGAAGTCTAGGACTCCTCCTAAGGACAGTGTGCCTAGGGCTGACCTACCTTCGCTGGTTTCTCATGAGGAGCAATATGATGATGTTCCTTCCACTCATGAAATTCAAAGTGAACCGGGAGAGGAAGAAAATGTTGAGGATCATCTGGATATTGAAGGTGAATAATTCCATGCGGGTGATCTCCATAGTGCGGAGGCAGAGATTGAAAGGATAATGCAATCCCCTATGGTTGCACATACAATTTCTCCTATTAGAACTGAGGCAATTGAATCTCCTCCAAGGGAAGAAGAGGCAGTGAAAGATCAATCACTTGAATAGGAGGAGGAACATGTTGAAAAAGAAAAATCTAAGGTAGATGAGACTCTTGATGAACTGAATTTGAATGAGGAGGCACCTAAGGGTCGACAAGGAGAACAAAAACAGGACGAGGAGCAATTGTATTCTGCTATCCATGAATGGCTTGATAGGGAAATAAAGAGAAAACTGGTGGTTGTGGAAGATAGCCCACCGAATTGGGATGCACTGCAAGCTAGTATGGGAAAGGACAAGGGTAAAAAGAAAGCTAGTGTGATCTCGAGAGTTGAAAGGGATGAGGCACATAATAAGGTTGTTCATGTTGCTACCCCTGTCCTGGATAAAAATAGAGACGAAGTGGCTAGAAATGCTTATAATATACAGACTTTCAATCTGGGACCTACATCAGTTGAGCAGGATATTGAGGACTACGAGGTCTCCAGTACAGTTATTGTGGATCGATTGAGGAAAGAAGTGATAACCAAGCAGGAGATAAAGAGAGAAAATGAGAATATCAAGAAGTGCTTGGAGGAGTTAATGAAGCCACTGCAATCCATCAATCCCTCTTGCTCTACCACCAATCCTTTGCCTCAGGAGACCATAACTGATCTTGAAAAGATGAAGGCCTCCACCCTTGCCACTACGAATTTGTTGAAAGGAATACAAATTAAGGGTGATGAAAGTATTAAGCATATTTTGTCGACTGGGAAGGATGTTGTCATGACAATTGAATGGTTGAAATAGGTGTTAGCACAGGACAAAGAGGACACTGATCTCCTACTACAGAAGACTAGGACTATTATGGAGTACACCCGGGACAAGTTGGTGAGCGAAGGAATTCTTCCCTACTCTAGAGCTGCTGAACCATGGGAGTGGTTCGAGAAGTTGCAAATTAGGCAAAAGGTGTTAAGAAAGATTTACAAATAGAGAAAATACATTGATGACACCCTAGCTGGCGTCTATGGTGGTTGCATGGCCTTCTTCGAAATCATGATGGGACGAAGGAAAATCATGCCTAGGTATTTGAGTTTAGAGCAGTTGAAAGAATGGTGGCGTGATGTCTATGCACCACTTGATGGTGGGTCTGTCTCCAAGCACCAACTGGATGATGTGGCCACCTACCTCGCAGTTATTAATAAGCATGTGACATACAAAGTAGACTAGGATAGGTCGGTCAAACACTCAAGGGATGAGATTGCATCCATTGAGAGGCGACTTAGGGTTCTGCCAGTGCTGCCTGTGGCTGACTTGGATGGAGCATTCTTGAAGCTACATGAAGAGTCAGATCGGCATAGGGATAATAGGGAAGAGAGCTAATGATAGGATGCAGCGCGATTTGTGCTTCCCTATTATTTTCCCATGCATCGTCTGGGCTGCATCACGGATCCTTGGCCGACCTCAATGGGATGCACATTTTTTGCATGTTTGACCCATTTCGAAGACTCTCTCGATCGGGTGGTTGTGCCGAGTTATTGCTGCGAAACCCTTGCCTGGTCGATGGATCTCTGGAGTTTCTATATATTGGCAATTTGGCCTCTTTGTAAAGGGTTAGATAGTTAAAAGAAGAGAATTAGATAGTTCGAAAGCTAGAGAAAATAGTTAGAAGTTATCCAGTTAGAGGTAGGGTAAATTAGCAGGTAGTTGCTCTCAGGCAAATATTGTAACAAAAAGCCAGAATTGTTGCTACAGTGGATAATTCAAATATAAGTAATTTCATTGTGATTTGGTGTCATACCGGTATTCTCTTGTCTTGCATGGTTCTTGTTTTCCATCTTTAAAATTGCTTTGAGGAGGTTAGTGTTTAGATTGAATTTGATTCAATAATGTTGGTAGTTTGATATTCGAATGTTGCAGCAATCCTTCAGTCCATACTTTTCACAACCAACTAACTGTTAGTTGCTTTGCAAAGTTAGCCTAGACTTTATATTCCTTGTGCTTAGTTCAATCGTGAATGTTGTTCATTTTAACTGCAATAGGGTTACTTGAATGCATGTACATGGTTTGAAAATCTTAAGAGCCTTAGAAGATTGCATTGTTTCTACAAGATAGCAGATTTATCTGGGTGAAGTAGAAGTCAGTTTTGAAGGATTGGTCCATTTTGGGTATAGGTTATTTTCATTATTAATCTTAGGAGTAATATTAAATTTAGAAATCTTTTTGAAACCCTCACTCTTTTGCTATTTCTTTGATTATTGGGTTAAATCTAAGATTGAAGTGTCACCAGTTTGTTAAATCTGAAAAAATTGAGTCAATAGTTTGCTTGTAGTAAGGTCCCATTGTGATTACCAACAATTTCACATTTATCATTGAGTTGTTTATGCATTGTCAAGACCTGACATAAATACCTTGGGGTTATCTCTTGAGGCTTGCTGATAGAGATTTACCTTTTAAGAGAGATAGGATATTGCATCTTGTCTGTGTTGTTGTTGTGCATTATCTCCCATAATTTCTGAGATCTGGTAAGGTCCAAGCCAAAGTTTATCAAAATTTTCGTGCTCTCTGTTATGATCATGGGCTTTATCCCAGGAAAGAACCAAATCAGAAATCCTAAAAGCTTTGACCCTGGCTCTCTTATCAAACCATCTCTTGACAACCCCTTGATGCTTAGCAAAGTTGTCCAGGGCTTTTTCTCTTTTTTCTTCAAGGTGCAATAGTTCGGCAAGTCTTGCCCCACGTCTATCTCCCTCATCATAATATTCATTGATGAACTGAAGGGTAGGAATTTTCAATTGTATGGGAAACACAGGTTCTGATCCATAAACTAGGTGGTAGGGTGACATCCATATGGAGGATTTATGTCTTGTACGATCTGGCCAAAGAGAAAATTTGAGTTGGGTATACCAGTCTCTAGGGTTCCTTCCTAATAACTTGTGGATGACAGTCAAAAGATTCTTATTGGATGACTCAGCCAACCCATTACCCTGTGGATAGTAATTGGATGCAAATTTTATAATGATCCCATGGTCAAAAGCCCAATTAGAAAACTTTAACGATGAAAACGCAGGACCATTGTCGCAAACCAAAGATATAGGACATCCGAAATGATTAAGAATACCAGATTCAAGGAAGTTAATTACTACCTTAGAAGTACACTATTTGCACGCAAGAGCTTTTGTCCATCATGTAAAATAATCAGTAATGGTGAGAATATACCTGTGACCAGCAGAGGAAGGTGGATTGATGGGGCCAATGAAGTCCATTCCCCACTGCGCAAAAGGTTTTACCTCAAAAACTGGCTGAAGTGGGAGGGCGGCATACTTCTCTCTGGTAGCGACAGTTTGGCACACATGACAAGTTCTGACATGACTGTGGGTGTCTTTGAACAATGTAGGCCAGTAGTAACCGGCTTTGAGAATCTGGTTTGCATTAGATGGAGCTGACCCATGGCCCGTGCCATATCTTTCATGGAATTCTAACATCACCCTTGTAGATTCTGCCTTTCCTAGGCACCTTAAGTATACACCCTCATGATTTTTCTTGTACAAGACAACTCCTTTCAATGTGAAACTGTCACTTCTTAAGCGCAATGCCCTTCTTTGTACTGAATTAAGATAGTCAGGGCATCTCTGAGTCAGGAGATAATGAACAACATCATCATACCACTCGCTAGGAGAGACGTCCTCTAAAGAATAAGCCTGGGTTGTAAGATCAGGGCCGGTCTCTGCCATTGTCTTTGTGAGCCCCTGCCCTCTTACCAGCTTCATGGGCTGAATTTCCATATCATATTCTTGTAGCATAGTTACCTACTTGGCTCTTCATTCTCCCAGTTCATTTTGTATCAAGAGCAGCTTGACTGCAGGATCAAGAACTATAGCAAAGATCTTATTTCTGAGGATGTAATGTCTAAACTTCTTAACCGCCCTGACTAAGGCATAAGCCTGCTTCTCCACATTTGGGTATTTCAGTTTTGCATCCTTCAATGGTGCACTCATAAATGCTATGGGGTGTTCGTTGCCTTGGTCAGATTTCTGAGTTAATATAGCAGCACAGGAGTGGTCAGAAGCAAATGAGTATATGTAAAATGGTTTGGCATAATTGGGACTTACTAAAACTGGAGCCTCAATAATAACTCTCTTTATTTCAGAAAATGCTTCTTTTGCTTCTACATTCCATTCCACCTTGGCCTCCTACTTCAGCATCGCGTTCAACGGCTTGACTATCTCTGCAAATCCAGTGATGAATTTCTTGACAAAATTGATTTTGCCAAAGAACGATTTCATTTCCTTTTTACTAGTAGGTAGTGGAATCTTAAGGATGGCGTCTATGCGTTCGGGATCAATTGCAATCCCCTTTTCAGAGATGATATGCCCTAACAACTTACCTTCTGTTACTCCAAAGATGCATTTCTTTGGATTGAGGGATATCCCAAATTCCCTACATTTTTGAAAAACTTTGCACAAGTCTAAAATATGGTCACCTCTCTTCTTGGAGAAGACAGTAAGGCCATCCATGTAAATGATTATGCACTTACCGATGATGTCTTTGAAGGCTATGTCCATTGCTCTCTGGAATGTAGCTCCAACATTAATCAAGCCAAAAGGCATCCTTCTATAAGAAAAAGTGCCCCACTTAGTGGTGAAAGCAGTCTTGTGTCTATCCTCATATTGCACCATGACCTGGTTATATCCTCAGTAACCATCCAAAAAAGACATCATCTGGGATCTGTTGACAATCTGCAACACTTCATCCAGTGAAGGCATTGGATAATTGTCTTTCTCTGATGCTCTATTCAAGTTCTTGAAATCTACACACAATCTGATTTCACCATTTTTCTTTCATACAGGAACTAGGTTTGCAACCCAAGTAGAGTATCTGACTAGAAATATGATTCTCGCAGAGAACAACTTCTGCACTTCTCTTTGTATTACAGGTTCCAGCAGAGCATTAATAGGCCTCTGCCTTTGTCTGAAAGGTTTCACTCCTAGATTGAGAGGGATAGTATGGGTTATGACTGATGTATCATAAGTCTTCAAGTCCTCATAACTCCAGGCTATCACATCCGGATATTTGGGCAATGAATCAATAATCCCCCGTCTTTCTTCTAGGGTGCACACTTTACCAATAAGAACATTTTTTACATCCTCCTGGGATCCCACATTATACTTGTCACATTTCCATCAATGGACTCTTTCCTAGTGTCCTGATCTTGGTCTCTGATCTTGTCTAGATCAAAGATCCTTTCTAGTTGCACCATTCCCCTGGAAATAGTGTTGGTCTTCAAATTGATTACCCCTTCTAAGTCTATTTCTGCCTCTTGGGGCTCGATTTCATCAATGATCTGAGAAGCGAAAACATCCGTGTTTGTAATAAAGTCTAAAATATGCTTGTCATCCTCAAACACCTGGAAGCTGGTGACATTGTCAGGTACTGAGGGTACTGGAGTCAGCTCCATAGTGAATTTCTTTAATCCTGATAGAGATAGAGGCTGCAAGGTACTGGCTGCCTGGGCCAAGGAATCAGCTGTTTGATTTTTATTTTGTGGAATCAACTGAATATTAAAGGTGTCAAATCCTTCAATAAGGTCCTATACTCTGTGTCTATAATTAATCATTCTTTTGTCATGGCAGGAGTACTGCCTTCTAACTTGCTTAAGTACTAATTTAGAATCTCCATACACTTGCAAAATCTTAACCTTCTTCTTCAAGGCCATTAGCAATCCGTGAACTAAGGCTTCATACTCTGCTACATTATTGGTACAATGGAACTGAAGTTTATGAGCAGCGAAAAATGTCTTACCTTTTAGGCTGGTTAGCTCAAATCCTACTCCAGCTCCTTGTTTTGACTTGGATCCATCGAACCTCAGAGTACAACATCCAATTTCTGTAGGGTCTCTTGCTGCATTACTTGCACTGTTACTGGTGGGTGGCCTTTCAGAAGGCATCATGCCATTTCCTTTAGGATCTTCTGTGACACTCATGTTATCGATTTTGGCTATAGGATCAGGGTTGGTATGTTTCTGTATTTGTTCCACTGCAGCTTGGCATAAGCAACAATCCAATTCTGAATGTGAAGCATTATGTACCCTGCACCAATTGGGCAAGAGTAACTCTCCAAAGCTCATTCCTCTTCCTAACTGAATCTGATCTTCAATACACTTTTGAATGAACTCTTGAAAAATGTCTAACAAAGCCAGCTGATTATCCTCTAGATCATCATTACTTTCAGCTGGTTCACCATTATCTTTAACTGGTTCCACTAGGGCTTCAGTATCACTAGGCTCTGTCGTAAGGTCAACAAACATCGTGTGGAACATAAGAACCTCCTCCACATTTGGTTCTTCAAGAGGAGCAGTAAGCATGTAGTTTCCCATACTTATTTCTGACACCAGAATTACTATTGAGGTCTTTTGATATTCTGTGATCGTGTATTTCATCCTGGGTTCTCTTTCAATTCTGATATAATTTGACACTCCTTTCTAGGGAAGCCACATATGGGAGTGATCAGTCAAGACATATCCATTTAAAGCCCTGGTGAAGTCCCTTCCCAAGATTAGGCCATGAGCATCAGGGATGTCAGTTACCTGTATATTGATAACTTGCTGAATTCTAGGATAAGAAGCAATCTGCATCTGGATCATATTTAACTCCCCTACCACATTGACTTCAGTCCTATCCAACTGTGTGAATTTCTTCTATGATTCAGTAGGAGTAATTCCCATAGCTCTACAGACACCAAGGGGCATAACATTGGTTGATGCACCCGAATCCAGTAGACAATTATGCAGATTTTTACCAAATATTTCGACAGAGATCAGGAACGGAGGGGTATCTGTTTTCCCTTGAAATAGAGTTAACGAAGTATCTACTTGAACAACCTGAGATTTGTCCCTTTCCTTCCTAATGTCTCCGGGGGGTATATGAACTTGATCATGAGGTTGATTTTTCCCTCCTATTGGTTGAGAACTAGATACTTTATGGATATTCTTGCTAATTGACCTATCTTGAGACATTAAATTTGCATCATAAGAACCTAAGACTGCATTTCTAATGGATGGAACTCTTAATAACTCGAATGAAAATAGGTTTACCTTTAGCTTTCGGAGTTCTTCAGCAACATACAAAGCCAACTGTTCTTTATTTAAATTAGTGGGGGTCTCCTTCGGGTATTCCACCATCTTTTCTCTACTTGTATCAACATTTCTTCCTTTTGGCACATCAGCCTATACTCCTTGGGATAAATATTGCTTAGACACCTGAGACAATGATGGATTGTTACTAGCATTAGGGTTTGGAGGAGTGTTGAAATTATTTGGTGGAATGGAAGTAGTGAAGGGGCCTCCAGCCTATGGGCGCCTATGTGGCAACTCTCTCAAATCATACTTCTTGACAGGCCTCTGGAAGGTCTGTACTTCTTCAATGTAAGCTTCTTCTTCATCCCTGGGACCATTATCATTCCCTGGATTCTCATCAAAAATTTGTGTCATTACATCCCCATTGCAAACCTGGTCTGCCTCGTCCTTTAACTGGTCAGGTTCTTCTTCATGTACGTTGTCCTCACTTTGCGAAAAAGGAGCATGGTTTAACACCAACACTGGTGAATCATAAGGAATAGAAGGTACTATTTCCTGATAGCTTGCATTGTTTTCCACCTCATACTGGAAGATTGAGGCTGCTGTTTGGAACTCTTGACAGTCCAGCTCAGAATGCTGACTAGTCTTGTGAAGCCTACACCACCCTGATAAAGCAGCTTCGGCTAGATATACACCACTAGGAGGCTTCTCTTGATTTACTGGCTGACTAGTAGACTGATTAACAGGTTGACTGATTGGCTGATCCAATGGGGTGGAAACTCCTCCATTATTGGGCCCTGTGTTCCAGGTTCTATTCTGTCCTGGCTGTTGTCTTCTCTCAAAACCTTGTCCACCACCTTGACCTCTGTCAACATTTTGGCTTGATGATTGTCCCTTATCATAATTTTGTCTTTTGTCATTATTGTAACCTCTATCATTGTTATACCCTTTGTCATTGTTATACCCTCTGTCATTGTAGTATCCTCGATCTTGATGTTTCCTTCTATCAAAGCTATGATTGGATTGCATGTTTCTCTGAACAGCTTGCAACTGACTGTTCTGGTTTCTTAAGTAGGTTACCTCCATATTCAGTTTCTTTATTTGTTCTGACAATTCATCCAGTCTTTCCTTGTCAGGATTACTGTATGAAGGTTGATTCACATTA
>VDFB02379711.1:122893413-123111247 GCA_007258455.2 Sequoia sempervirens
TATCTTTCTACCCATATATTCAACTCAAAACCTAGCTAGAGCTTTCATTAGTTCTCTCCCTACAAATGAGCCTTGAATTCCCTTTTATATGACAAGGGAGCAACAAGCTTCGGGCTCAAATGTAATTTCACCACAAATTTTCATTTGAACAAAATCTCCATTGCATTTGACTTTCATTTCAAACTTCCTACGTTGAATGCAAAACATAGTGCATGAACTAGGGAAAGCTAAAGTTGTAACTACCATCAGAGAAGGGAACACAAATTGTCATCAAAATCCCCTTTGTCGCTATCCACGCAAAAAAACCAGGCAACCAAATTGCCATGAAGGCACCACAACAACTTCTTATTTACCTGCCACCCTGCCCTTACCAACACTCAAACCCCGGTATACACGCTCGCTTCTAGTTGTTTCCCAATACAGTAGACCCTCAGCCTCCTCTTCTTTCTTGTCCTTGCCCAATACGGTTCTAGTCCGTCCACTTGGGGTTTTAATAGCCAATGGCACCACATATATCACTTCGTCATCAGAGGGTACACCGTGATTGAAGCGAGGTAAATACCGATAGTAGTCGGAGTCGGTCTCGGTTACATCATCAGAAGTGTTGCCCGTAAGGTCAATGGGCGAGTGTTAGCATCTAGAGGAGCCATGCCCATACCTTATTTTCTTATCGACACTAGTAATAGAGCACACCGACTGCTTGCCTTTGTCATCTACCAGTTGAGCAGAAACGTCTTGGAATTACAACCTTCTATTGCATCTAGTGGGCACAAGCTTGGGCTTGTCAACCAAAGCACCTTCTTGAATAGCAGGACCGAGCTTTTGTGAGCTCATATGAACAGACCTCTTTACTGACTTACTCATTTTCTCTTGTCAAATAAGCACTCAAACTTGATTAGACTCAGCCAACAAAGTGCTCTAACTGCTACAAGAAAGACACTATTAGTAGTTAATTCCTCTTGTATTTATTGTGCAAGGTAATGGCAACCTTCATCAATGCTTAGTAAAAATGCATGTGTAAACATGGAAATTTGGTGGCGTATGTATTGTCACCATTTAACTTGAGCTGCATGAGAATCCGCATATCACCCTTCATGATTTCCAACAACAACATCTTCACACAGATTGAGATCGACGTGACTACACAAGAAAGGAATAATTCATTAATGCTTCACCAGTTGTATGATAAAACAACCACCATGTGTCATTTTCCAACTTTGAATACTGATCGTTGATCTCTTGAAGAGTTGGCAGATCAAACGGTTTATCTCGGGCTAACTCGGTTTGACATCCAACGAAGCATCGTTCACCTTCCTCATGACCAATAACATTAATCCATCTCGGAAATCAACTACCATGTCGGCAGGTCATATGCACTTTTCAAACTGAACGGCTAGAGCTACGCATCGCAATCTCGTTGACCTTGCGGCTTTTAACCAACCTTCATCTTCCTCCTGCGAGCTAGCAGGGAACAACAAAGATTTACATTAGCTTTTGATCTTGGTTGTCGATCTAAAACCACGGGTCATGAGCTCAATAGTGGAGATTGGGCCCCACATTCCATATAGGACACACATCTTCCTTTTGCTGACCTCATGCCAAATAATAGGGCGACACCTTAGGTCTGCGAGTTGGCGGGGTACGATCGAGATCTTCTCCCATATCTTCTAATCTGAAAAACCTACACATTGCACGGTTAGTATTTAATGAAAGGATTTGGCTAAGCCGTCGATGACATGACCACTAGGGTTAATGGCTTAGGATTACATCACCAGATTAAAATTAAAACCCAACTTTGATTTTAATACTTTATTTCCTCCACAGGGTTTTATTTCCTAAGTCTCGGTTGGCCCCGTGTTTCATTTTTTTTAAAACAACTTATGTCGTTGTTTACCGTTGACCTAATGATGTCCCCTCATCCTTTTTAATGAATGTTTTATTTTGCAGAAGGGATCGAATTTGCGTTATCGTTGATCAAATTTCCTTTAGATATCAACGGTTGCCCGCCATAGCGTGATTGGAAGCTGCAGTATTTTTACCGATTGCGATATCGCAGGCGAGCGCCATGTGTCCTTCTGGGGGATGAAATTGCCCTGCCTTATGTCTCTGGTCTTTCATGGTGTTGGAAAATTCCTAAGGTTGGGGTTTTAGCTTTGCCTATATGTAAAACCCTTATGTTTACTTTACGCCTGGGTTGGGATCTTTTTCACTGTTACCTTTTTGAAGGGTTTTAAAATCACTTATGTCTTATCGGCTCGTCTAGGCCAGGCCCCTTTGTTTTAATTTTATCTCCTCTGCTGGGTTTTATTTTTCCCTAAGTCTTGGATAACCCCGTGCTTCATCATTTTTAAAACAACTTATGTTGTTGTTTGTCATCCACCTAGTAATGCCCACTTCTCCTTTTAATGAATGTTTTATTTTGCAAGGGTTGATTTAGTGTTGCCGTTGATCTATTTCCCGCAGATATCAATGGTGCCTTCCATCCCATGATCAGGAATTGAAGGATCACGAAATCACAGGCGGGCACCACGTGTCCTATCTGGGGGATCAAATTTGTGCTATCGCTGACCAACTGCTATTTGATATGAGTTGTTCCCCGCCATCCCGCGATGGTGCTTGGGTTGATTGCAAAATCACGGGTGGGTGCCACGTGTCTCATCCGATGAAGCCTAAAGAGTAAAGGAAACACTAGCTGGCTTTAAATGTATTAAGGGGCGGATTACTAAAGTGTTCTCGAGATGCACATGTTCTAAATCGACGGATATGTTATAATCTCGCTGGAAAAGCTACTCAAAGGTTAACGACATGGTTGGCGACTGTGTTAAAGGAACAAGATCATTGATGCTCAGGATCAACGGTTTCCCACCATCACGCGATCAAAAGTTTCAGGATTGCAACATTGCAGGCAACTGCCACGTGGACTTCCTTCATAGTGTATGGTAATGTGGGCCCCTTATCGCCATGTTGGAAATTGTGTCAAATTTTTTTGAAGGTGGTCGTCGATGATTTGATCAAACTGAAGAATCGACGGCTCGAATTTAAATTTGCATCAAACATGGTTGGAGTTGTTCGTGTAGCACAAAATTGACCTTTAATGGCAGATGAGACACTTGTTGGCGTGATTTGATCGACAATAAAATCAATTTTCCTGCTTGGTCTATATCACAAAGCATTCAACTATTTCATGGAGCAGTTTCAGAGCTGAAGGTAGAATTGTGAGTTTCTGCAGCCAGAATTTGGGAGTTCTGCGAACAAAGCCGTGAGTTTATTTTATGTGCCTCCTGGTCATTTTTCATTTGAATTTGGGAAAGGATTAGCTGGATGTGTTGTGAGCTTGTTGATGAATGTGTTAGGGCTATAGTTTAATTATAGTTGTGAGAAATTGCAGTGGTTTGTCCTGTAATTTTATATCTTTGGTTAGTCCTAGCTATCTGAATTATAACGTTGTAAAAAAGCCCTAGTTTCTCTGAGATGGCACCACCCAAGCAACATTTTGGCCATACTAAATATTTGAAACGAAACTTGTATGATGATTTCTTGGATCAATTTCCCTTGTCAACGAATGATAGGAGGAAGGGATTGGTCCTAATGCGAGGGAAAATCCTGGGGGAAGGGTTAGTGTATAATTGCTCCAACATTGTCGATGCTAGGGTTCCCCTCACTAACTTGGAATTGTTCAGATTCTAGTACGGACAGAGGAATTTGCCTCACCCTTTTCAAATGGATGGATGTATGATATGGGGAAGCTGGTGGTACCAAATGTATTCCCTGATGTAGACCTGCTTAGGGCAGTGGCTGCAAGATATGACCTTGTTACATGGATAATCAGGGACAATGATGGAAAGGTTATATTGAGCATTAACAGAGAAGAGGTCCAACATATTTTTGACTTGAGTGAACCGAGTGAAGACTTGGTTCCTATCAACCTTGAGGAAATGAAGCAAGAGTATGCAAATTTGAAATATCTTTTTAGAGCAAGGTTGTTTCCACTTCATCTGGCTAGGGTAGGAGGTTCAAAATTTCATATCATCCCTAGTGACCAGAAACTTTTCAAATTAAATTATTTTGCAAACCATTTCCTGGCCACTTTCTATTCTTTATGTCAGATTTTGGGTTTCAGTCCTGGTACGGTAATTCCCATTGCTTATATGTTCATGGGGGTGCAAATACAACACCCTAACTTCTCTGTGACCTATGACTTCGCTTCTTTCTTAGCGGAGAGGATGCATGAAGGGCTGTCAAAGCTACAAAACAATGATACCGGCACTCAATTCTTTTGGTATTCTATGCTAATGCATATGTTTTTGTTTAAGAATGCTGAATTTTTCTCTAAGAGGATGAAATTAAGGCAATCAATTGATGGAGAAAGATTTCCAGTACAGATATGTGCTGCAGATTTATCTTGTAATAAGGAAAGCACTAGTTATGTGCAATTTGATAATTGTTTTGCTTCCAGATTAAGGGCTAGATTAATAGTGAATATACCTAGGATCCTTGAGGAATTACATGATTTCCTCAGGCTAAAGGAGAGGAAGCCAGAATTGAAGGTTTACCATAACTGGGGTGACATTATCCCATACCCAGTCAACACTATCTTGAGAGTATATGGTTTTCAGGGAGCCCCTCATATATTGCCATACAATGTGCCACCAAGAGTGGGATTTGTAGAAGTTATGTGGCAGATAGGTTGTATTCATGAGGACAACATCATTGGAAGGGGTAAGGGAACATTTTTCCTAGATTATACAGTGGTGTCTGATTTTTTATTTTCAAAGGGAGGCTAGACGCATTTTGATAATTTCTTTGATGATTACCATTTGAGGTGTGGACCAAAGCGGCAGCATGATTCTGAGGGTTTCTTTGCTCTTTTCAGACAAAGAATAAAAGCTAAAAAATTTGTGCATGAGTTCAATTTCCCTGAAGACTTGATTAGAAATGAATTTGATTTGAATAGACAAGAGTTGAACAAGGAGAAATGGATAGCTTATGGTAAGCTACTAGATTTTGTGCACAAAATAGATCCGAAATATGATCCACTGTTGGAGTTCAGTCCCCACCATAAGAAAATTGATTTTCTGATGGGAAACTTCAAGGAAATTATGGGCACATTGAGGACAAAAAAGGTAAATTTAGAATTGAGTCTGGGTGTACAAGAGCAAGGTGCCAGACCAATTGAAAAAAGGCCAAAATACCAGCTGACGAAAATGTGGCCCATTTACAAGAGGAAAAAGGATAGTAGTAGTGATGAAGAAGAAGTGGACAGAAAAGGAAAATAGATTATGAAAGTGCCTCCATAACCAAGTCCAAAATTCAAAGTGCCTGGGGCAATCAAAATTATTGATTTAGAATCATCACCGGAAGACAATCCCTCATCACCACCATCTGAGCCAAGCCCTAAGAGGAAAAGAATTGATCAACCACAGGAGGATCTAATGGATGAGATTATTGTTACTGATCAAGACATGCAAGTTGGTATGCCTTCCCCTCCTAGGCTAGCTGAATTAGTTTTATCTGATTTAGATAGGAAAGGTAAAAGTGTACAAGATGCAAGAATGGAGGCATGCAAGGAGTTTCTAGATGATAATACATTTGTAAAAACTCTTGTATTCTTGCAATTGGTATAGAGGATGAAATTTGAAGAGTATCAAGATAAATGAAGGTAGCGAATAAAACTAAGGCCTTACAGGTCAGACCAGGAGAATGATGAGGAGGTAAAAGCTGAATTAATGGAAGAATTCAAGAACATCACTCCTGAAGAAGGAAGAAAACTGGTGAGTCAGGCTGGTGTATTAATTATGCCTGAATGGGACATTGTAGATGCAGTAGCCTTTAATGCTATTATGAAGTCTAAGAATCCCTTTCAAGACTCTGAAGAAGAGGTCAAGGCAGTATTGCAAAACTCTGCTTTCAGTGAGGAATATGAAACTCTAGCAATTTGGGCATTGGCCCCACAAGGGAGAAAACCAGATTTTTTTTATATTAATCAAAATTTCAAGGGAGGATTGATAATAAAGAGAGCTTCAGAGACCTCAACCACTGAGGCCACTAATTTGACTGTGAATGTGGCCAAATTGGCCTAAAAGACTGTTGAAAGGGAGGAAGTTGAAAGGAAGAGCTTAATAGAAAAATATAACCTTTTGATTGAGGAGTACAGCAAGATGCAGCAGAAAAATGTTGAGTTGCAAACTGAAGTGGAGAGGTTTAGGTATAAGCAGATTGGGGAGACATCAAGTGCTCCAGGAACCAGTACATTACCTTCCACAGTAGGGTTAGTGCCTCCTGCTTCTCCAATTTTTTCCACACCAAGATCTCCTAGTCAGAATCATGTCCTCACCCTTTCTTTAGAGGAAGTTGAAGAAGAAATAGAGTGCTCTGTCGATCCTACAAAGAAGCAGCTCTTGCAAAAAATTGATGAATTGCAGGCATCATTAAAGAAAAGTGAGGAGGGATCTCTCTTAAAGAAAAAGGAAATTGTTACTACTGTTTTGAGGCATTTAAATAAAAAGGTTGATAGAAAATTGCTATCTATACATTCTTTATATTCTTTGTTGTTAGCAACAATAAAGAATATTGATAGGTGATACCAATAATTGAAAATTGGATCCCTAGGGCCAATGATCTGGATTTCATGTATAAGGCCTCAAGGTTTGATATAAATAATAGGCCCCAATCATTAAATCCTACTCATGTGTTAGTAAAATCATTGCAAGGTTTTTAGACCTTACCAGATGACTTGAGTAGGAAGATTAGGGAGCTGGTGAAGAATTTCAATGATTGGGGTAACACATTGTTACTTGATATAATTGATGAGCAGGGGAAAATCAGGTCATTTCAACAATGGCAGGATCAAGCAAGTGAGGCCATCAATGATCAAATCAATTCAATTTGTGATGACTCAGACTATGATTTGTTGGTGAGTTGTATGGACAAAATCATTAGTACCAGCTCATTTTTGGAATCTTTTGAAAGGGATGCGAATCAGGTAGTGGTAAAATACACACCTTATAATACCAAGGTGGATGAGGTACTTAATTTTGACTGGTCGACTGATGATGAGTACCAGAATTGGGTAACTAAATATTTGACTGGGGAGGAGTAAAAGGAGTGAACTACTAACAGGTGGCAGATCAGATGTTGCAGTTGCAACGGTTCCAGTTTTGTGTTGGCTTCTCGGTGCAGTTTTCTTGTGGTTTTTTGCATCAACGTTCCTTAGCTGATATGATGAACAAGAATATTTTTCAAGGTGGTGGTTGTTGTAACAAATTTTGGAATATCACCAGGTGCTCCAATTGACTGGTGACAAGTGTACTTTCTGGCCTGGTGCTTGTTTGCTCCTTCATTTTCTATAAGAAGGATTTCAAGGACAAAAGTACGGGTTAGCAAGTTAGATCATTTTTGTCAAGTCTAGGTGAATTTGTAGAGTGAATTGTAAAGTCCGATGGTTTTAGAGAAATGCAATTTAGGTTTTGAGTCATTCTGTAACAGGTTTTGAGTTCATAAAGATTTAATGTTGTATAACAGTACTAGCACTTGAGTTGAAATGAAAATTCAAGCTCATGTCTCTCAAGGAATTAATTAAAATGCTTGAATGGCATTATAGGCGGATATGTGTTGTATAAGGATTTGATAAGTAGTCCTGGGTTAGAATGCATACTGATGAAATTGTAATACAATATTGTCAGGGATCTTATATGTGATGTATTAAATCTGTTATAAACCTATAGATGCTTATGAATTTGACTCCTGCAATGGATATATGGCACTGATCTAAGTTGTGTTGTGCAATTTTTCGCACACACACCCCGCTGTAAGCAGGGACCCTCTTTCACTTCAGTTTTGGTGTTTTGGCCCTTTCTTTTGAGGTTTTGGTCTTGCTTAGGAACGTGCTTAAATGTTTATTTTGAATGCCCAAATGTTTCCCCTGGGTTATTCATTGAAAATCTTGAGTTCTGATTGAATTTCGGGCTTTTTCCCTAATTCGAGATTTTCCACCCTGGTCGGATTTTTCCGGATCCTGCTTGAACTCCGGCTAGATCTTGCTATTCGGAAAGTTTGGGTCTTCACGGATTTCTGCGTGGTTTGGATTTTCCCGAGTTCCACCCTGCCATCGGTTTCCTGAGTTCCTTCTCTGACTGTCTTATCAGGTGCATTAATGGCTTCGTACGCATTTTGAAGGCTGGTTTATACTCAATTTTTGAGATCTTTTGTGCCATTGCGCTCATTGTTTTCCATTGTCTGAGTCAAGCTACTTCCTTTGTGTTTGTTCTTGGGACTTTTGGCTTTGATTGACTTTGTTTTGGAGCGTTCGGGCTTGGACTGTTTGATTTGGTGGTGGTTTCTTGTGCGTCCTCGCCTATGTTTGTTGTGGACACTCTTGAGCTTCGCGTTGCTACCTCTAAATTCATTTCTGCTTCATAATGGTATGTTCCTGATTGCTCTGCTTTGGATTGAATTTTGAGTGGCATGTTGGTCTTGTGAGGGCTCATAGGATTTGGCTTCCTGTGTGTTTGTCTATTTCGTGCTAAGGGTTGTTCAGTGTTGCATCCTTGTCGTCTCCCAGGTGAGTTTTGAGTTCATATGTCCATCTACATTCTGATGAATCTTGCCTGAGAGTAATGCGCAAACCCTAGCGGTAACTTAACAGTTGAAACAACTGAATTCTGAAATTTCCCATGCACTTCAGTGGTTGGTGAGGTTTGACACCTAGGGCAGGGCCACGTCTGGTTATTTCATCTTAAAACAAGCCCAGAATACAAAGAAAATTCATGAAAGGGCCCATCCCTAGCTTTCCCTAGTTAAGCTTGTTGAAATCCATAGTCAGTTCAGCGTCCGGGTGAAGTCGTGCCTTAGCTTCGCAGTCTGGGATGTTCCATCCCTTCCGAAATCTCTTCACTGTGACCTTTCATCTTCGGCGAGACCTTATGTCAATCGCCCTGTGTTTTACTGAGAGGCCCTCTTAGGTCCGTGTCTTGTCGCCATGACACCATCATTTTTACACTGATGAAATCTTGTATGAATATCCTTCAACGAGACCTTTGCTTTCCCCAGGACCTCACCCCGCGAAGAAATCTCTTACCGGCATGTTTTTCACTTTCACTTTCGGCAGGACCACCCCTGTTCGCCAAGAGGTTATGGCGAGATCCATTTGGCTTGATCGATAGTCATTTTGTTTCGCCAAGACATCCATCTTTCGACGAGACCTCCTGCCGAGCATGTTCGCTTTCGCCGAGCCTTCTTCCTTTCTATCACCATAGCATCCATCTTTCGCTAAGACCTCTGTGCGAGGCTCCAACTCCAGCCGATACCTTCCCTTCGCTATGACTATCGCAATTCACCAAGACGTTTTAGCGAGGCCTTCTATTCTTAGTGAGCCTGGATCTTTTCATTGAGACCTCTGGCCGAACTCGAACCAAACCTTAGTCAGCGGAACATTTCCATTTCGCTGGGACCTCCTACCGAAAGCTTGAGTCTGGCCGAGGTGTTTGCTTGGGCCCCGTCGGTTGGTGACACATGTATCTATCACTGAGACCTTACCCCGACCACCCTTGGCTCATACCGATTTGTCTACTATGTCCCTTTTCACCGGGACATTACACCGAAACCACCGTGTCTTGGCGAGACCCCCTTTTCTAACAGACCTTTTGGCGTGGCATCCATCTTTCGCTAAGACTTCTCTGCGAGATCTCAACTCGTGCCGAAGCTCTCACTACGGATTCTCCTTTGGTTTGGAACTTTGTGCTACCCGCGGATGTTCGCCAGGTTCGGATTTCTCTGAAATCCGCTATCTCCCAGACTTCTCGAAAATCAAATTTGGCTTGTTTTTCGCGGAAATCCATCCCTCACGGATTTCCCTAAGTTCTGACGAAATGCAAAGGAATATTGAATAACGTGACATGTTGGTGTTTTTCAATGCATTCTCTAGTTTATTCATGTCATTTATGGATCTCTCTCATGGTTTACTGATGAAAAATGATCAAGTCTAGTGATTAAGTGGGTGTTTCTTTGTTATTCCATTGGAATCCAAGCGGACTGGAATTTCCCAAAATTCCTCTCTGGCCCAGATTCCGCGGGTGGCCTTGAAACCCGAAATTTGTTGTAGTCATTTTAAAAGAATTTTAACAACACCTTGTTTATCTGAGATGTGTTTTAATGGTATTTTGATTGATTAACCTTGCTTTCCTGTAATTCTTATTATGTTTTCAAGTTGAATGCAGGCCAAATCAGGCAAGACTGTAGCTGGTTCCTTGTTGTCTAATGCAGAGAGGATCAAGTTGGACATCAAGAGCAAGGTCCCTGAGAGTAAGATCACTTATGTTTGGTTAGAAGTCACTGATACTAATGTTGGCCTCTGGGACTATGAGGAATTTAAAGCAAGGACATCAGCTAAGGATCCCCCTTTGGTGACTAGAAGAATGAAGGAGTCAGGCTTGTCCCATGTGGTTGGTTTCCCTTCTACAATACAATGTTATGAGCTGCTCCTTGAGTGCGCAAGGCACTATGATCAGGACACACAGAGGATAATTGGTCCTCAAGGGAGAATTATTGCCAATCTCAACCCAGTCTCCATTGCCCAGACATTCAATATGCCAGAATGATCTCATGTGGTGGGATTCACCATTCAGGCAGCTCAGGATTTCTACGACGAACAGACCATGAAATCACAGCAGCTGATCAACTCCTTGCTGGAGAAGCCCAAGTCCCACTATTCCAAATTTCCCAAACAGCTATTCAGAACCAAATTCAAGGAGTATTACGATGCCATCACGTTTCTTAGCAGGGTGGTTGGATTGAAGAGTGCTGGTACATTTGAGAATTGGATGTGCCATGCCATTGTAAGGATGGAACGAGAGAAAATTGACTACCATTGGGCAAGGGTCATTAGCCAAGTAATTCACAAGCAATTGTCTAATGTATTATAGACAAATACCTTCACAATGACCTCCTATTTCGTCTATGCACTTGCTAGGTTCCACCCCTACAGAGGATTGGATACAAGAGGCACCTTTGGATAGGATATTATTTATGAATTTTTCCCTCAGATGCATTGGGGAGGTTCAAATTATAGGAGAGAAAATGATGCATTCACCATGCATATCACCAGAATGCTTCAGGAAGCAGAGCATGTCAGAATTTCAGATCAAGCCACGGATCTCATCAAGAAATATGGAGCTTAGTTTATTCAATTTCCAACCTTCTCCTACATTCGGATTGATGGCTGTTAGAAGGCTCCATACAGACTTCCAAGGTACCCCACTGATCACATTATATTGCTGGAAGTAACAAGGCAGATTTGTGATTTTGATGCAATTGTCAAGAAGGATAAGCATAAGACTGGATTTGGTGGAGAGTTCCCATTAAGGATTGGCACTGGGGAGGTATGTCCTTCCATTGGTTCTACCCAAGTTTCAGAGGAAGAATTGAGTACTCTTGGCCTATCTCTCCACTCCCAAAGGTCCAGATTTGATATCACAGCAGAGGCTTAGAAGAGAACCAGCAAGGAATATTGCCATAAGGTAAACTTAGAGGATTACTGGGCCAATTGCAGTGATGAGTACGAGCTCCGAAAGAAGAAATTCTCTTGGCTTCCGATGGAAGCAGTCTGATTGTACAATGTGAGGGCAGTCCCTGATCAATTGGGGGATGATTACAACCTAATTCAAGATCATGCCTATGAAGCAGTGAAGGATAAGCCAATCGGTGATGTAGATTGGTTGGAAGAGGAGCAAACAGAATTGAAGCAACTGATGGATCCAATTCTCAAGTTTACCAAGATGTGGCTCAAGCACACTTTGTGGGAGTTGGAAAATAAAGGTGTACAGTGCACTTACAACCTGATGGGAGACTTGAGCCCTCACTCCGCCTGTGAGAAATCCACCGAGCAAGATCCTAAGGGAAAAGGTAAGTTGGATTCCCCATCCAAGGTAAAGACAAAAGAGGTTCAACAAGAAGAGACCCAGGGAACCGTGAAACAAAGGAGGTTGAAGGCCAAGAGAAGGACAAGGATTGAAGGGTCTGAGCATAAGGAAGTTGAGAAGAAAAATCCTGAGGCCGATGCTCCTGTGCTAAAGAGAAGAAGAATTATAAAATTGTCAAAGAGGGCAAGCTCCAAGGTTGCAGAGGAGGTAGCTACCCCACCAGTAATAAATGTTGAAAGCTTAGAGGAGAAGGCCAAAGTGTATGCAAGGAAGTCTAGGACTCCTTCTCCTAAGCATAGTGTGCCTAGGGCTAACCTACCTCTAGTGGTTTCTCATGAGGAGCAATATGACGATGTTCCTTCCACTCATGAAATTCAAAGTGAACTGGGAGAGGAAGAAAATGTTGAGGATCGTCTGGGTATTTAAGGTGAAGAATTCCATGCGGGTGATCTCCACAGTGCGGAGGCAGAGATTGAAAGGATAATGCAATCCCCTATGGTTGCACATACAGTTTCTCCTATTAGAACTGAGGTAATTGAATCTCCTCCAAGGGAAGAAGAGGCAGTGAAAGATCCATCACTTGAACAGGAGGAGGAACTTGTTGAAAAAGCAGAAAGTAAGGTAGATGAGACTCCTGATGAACTGAATTTGAATGAGGAGGCACCTAAGGGTCGACAAGGAGAACAAAAATAGGCTAAGGAGCAATTGGATTCTGCTATCCCTGAATGGCTTGACAGGGAAATAAAGAGAAAACAGGTGGTTGTGGAAGATAGCCCATCGAATTGGGATGCACTGCTAGCTAGTATGGGAAAGGACAAGGGTAAAAAGAAAGCTAGAGTGATCTCGAGAGTTGAAAGGGATGAGGCACATAATAAGGTTGTTCATGTTGCTACCCCTGTCCCAGATAAATATAGAGATGAAGTGGCTGGAAATGATTATAATATACAGTCCCAGATAAAAATAGAGATGAAGTGGCTGGAAATGATTATAATATACAGACTTTCAATCTGGGACCTACATTAGTTGAGCAGGATATTGAGGACTACGAGGTCTCCAGTATAGTTATTGTGGATCGATTAAGGAAAGAAGTGAAAACCGAGCAGGAGCTAAAGAGAGAAAATGAGAATCTCAAGAAGTTCTTGGAGGAGTTAATGAAGCCACTGCAATCCATCAATCCCTCTTCCTCTACCACCAATCCTTTGCCTCAGGAGACCATAACTGAGCTTGAAAAGATGAAGGCCTCCATCCTTGCCACTATGAATTGGTTGAAAGGAGTACGAATTAAGGGTGATGAAAGTATTAAGCAGATTTTGTCGACTGGGAAGGATGTTGTCATGACAATTGAATGGTTGAAACAGGTGTTAGCACAGGACAAAGAGGACACCGATCTCCTGCTACAGAAGACTAGGACTATTATGGAGTACACCTGGGACAAGTTGGTGAGCGATGGAATTCTTCCCTCCTCTAGAGCTGTCGAACCGTGGGAGTGGTTCGAGGCGTTGCAAATTAGACAAAAGGTGTTAAGAAAGATTTACAAACAGAGAAAACACATTGATGACACCCTAGCTGGCGTCTATGGTGGTTGCATGGCCTTCTTCGAAATCATGACGGGACAAAGGAAAATCGCACCCAGGTATTTGAGTTTAGAGCAGTTGAAAGAATGGTGGTGTGATGTCTATGCACCACTTGATGGTGGGTCTCTCTCCGAGCACCAACTGGATGATGCAACCACCTACCTCACAATTATTGATAAGCATGTGACATACAAAGTAGACTGGGATAGGTCAGTCAAACACTCAAGGGATGAGATTGCTTCCATTGAGAGGCGACTTAGGGTTCTACCAGTGCTGCCTGTGGCTGAATTGGATGGAGCGTTCTTGAAGCTACATGAAGAGTCAGATCGGCGCAGGGATAATAGGGAAGAGAGCTAATGATAGGCTGTGGCGCAATTTGTGCTTCCCTATTATTTTCCTGCCCGTTGTCTGGACTACATCACGAATCCTGGGTTGACCTCGATGAGATGCACATTTATTGTGTGTTTGACCCATTTCAAAGACTATCTTGGTCGGGTGGTTGTGTCGAGTTATTGTTGCAAAACCCTTGCCTGGCCAACGGATCTCTGGAGTTTCTATATATTGGGCATTTGGCCTCTTTGTAAAGGGTTAGATAGTTAGAAGAAGAGAATTAGATAGTTAGAAAGCTAGAGAAAATAGTTAGAAGTTAGCCAGTTAGAGGTAGGGTAAATTAGCAGGTAGTTGCTCTCAGGAAAATATTGTAACAAAAAGCCAGAATTGTTGCTACAGTGGATAATTCAAATATAAGTAATGTCATTGTGATTTGGTGTCATACTGGTATTCTCTTGTCTTGCATGGTTCTTGTTTTTCATCTTTAAAATTGCTTTGAGGAGGTTAGTGTTTAGATTAAATTTGATTCAATAATGTTGGTAGTTTGATATTCGAATGTTGCAGCAATCCTTCAGTCCATACTTTTCGCAACCAACTGATTGTTAGTTGCTTTGCAAAGTTAGTCTGGACTTTATATTTCTTGTGCTTAGTTCAATCGTGAATGTTGTTCATTTTAACTGCAATAGGGTTACTTGACTGCATGTTCATGATTCAAAAATCTTAAGAGCCTTAGAAGATTGCACTATTTCTATAAGATAGCAGATTTATCTGGGTCAAGCAGAAATTAGTTTTGAAGGATTGGTCCATTTTGGGTATAGGTTACATTCATTATTAATCTTAGGAGTAATATTAGATTTAGAAATCTCTTTGAAACCCTCACTCTTTTGCTATTTCTTTGATTATTGGGTTAAATCTAAGATTGAAGTGTCACCAGTTTGCTAAATCTGACAAAATCGAGTCAATAGTTTGCTTGTAGTAAGGTCCCATTGTGATTACCAGCAATTTCACATTTATCACTGAGTTGTTTATGCATTGTCAAGACCTGACATAAATACCTTGGGGTTATCTCTTGAGGCTTGCTGATAGATATTTACCTTTTAAGAGAGATAGGATATTACATCTTTTCTGTGTTGTTGTTGTTGTTGTGCAGAAAACAGTGATCAAATGTGTTGGCGCTAGAAGGAGGGCCTGAATCAACAAGCTGGATCAATTTTTGAACGCCATCTCTCCTGAGAGATTCAGAAGAAAAACAAGTTCTGTTCCAGGAGAGGAAGAATTTCAAGAGTTACCAGACCCTACTAGGTCAAGAAGGACCAACAAAAGAAGGGAATCATCATCATCCCATCCACCCCCCTCTTTTCCATCATCCGCATCTTCATCAAGTTCATCTAAGTCTGAGGCCATTCCCAGTCCACAACCTCAGCCAGTCATAAATCAACCATTTCCACCCCCACCTCCACCAATGGCTTTCTTGGAAACCAACCCATCTCCACTGAGCTTTGCTATCTATAATGTCATGCCTAAAAACCTTGAGCACTTATGTTCAAAGCTCCATATCAATGATCCAAACAGAATTGTTGAAGAGCACATTAGAATCTTTCAGACTGGCCTCAAAGATAGAGGGATAAAACATGAGGACATAGCTTGTAGGTTATTTCCCTATTCACTAGGGGAAGATGTATTCTATTGGTACAACCATTTACCTATTGGGTCTATCCACCATTGGACTGTGTTAAAAGCTATTTTTTTGCAAAAGTTTTGAATTCCCATTAGTTCTAATGAGCTTTACCACAAGTTTACTAACGTGAAGAGAGAGGTCAATAAACCCATAGGATCTTTCAACAATAGGTTTCACCATGCCTATACCAGATTACAGGCCCCTTATGCTGTTGATGAACCTACTGCCTTAGAAGTCTATTACGAAGGACTTGATAGTCTAACAGATACTTTTATGAAATGGAGTAATAACCCCCCTGAGAGTTTACTAGATGCATATGCAGAGGCTTTAAAAGTCATCAAAAACTTAAGGCAACATCTGTCTGGGCCTTTACCCTTATTAGGACCTGTTGCGCACCCTGGACAAGTTCCAGCTCTCAACCAGGCGTTTGCTAACCATACTCCCCTCATGAATCCATTACCTTAGTTGCCTCTGGTCCCCCACCTAGGACCCCCTATGGGACAAATGTTATCCACTACGAGTTATCCCCAGCAAAATGTGAATCAACCTCTGCACACCCAGCCTCAGACTAGCTATCCTTCCTACTTACAAAACTCTGAAGTCTTGAACCAGTCACTAAATGCCAACGTTGCAGTTGGTTGTTCCTAGAATAATGTGAATCAACCTTCATACAGTAATCCTGACAAGGAAAGATTGGATGAATTGTCGGAACAAATAAAGAAACTGAATATGGAGGTAACCTACTTAAGAAACCAGAACAGTCAGTTGCAAGCTGTTCAGAGAAACATGCAATCCAATCATAGCTTTGATAGAAGGCAACATCAAGATCGAGGATACTACAATGACAGAGGGTATAACAATGACAAAGGGTATAACAATGATAGAGGTTACAATAATGACAAAAGACAAAATTATGATAAGGGACAATCATCAAGCCAAAATGTTGACAGAGGTCAAGGTGGTGGACAAGGTTTTGAGAGAAGACAACAGCGAGGACAGAATAGAACCTGGAACACAGGGCCCAATAATGGAGGAGTTTCCACCCCATTGGATCAGCCAATCAGTCAACCTGTTAATCAGTCTACTAGTCAGCCAGTAAATCAAGAGAAGCCTCCTAGTGGTGTATATATAGCCGAAGCTGCTTTATCAGGGTGGTGTAGGCTTCACAAGACTAGTCAGCATTCTGAGCTGGACTGTCAAGAGTTCCAAACAGCAGCCTCAATCTTCCAGTATGAGGTGGAAAACAATGCAAGCTGTCAGGAAATAGTACCTTCTATTCCTTATGATTCACCAGTGTTGGTGTTAAACCATGCTCCTTTTTCGCAAAGTGAGGACAACGTACATGAAGAAGAACCTGACCAGTTAAAGGACGAGGCAGACCAGGTTTGCAATGGGGATGTAATGACACAAATTTTTGATGAGAATCCAGGGAATGATAATGGTCCCAGGGATGAAGAAGAAGCTTACATTGAAGAAGTACAGACCTTCCAGAGGCCTGTCAAGAAGTATGATTTGAGAGAGTTGCCACATAGGCGCCCATAGGCTGGAGGCCCCTTCACTACTTCCATTCCACCAAATAATTTCAACACTCCTCCAAACCCTAATGCTAGTAACAATCCATCATTGTCTCAGGTGTCTAAGCAATATTTATCCCAAGGAGTATAGGCTGATGTGCCAAAAGGAAGAAATGTTGATACAAGTAGAGAAAAGATGGTGGAATACCCGAAGGAGACCCCCACTAATTTAAATAAAGAACAGTTGGCTTTGTATGTTGCTGAAGAACTCCGAAAGCTAAAGGTAAACCTATTTTCATTCGAGTTATTAAGAGTTCCATCCATTAGAAATGCAGTCTTAGGTTCTTATGATGCAAATTTAATGTCTCAAGATAGGTCAATTAGCAAGAATATCCATAAAGTATCTAGTTCTCAACCAATAGGAGGGAAAAATCAACCTCATGATCAAGTTCATATACCCCCCGGAGACATTAGGAAGGAAAGGGACAAATCTCAGGTTGTTCAAGTAGATACTTCGTTAACTCTATTTCAAGGGAAAACAGATACCCCTCCGTTCCTGATCTCTGTCGAAATATTTGGTAAAAATCTGCATAATTGTCTACTGGATTCGGGTGCATCAACCAATGTTATGCCCCTTGGTGTCTGTAGAGCTATGGGAATTACTCCTACTGAATCATAGAAGAAATTCACACAGTTGGATAGGACTGAAGTCAATGTGGTAGGGGAGTTAAATATGATCCAGATGCAGATTGCTTCTTATCCTAGAATTCAGCAAGTTATCAATATACAGGTAACTGACATCCCTGATGCTCATGGCCTAATCTTGGGAAGGGACTTCACCAGGGCTTTAAATGGATATGTCTTGACTGATCACTCCCATATGTGGCTTCCCTAGAAAGGAGTGTCAAATTATATCAGAATTGAAAGAGAACCCAGGATGAAATACACGATCACAGAATATCAAAAGACCTCAATAGTAATTCTGGTGTCAGAAATAAGTATGGGAAACTACATGCTTACTGCTCCTCTTGAAGAACCAAATGTGGAGGAGGTTCTTATGTTCCACACGATGTTTGTTGACCTTACGACAGAGCCTAGTGATACTGAAGCCCTAGTGGAACCAGTTAAAGATAATGGTGAACCAGCTGAAAGTAATGATGATCTAGAGGATAATCAGCTGGCTTTGTTAGACATTTTTCAAGAGTTCATTCAAAAGTGTATTGAAGATCAGATTCAGTTAGGAAGAGGAATGAGCTTTGGAGAGTTACTCTTGCCCAATTGGTGCAGGGTACATAATGCTTCACATTCAGAATTGGATTGTTGCTTATGCCAAGCTGCAGTGGAACAAATACAGAAACATACCAACCCTGATCCTATAGCCAAAATCGATAACATGAGTGTCACAGAAGATCCTAAAGGAAATGGCATGATGCCTTCTGAAAGGCCACCCACCAGTAACAGTGCAAGTAATGCAGCAAGAGACCCTACAGAAATTGGATGTTGTACTCTGAGGTTCGATGGATCCAAGTCAAAACAAGGAGCTGGAGTAGGATTTGAGCTAACCAGCCTAAAAGGTAAGACATTTTTCGCTGCTCATAAACTTCAGTTCCATTGTACCAATAATGTAGCAGAGTATGAAGCCTTAGTTCACGGATTGCTAATGGCCTTGAAGAAGAAGGTTAAGATTTTGCAAGTGTATGGAGATTCTAAATTAGTACTTAAGCAAGTTAGAAGGCAGTACTCCTGCCATGACAAAAGAATGATTAATTATAGACACAGAGTATAGGACCTTATTGAAGGATTTGACACCTTTAATATTCAGTTGATTCCACAAAATAAAAATCAAACAGCTGATTCCTTGGCCCAGGCAGCCAGTACCTTGCAGCCTCTATCTCTATCAGGATTAAAGAAATTCACTATGGAGCTGACTCCAGTACCCTCAGTACCTGACAATGTCACCAGCTTCCAGGTGTTTGAGGATGACAAGCATATTTTAGACTTTATTACAAACACGGATGTTTTCGCTTCTCAGATCATTGATGAAATCGAGCCCCAAGAGGCAGAAATAGACTTAGAAGGGGTAATCAATTTGAAGACCAACACTATTTCCAGGGGAATGGTGCAACTAGAAAGGATCTTTGATCTAGACAAGATCAGAGACCAAGATCAGGACACTAGGAAAGAGTCCATTGATGGAAATGTGACAAGTATAATGTGGGATCCCAGGAGGATGTAAAAAATGTTCTTATTGGTAAAGTGTGCACCCTAGAAGAAAGACGGGGGATTATTGATTCATTGCCCAAATATCCGGATGTGATAGCCTGGAGTTATGAGGACTTGAAGACTTATGATACATCAGTCATAACCCATACTATCCCTCTCAATCTAGGAGTGAAACCTTTCAGACAAAGGCAGAGGCCTATTAATGCTCTGCTGGAACCTGTAATACAAAGAGAAGTGCAGAAGTTGTTCTCTGCGAGAATCATATTTCTAGTCAGATACTCTACTTGGGTTGCAAACCTAGTTCCTGTATGAAAGAAAAATGGTGAAATCAGATTGTGTGTAGATTTCAAGAACTTGAATAGAGCATCAGAGAAAGACAATTATCCAATGCCTTCACTGGATGAAGTGTTGCAGATTGTCAACAGATCCCAGATGATGTCTTTTTTGGATGGTTACTGAGGATATAACCAGGTCATGGTGCAATATGAGGATAGACACAAGACTGCTTTCACCACTAAGTGGGGCACTTTTTCTTATAGAAGGATGCCTTTTGGCTTGATTAATGTTGGAGCTACATTCCAGAGAGCAATGGACATAGCCTTCAAAGACATCATCGGTAAGTGCATAATCATTTACATGGATGGCCTTACTGTCTTCTCCAAGAAGAGAGGTGACCATATTTTAGACTTGTGCAAAGTTTTTCAAAAATGTAGGGAATTTGGGATATCCCTCAATCCAAAGAAATGCATCTTTGGAGTAACAGAAGGTAAGTTGTTAGGGCATATCATCTCTGAAAAGGGGATTGCAATTGATCCCGAACGCATAGACGCCATCCTTAAGATTCCACTACCTACTAGTAAAAAGGAAATGAAATCGTTCTTTGGCAAAATCAATTTTGTCAAGAAATTCATCACTGGATTTGCAGAGATAGTCAAGCCGTTGAACGCGATGCTGAAGTAGGAGGCCAAGGTGGAATGGAATGTAGAAGCAAAAGAAGCATTTTCTGAAATAAAGAGAGTTATTATTGAGGCTCCAGTTTTAGTAAGTCCCAATTATGCCAAACCATTTTACATATACTCATTTGCTTCTGACCAATCCTGTGCTGCTATATTAACTCAGAAATCTGACCAAGGCAACGAACACCCCATAGCATTTATGAGTGCACCATTGAAGGATGCAAAACTGAAATACCCAAATGTGGAGAAGCAGGCTTATGCCTTAGTCAGGGCGGTTAAGAAGTTTAGACATTACATCCTCAGAAATAAGATCTTTGCTATAGTTCTTGATCCTGCAGTCAAGCTACTCTTGATACAAAATGAACTGGGAGAATGAAGAGCCAAGTAGGTAACTATGCTACAAGAATATGATATGGAAATTCAGCCCATGAAGCTGGTAAGAGGGCAGGGGCTCACAAAGACAATGGCAGAGACCGGCCCTGATCTTACAACCCAGGCTTATTCTTTAGAGGACGTCTCTCCTAGCGAGTGGTATGATGATGTTGTTCATTATCTCCTGACTCAGAGATGCCCTGACTATCTTAATTCAGTACAAAGAAGGGCATTGCGCTTAAGAAGTGACAGTTTCACATTGAAAGGAGTTGTCTTGTACAAGAAAAATCATGAGGGTGTATACTTAAGGTGCCTAGGAAAGGCAGAATCTACAAGGGTGATGTTAGAATTCCATGAAAGATATGGCACGGGCCATGGGTCAGCTCCATCTACAGCAAACCAGATTCTCAGAGCCGGTTACTACTGGCCTACATTGTTCAAAGACACCCACAGTCATGTCAGAACTTGTCATGTGTGCCAAACTGTCGCTACCAGAGAGAAGTATGCCGCCCTCCCACTTCAGCCAGTTTTTGAGGTAAAACCTTTTGCGCAGTGGGGAATGGACTTCATTGGCCCCATCAATCCACCTTCCTCTGCTGGTCACAGGTATATTCTCACCATTACTGATTATTTTACATGATGGACAAAAGCTCTTGCGTGCAAATAGTGTACTTCTAAGGTAGTAATTAACTTCCTTGAATCTGGTATTCTTAATCATTTCGGATGTCCTATATCTTTGGTTTGCGACAATGGTCCTGCGTTTTCATCGTTAAAGTTTTCTAATTGGGCTTTTGACCATGGGATCATTATAAAATTTGCATCCAATTACTATCCACAGGGTAATGGGTTGGCTGAGTCATCCAATAAGAATCTTTTGACTGTCATCCACAAGTTATTAGGAAGGAACCCTAGAGACTGGTATACCCAACTCAAATTTTCTCTTTGGCCAGATCGTACAAGACATAAATCCTCCATATGGATGTCACCCTACCACCTAGTTTATGGATCAGAACCTGTGTTTCCCATACAATTGAAAATTCCTACCCTTCAGTTCATCAATGAATATTATGATGAGGGAGATAGACGTGGGGCAAGACTTGCCGAACTATTGCACCTTGAAGAAAAAAGAGAAAAAGCCCTGGACAACTTTGCTAAGCATCAAGGGGTTGTCAAGAGATGGTTTGATAAGAGAGCCAGGGTCAAAGCTTTTAGGATTTCTGATTTGGTTCTTTCCTGGGATAAAGCCCATGATCATAACAGAGAGCACGAAAATTTTGATAAACTTTGGCTTGGACCTTACCAGATCTCAGAAATTATGGGAGATAATGCACAACAACAACACAGACAAGATGCAATATCCTATCTCTCTTAAAAGGTAAATCTCTATCAGCAAGCCTCAAGAGATAACCCCAAGGTATTTATGTCAGGTCTTGACAATGCATAAACAACTCAATGATAAATGTGAAATTGTTGGTAATCACAATGGGACCTTACTACAAGCAAACTATTGACTCAATTTTTTCAGATTTAACAAACTGGTGACACTTCAATCTTAGATTTAACCCAATAATCAAAGAAATAGCAAAAGAGTGAGGGTTTCAAAAAGATTTCTAAATTTAATATTACTCCTAAGATTAATAATGAAAATAACCTATACCCAAAATGGACCAATCCTTCAAAACTGACTTCTACTTCACCCAGATAAATCTGCTATCTTGTAGAAACAATGCAATCTTCTAAGGCTCTTAAGATTTTCAAACCATGTACATGCATTCAAGTAACCCTATTGCAGTTAAAATGAACAACATTCACGATTGAACTAAGCACAAGGAATATAAAGTCTAGGCTAACTTTGCAAAGCAACTAACAGTTAGTTGGTTGTGAAAAGTATGGACTGAAGGATTGCTGCAACATTCGAATATCAAACTACCAACATTGTGGATGAATTTCGATCAAACTGTCTCCATCAAAACAGTTTTAGGGAGTAAGGAGAAAACAAGACCATTGAGACGAGAATGCGATTGCAAAGATGCAGTGAAATTACTTATGTTTGGAATTTATCACTGTGCTTGACAATTACGGCTTTTTTGTTGCAATGTTGCACAAGGAGCAATGCATGTTTTACTACCTCCTAAGCCCGGATAACTTCTAACCATTTTCTCTAGCTTTCGAACTATCTAATTCTCTTCTTTTAACTATCTAACCCTTTACAAAGAGGCCAAATTGCCAATATATAGAAACTCCAGAGATCCATCGACCAGGCAAGGGTTTCGCAGCAATAACTCGGCACAACCACCCGATCGAGAGAGTCTTCGAAATGGGTCAAACATGCAAAAAATGTGCATCCCATTGAGGTCGGCCAAGGATCCGTGATGCAGCCCAGACGATGCATGGGAAAATAATAGGGAAGCACAAATCGCGCTGCATCCTATCATTAGCTCTCTTCCCTATTATCCCTATGCCAATCTGACTCTTCATGTAGCTTCAAGAATGCTCCATCCAAGTCAGCCACAGGCAGCACTGGCAGAACCCTAAGTCGCCTCTCAATGGATGCAATCTCATCCCTTGAGTGTTTGACCGACCTATCCTAGTCTACTTTGTATGTCACATGCTTATTAATAACTGCGAGGTAGGTGGCCACATCATCCAGTTGGTGCTTGGAGACAGACCCACCATCAAGTGGTGCATAGACATCACGCCACCATTCTTTCAACTGCTCTAAACTCAAATACCTAGGCATGATTTTCCTTCGTCCCATCATGATTTCGAAGAAGGCCATGCAACCACCATAGACGCCAGCTAGGGTGTCATCAATGTATTTTCTCTATTTGTAAATCTTTCTTGCTTTGCTTTTGCCTGAATTTGCAACTTCTGAACCACTCCCATGGTTCATGACTCCTAGAGTAGGGAAGAATTCGCCAGCTCCTGCTTGTCCGGGTGTACTCCATAATAATTCAGATAATATTACGGCGTAGGAGATGGTGTCCTCTTTGTCCTGTGCTAACACCTATTTCAACCATTCAATTGTCATGACAACATCCTTCCCAGTCGACAAAATATGCTTAATACTTTCATCACCCTTAATTTGTATTCCTTTCAACAAATTCGTAGTGGCAAGGGTGGAGGCCTTCATCTTTTCAAGATCAGTTATGGTCTCCTGAGGCAAAGGATTGGTGGTAGAGCAAGAGGGATTGATGGATTGCAGTGGCTTCATTAACTCCTCCAAGCATTCCTTCCATTTCCTTTATCCTTCCTTATCCACTCCACTGTCCATTCCATCCCTTCCTTCCTGTCCATTTCTTCTTCCCCCTTTCCTTGTCCCTTTCCACCATTCCATTCCACTGATTTTCCATTCCACCCAGACCATGGTCCATTCCCTCCACCAAAATCCCCATTTCATTCCCTCCCTTGACCCCCTTGATTTACCCCTCCTCATTCAAATTCAGTTCATCAAGAGTCTCATCTACCTTAGATTTTTCTTTTTCAACATGTTCCTCCTCCTATTCAAGTGATTGATCTTTCACTGCCTCTTCTTCCCTTGGAGGAGATTCAATTGCCTCAGTTCTAATAGGAGAAATTGTATGTGCAACCATAGGGGATTGCATTATCCTTTCAATCTCTGCCTCCGCACTATGGAGATCACCCGCATGGAATTATTCACCTTCAATATCCAGATGATCCTCAACATTTTCTTCCTCTCCCGGTTCACTTTGAATTTCATGAGTGGAAGGAACATCATCATATTGCTCCTCATGAGAAACCAGCGAAGGTAGGTCAGCCCTAGGCACACTGTCCTTAGGAGGAGTCCTAGACTTCCTTGCATACACTTTGGCCTTCTCCTCTAAGCTTTCAACATTTATTACTGGTGGGGTAGCTACCTCCTCTGCAACCTTGGAGCTTTCCCTCTCTGACAATTTTATAATTCTTCTTCTCTTTAGCACAAGAGCATCAGCCTCAAGATTTTGCTTCTCAACTTCCTTATGCTCAGACCCTTCAATCCTTGTCCTTCTCTTGGCCTTCGGCTTCCTTTGTTTCACGGTTCCCTGGGTCTCTTCTTGTTGAACCTCTTTTGTCTTTACCTTGTATGGGGAATCCAACTTACCTTTTCCCTTAGGATCCTACTCGATGGATTCCTCAGAGGTGGAGTGAGGGCTCAAGTCTCCCATCAGGTTGTAAGTGCACTGTACACCTTTATTTTCCAACTCCCACAAAGTGTTCTTGAGCCACATCTTGGTAAACTTGACAACTAGATCCATCATTTGCTTCAATTTTGTTTTCTCCTCTTCCAACCAATCTACATCACCGATCGGCTTATCCTTCACTGCTTCATTGGCATGATCCTGAATTAGGTTCCAATCATCCCCCAACTGATCAGGGACTACCCTCACATTGTACAATCGGACTGCTTCCACCAGAAGCCGAGATAATTACTTCTTTCAGACCTCGTACTCATCACTGTAGTTGGCCCAGTAATCCTCTAAGTTTACCTTATGGATTTATTCCCTGCTGGCTCTCTTCTGAGCCTCTCCTGTGATATCAAATCTGGACCTTTGGGAGTGGAGAGACAGGCCAAGAGTACTCAATTCTTCCTCTAAAGCTTGGGCAGAACCAATGGAAGGACATACCTCCCCAGTGCCAATCCTTAATGGGAACTCTCCACCAAATCTAGTCTTATGCTTATCCTTCTTGAAAATTGCATCAAAATCACAAATCTGCCTTGTTACTTCCAGCAATATAATGTGATCAGTGGGGTACCTTAGAAGTCTATATGGAGCCTTCTGACAACCATCAATCCGAATGTAGGAGAAGGTTGGAAATTGAATAAACCAAGCTCCATATTTCTTGATGAGCTCCTTGGCTTGATCTAAAATTCTGACATGCTCTGCTTCCTGAAGCATTCTTGTGATATGCATGGTGAATGCATCATTTGCTCTCCTATAATTTGAACCTCCCCAATGCAACAAAGGGAAAACTTCATAAATAATATCTTGTCCAAAGGTGCCTCTTGTATCCAATCCTCTGTAGGGGTGGAACCTAGCAAGTGCATAGACCAAATAGGAGGTCATTGTGAAGGTCTTTATCTACAATACATTAGACAATTGCTTGTGAATTACTTGGCTAATGACCCCTACCCAATGGTAGTCAATTTTCTCAAGTTCCATCCTTACAATGGCATGGCACATCCAATTCTCAAATGTACCAGCACTCTTCAATCCAACCACCCTGCTAAGAAACACGATGGCATCGTAATACTCCTTGAATTTGGCTATGAATAGCTATTTGGGCAATTTGGAATAGTGGGACTTGGGCTTCTCCAGCCAGGAGTTGATCAGCTGTTGTGATTTCATGGTTTTTTCGTCATAGAAATCCTGAGCTGCTTGAATGGTAAATCCCACCACATGAGATCGTTCTGGCATATTGAATGTCTGGGCAATGGAGACCAGGTTGAGATTGGAAATAATTCTCCCCTAAGGACCAATTATCCTCTGTGTGTCTTGATAATAGTGCCTTGCGCACTCAAGGAGCAGCTCATAACATTGTATTGTAGAAGGGAAACCAGCCACATGGGACAGGCCTGACTCCTTCATTCTTCTAGTCACCAAAGGGGGATCCTCAGCTGACGTCCTTGCTTTAAATTCCTCATAGTCCCAGAGGCCAACATTAGTATCAGTGACTTCTGACCAAACATAAGTGATCTTACTCTCAGGGACCTTGCTCTTAATGTCCAGCTTGATCCTCTCTGCATCAGACAACGAGGAACCAGCTGCAATCTTGCCTGATTCGGCCTGCATTCAACATGAAAACATAATAAGAATTATAGGAAAGCAAGGTTAATCCATCAAAATACCATTAGAACGCATCTCAAATAAACAAGGTGTTGTTAAAATTCCTTTAAAATGACTACAACAAATTTCGGGTTTCAAGGCCACTCGCGGAATCTGGGCCAGAGAGGAATTTCGGGAAATTCCAGTCTGCTTGGATTCCAACGGAATAACGAAGAAACACCTACTTAATCACTAGACTCGATCATTTTTCATCAGTAAACCACGTGATAGATCCATATATGACATGAATAAACCAGAGAATGCATTGAAAAACACCAACATGTCACGTTATTCAATATTCCTTTGCATTTCGTCAGAACTCAGGGAAATCCGTGAGGGACGGATTTCCGTGAAAAACAAGCCAAATTTGATTTTTAGGAAGTCTGGGAGACAGCAAATTTCACAGAAATCCAGACCTGGCGGACATCCGCGGGTAGCACAAAGTTCCAAACCAAAGGAGAATCCGGAGTGAGAGCTTCGGCAAGACTTGAGATCTCGCGGAGAAGTCTTAGCGAAAGACGAATGTCACGCCGAAAGGTCTGTCAGAAAAGGGGGTCTCGCCAAGACACGGTGATTTCGGTGTAACGTCCCAGCAAAAAGGGACATAGCAAAAAAATCGGTATGAGCCAAGGGTGGTCGGGGTAAGGTCCCAGTGACAGCTACATGTCTCATCGACCGATGGGGCCCAATCAAACACCTCGGCCAGACTCAAGCTTCCGGTAGGAGGTCCCAGCGAAATGGAAATGTTCCGCCGACTAAGGTTTGGTTCGAGTTCGGCCAGAGGTCTCAACGAAAAGATCTAGGCTCGCTAAGAATAGAAGGCCTCACTACAACATCTTGGCAAACTGTGATAGTCATAGCGAAGGGAAGGTATCGGCTGGAGTTGGAGCCTCGCGGAGAGGTCTCAACGAAAGATGGATGCTATGGCGATAGAAAGGAACAAGGCTCGGCGAAAGCGAACACGCTCAGCGAGAGGTCTCGCTGAAAGACGGATGTCCTGGTGAAACAAAACGACTATCAATCAAGCCAAGTGGATCTCGCCATGACCTCTTGGCGAACAGGGGTGGTCCTGCCGAAAGCCAAAGTGAAAAACATACCGGTAAGATATTTCTTCGTGGGGTGAGGTCCTGGCGAAAGCAAAGGTTTCGCCGAAGGATATGCATACAAGATTTCATCGGTGTAAAAACGATGGTGTCATGGTGAGAAGACATGGACCTAAGAGGGCCTCTCGGTAAAACACAGGGTGATCGACATAAGGTCTCGCCGAAGATGAAAGGTCACAGCGAAGAGATTTCGGAAGGGATGGAACATCCCAGACTACGAAGCTAAGGCACGACTTCACCCGGACGCTAAACCGACTATGGATTTCAACAAGCTTAACTAGGGCAAGCTAGGGATGGGCCCTTTCATGAATTTTCTTTGTATTTTGGGCCCGTTTTAAGATGAAATAATCAGAAATGGCCCTACCCTAGGTTTCAAACCTCACCAACCGCTGAAGTGCACAGGCAATTTCAGAATTCAGTTGTTTCGACTGTTAAGTTACCGCTAGGGTTTGTGCATTACTCTCAGGCAAGATTCATCATAATGTAGATGGACATATGAACTCAAAACTCGCTTGGGAGAGGACAAGGATGCAACACTGAACAACCCTTAGCACGAAATAGACAAACACACAGGAAGCCAAATCCTATGAGCCCTCACAAGACCAACATGCCACTCAAAATTTAATCCAAAGCAGAGCAATCAGGCACATACCATTATGAAGCGGAAATGAATTCAGAGGCAGCAACGCAAAGCTCAAGAGTGTCCACAACAAACACAGGCAAGGACGCACAAGAAACCACCGCCAAATCAAATAGTCCAAGCCCGAACGCTCCAAAACGAAGTCAATCAAAGCCAAAAGTCCCAAGAAAAAACACAAAGGACGCAGCCCGACTCAGACAATGGAAAACAATGAGTGCAATGGCACAAAAGATCTTAGAAATCGAGTATAAACCAGCCTTCAAAACACGTACGAAGCCATTAATGCACCCAATAAGACAGTCAAAGAAGGAACTCGGGAAACCGACGGCAGGGTGGAACCCGAGAAAATCTGGACCACGCGGAAATCTGCGAAGACCCAAACTATTCGAACAGCAAGATCCAACTGGAGTTCAAGTAGGATCCGGGAAAATCCGACCAGGGTGGAAAATCTCGAATCAGGGCAAAAGCCCGAAATTCAATCAGAACTCAATATTTTCAATGAATAACCTGGGGGAAACATTTGGGCATTCAAAATAAACATTTAAGCACATTCCTAAGCAAGACCAAAACCTCAAAAGAAAGGGCCAAAACACCAAAACCGAAGCGAAAGAGGGTCCCTGCTTACAGCGGGGCGTGTGTGCGAAAAATTGCACAACAAGTTGTAATTATTAGTGTAGTTCAGTATTTGTTTGTCTTTGCCTAGAGCTTGCTACAAATTCAAATCATTGACTGTCTTATACAATGGAATGTGTTTAGTTATCTCACGCTCCAAATAGTTGATATTGTCTATGAACAACCAATTCTAGTTGATATTATCTTATCGTGTTGAGCTATTAAGTGAGATCATTTGCTATTGTTAATTTTGTTTATAATAATGGTGCAGAGGTTGTAAACACATTAAGGGATCACCCTCCCTGGTCTTGCAGAGCCCGAAGTGTAGGAGGCTTTTAAATTCCTCGTTAGTTGGTCCAAGTCTTTCAAGCTGCCTTCGATTGGAATTGGCAATTCCATAGGTAGATTAGAAGACAAACTTGGTTACATTATAAAAAGAACCAACATACCGTCAACCAGCGAACAACCACCTCTACAACTAACTTTTTAATCTTTTTATGATCACATGAAACATAAAACACACTAATTTCAAGGTTGTTTAACATCACTGGTGAAATGTTTTAATTTTTTGACCTTTCAAACATTAAAAATTACATCATTAAATTAATTATGTAATGGCATAAAAATTAAAAACATCATGAATTAATTATGTAACCACATAAGTCAAATATAATTCTATCAAGAAATTAATATCAAATATATAATATAATCGCATACCTCATACATTTCAATGTCATTGATCTTCTTCTTCATCCATCTCTTTGTCTGTATCATCCGATCTAGATTCGACATTGTAAGGATTGGTCATATCATCATCATCATCATCGATATTAGTTTCGATAATGTCATCATCCACACGGATATCATCTTCATGAACATTAACTCCTACATCATCATGATCTAGTTAGGTCCTCTTCGACATCTTCGTCGGGGACATCATCAACTAACCGTTGATCCTGATCATCATCTACATCATCTTCTAGTTCTTCGGTATCTTCTTCTTCCACCGCATTATACTTTACCGGCCTTCCTCTTGGATCATGTCTAACAACAAATGACCAACCCGATTTACACAGAACCTCTGAGTAAAATACCTGCTCACACTGGCTTGGAAGAACATAGGGCTCATTTCCAGCTCGCTCAATCAACCTTGTAGTAACCATGGTAAATCCATTATCATGTTCAATAACAGTTCTCTCAGGATCATTATCATTCAATCGTAGCCTATACCATAGGACGACGAACAAAATTAATCTGAAGGACTTAAAGTCACCCTCAAGTATATCATCCAAAATCCCATAGTATCGATTTTCTGAGACTTCTGGATGTATGTCGCTTCTAGATGAAACATTAGTCACCTGAAAGACTGCGAGTTATACGGAATCACAAGTTTTCTTCATGTCATCCAACATTTTTGATTCAAAATTTATGACCATTGCACCACATAGCCTTGTGGTGTTTCACCTGCAATATGTCAAACATGTAAAAATTATTGCAATATCGTCAGTTGATAAACATATTTATTCTTGGTTGAATGTATGCAAAGAAAACAATCTCAACATATATACATCAATATAATTGAAAATAATTAAATAATAAGGGTAGTTAATATGTTTATCATTGCACATTTATCTCTTAAACCATATGCTAAATCAATTTCCCTTTGTGTAACATTGGAATCTCTATTACGATGAGATTCTTTAACCAATGAAGCCACACCTTCCCATGTTAATGCACGACCATATTGTTGACATTGTTCAATCCATACCGTCATCCAATCAAGATTGTTTGCGATGTACAAATGTAGTGCATCCCACTCTCAACCAACTGTATCAAAAAAAATTGAAATTCACAAACGACGTATAATTAGTTAAATACCACAATATACGACCTTAATTTATAATTGATGTATATTGAAGATTAAAAATTAAATAAGTACAATATACATAAAAACCATATGTAAAATGTATTCCAATTAATCTCCATGACCATCTTATAATTACCTCTCATTTTCCTCAATCTACATTTCCCCATCAGGTACTCCCCTTTGAATTTGTTAATGGAGTTGGGATCCCAAATACGATCTACATGGATCTTTGCTGCAAACTTAGCAAGATATTCACTAATGTACACCATGGTCTGGTATACCATATATCCCTCCACCATAGAACCCTCAAGATGTGCTCTTTGTCTAACCAAAGCGTTCAAAAATTTCAAGTGCCTCTCAACCATCCACATTGACCTTGTGTGTACAGGTCCACACAATTCAATCTCCTCAACTTGGTGTATGAGGTAGTGTTCTTGTGCATTGAAAAATGTCGAAGGTAGACACTTTTGAATTTCACACATTAGACGATGAATTTTTCTCTTCCAATAATTTATATCTTCTTTTTGGATTTCTTTAGATGACATCCATCTACAAGTGATTCAAGGTGCAAATATATTAACAAGATTTAACAAAAATATACAGTATATTACATAAAGAGTAAAACAAATGGAAATTATAAGATGTATACAATGAATTGAACAAATATCGCTACTTACCTCATGTATTTCCAAGATCATATATAACATGCTTGACATTGTTGTCAAAGTTGTCTGGGAGAGATAGAGGTAGAGCATACTGCAACAATTATAAAATGATCTTTTCATTATTTTTCCAAAATTAGTAAACATAATACACTGAAAAAGACATGCATTATACAAGTGTATATAATATACTAGAATAATTACCTTAATGAAGGTATGCCAATCATGTGTTTTCATCCCTAACCCAAATTCACCTTTCTTTGTTATTATATTGTTTATGTTCACAGCAAATCCTATGGGAAATCAAATTTTTCGTATGACTTCTTTTATAGCATTGCTTTGCTGCTTTGTTAATAACCAAGGAAGGGCACTATTTAAGTGAATGACATTTTTCATTGCATGATTGGCTTCTTGAATGTCACTACAAATTTTGATAATTTTTTCTTTGTCATGCCTTCCATCCAATATTTTCCATAATGTTTCTGTTATATTCTTTCTGATTTGCATTGTATCAAACAAATGCCACAGGTTCTAACTGCTCATAGTAAGGACAACCTACTAAATTTTCTAGGATAACTTTAGGTCCACTGTGGAAGCAGGCCATTATTAATGCCTTGGCGACATTCATGAGAGCATATAAGTTAAACAAATTAACAAGCGACAATCATTATCCAATTACAACATGGAGTAAACACAACACAATATACATAAAATATAGAAATTCAAATTATATCATATATGATAGATAGTAATTTGATCCAATGTATAACATATGATTAATTCTATATTCCAACTTTCATAGGCGAGGTGTCATTCTTCATGGTTTTGATGTAGTCTCTTCTTTCCCATTGAAAGATGTTTTTTAGTAGTTCGATACTTATGATTTCTATGGAGAAAGTTCCTATACTCATCAAACACCTGCTTTCCTAAACTTTTTGAATGATGAGATTTCATCTTTGGACCACAAATTGGACATACAAATTTTCCCTTTGTTTGAAGACCTGTAAGATCATATATAATTGGATTAAATATGTCAATTTTTATAATTATATATAATGAATATATTATTTTAAAACATGCATGATATCACTTCATAAAATTAAATATTGTTAAAGTGCGTCCGAATGTTATAACATACCACAAAATGTGTTAATACAGGGCATCATGAATTGTCCATACAAGCATTGCATGGAATTGAAATTGTCTTTGTCCTATTGGTCTAGAGACTTTATGCATAGTGGCACCATTCCATAACTTTAGTAACTTCGTTGATAAGAGCTCAATATATACATTCATATCTTTAACTTGGTACTTATCTAGTTGAATGAACATAAACATTACATAATTATTATAACTATTTTACTGCAATATATATAAATTAATGTACATGACTATTGAATGAAAAAAATATAAGTCATTATGCAACAAATAAGACAAATGAGATGCTACTAAATTAAAGAAAATTGATGTAAACAAATACCTGGAACAATCATTGACAACATTATGTGCTCCCTCTTTATTGACATCCATGGAGGAATGTTATTGTTGATAACAAAAACAGGCCACACCGAGTAAATAGATCTCAGCTCTCCAAATGGATTGACACCGTCCGCTCCCAATGAAAGCCTGAGATTACGAGGTTCTTCTTTAAAGTGTGGCCATTTTTCCTCCATGTCCCTAAATGCAGAACCATCCATAGGAATTTGAAGAATGTCATCTCCACTTCTATTATGTGCATGGTAATCCATAAATTGCGCTAAGCTTTCGCAACAAAATAATCGTTGCATACTGATATGACATTTTGGGTATTATGTTGCAAATTCCTGTTGTTTATGATATATAATATGATCATTGGGACATGCATCTATTGCTTGATACTCCATTCTTATCTTTCATAATGGCACATAAATCTCGTATCGTCAGGTAAAATATTTGATGGTGGTAACAAAAATTCACCAATCAATCTACAACAAAAAATAATCTGTTCATATAAAGAATATTAATGGTACATATTTCATCCTTTATTTACTAGTGATGAACTAACAACAATTAAAATAGATGAAAAAATATGACATATATGACATACCTTAACATCGGTGAGATTGATATGTTTGATAAACCATTCATAACCTTCAAGTTCAACAGCAACAATACAACAGAGAGAAGAGTTGTTTGGGAGCCTTCATAAAGGGGCTCATATGCCTTCTCAAGTACAGGTAAATCATGAACATCATCAAAGTCATCTTGATCATTATGATCAGCTCTGCCACTAAATGTGTCATGGATCAATGTATTTGTACTATCATCTTCAACTGTGTTTTCTGGTGCATGATCATCTTCTTCCATAGGATCATTAACTCCATCTTCGATATTCACAGCTCCATGTTCGTCCGCTTGCAAAACCACATTCTTCAGGCCGGGATAATCCATATAATCTGCCCTAGGGTGCCCCACCTTTATAATAATGATAGACACAAATAAACTATGATCATGATCAAGTGATTATATATATATATATAAAATGTTAAAATGATATAAATATTTACAAATTCAATCAATATAAACACATATAATGAACAACTTACCAATGGACAATAATCATGCCCCCCTTCAACGTGACCATGCTGCCTACAATGTTTCTCAGCTGTTGTGATTAAAAAATTTCGCGTCTTTAAGCCCTTGCAATTATTGCAAGGACAATAACATTTCCCATCACCCTTTCTTTTCAATCTAGCCCACAATCTATCAAGTGTCTCTTCATTTTCTTCTGGACTAATATTATCTGACATGATTTTTCTTTACCAAACTTGACTATTTAGATCTTCAAAAAATATCAAACTCACACTCCAATAATTTTTATTCATAGACAAGTAACATAATCTAATAATTATGATATTTTACACCAAAAAAATTTGGCATGCAACCACCCCTGCAAAATAGAAGATAGTCTGAAGTTAATGACCCCGAAAAACACTTTAAAATGCTAATTCCAAAACTTATTAAATTCTGATTTTACTATGATTTCCAACCGTTAAGACTCCTAAAATCAGAATATTGAACTTGATCACAAACTTCCTACACGATGGAGGTAGCAGCTAGTAAGAGCAAGTGACCCATTCCTAAGGAGCAACAAGTTGGAATCATCATTGCTAATGTCAATACTGGATTTATCCTTTTAGTTAAAGATGCAATGTGTCACTTCTTATGACGAGCTTATCCCTAGGCCCTCAACATTGAGAGAGCCCTAATAAAAAATAACAGAAGCATTGGTAAGAGCATGATTAGGGTACAAACCCTAGGCCTCCATAGAAATATAAACAATAACTATAGCTGATTAGTGAGGTTGCAATACCAGAAAGATTGAGACATTGTAGGTAATAACAAAATCTTGCAATCTAAAGATTGTAGCCAATAACAAGCACACTATGTAGCTTAGTGACATTTGTAAATGCAATCTACGGTAAGAAGAATGGCAGTCACTTGAGATGTGACAGTCAAAAAGAGGCTGAAGCAGTGACAAGATAATAAAGCTCAAACCTTGCATAGTAAAGTGGAGATTTTAACAATGAGTTTCCTTACCCCTTGCTGACCTTAAGGGTTTTTCAAATCTTTTGGTAGTGTTAGACAAGGCAAATGCAATAGGGAATATTTGTCCAAATGAAGTAACAGTGGTAATCATAGGTTCAATGTTTCTTCTTAGCCATTAATGTATAATGGAGGTAGTGGATTACATGTTTGAGCAGTGTTTTGAGACTCATCAAAGATGGGAGAATAGTGAATAATACCTTGTGGACTATGAAGTAGTGTCAATAAGGTTGAAGGATCTTAAGAACTACAATACCATGAAACAATGAGTCCCCTGAAGTAAGTAGGCAGTCTATAAGGCATAGTTTGATTTTATAGAAGGATTCTCATGAAAGAAATCTTCAAGTGATAGTGAGTGAGTTGTTTGAGATTGTAGCTGAGGGTGCAATACCCAGTCTTAAAGGAAGTTAGCAAAGCAGTAAATGTGCAAGAAAATCAAATCGTACACAACAAACAATTCACAATGTTATCTTGCATAATTCCTTGAGTTTGAAGACAAAAATCTCATTGTATCTTCATGATAAAAGTGGTGACCTTAATGGTCAATCACTGGCAACCATGATTTTAAAACATGCTATTGTGTTTATGGAGGAAACATTTTAAGCAAGGCAATGAGTGGTGGTTTGGAACAATGGCAGGTATGAAGGACTTGCTTTGTATGCATACTATGCAGTCTAGCTTAAGACACCATTCTTAGAAGAGATTGAAGGTGGATTATGGAACTCAAGGGTTACCATGAAAAGGATTAAAGAAAAGATTGAGATCTATTTAAAAGCCATGGTCATGAAGATATTAAAGATGTCACATGCAAAACCCTAGTAGCTGGAGTAATGAATACATTGCCAAAGAGGATAGTGTGTTGGGGTAGATTTAGGAGATCTCCACATTATCTAATTACAGGGAAATACATCATTTATTTATTTTTTTAATTAAAAGAAATCATTCTAAACCCTATATAGGATACATTGATACTTCAAAAGCCTCTGAAGGAATTTGAGATTATGCAAATATATGTCAAGTAACATTCATAAGGTTTAGAAAATCTTGATCATTCTCTAGAATAGCCCATTAAACATGGGTTTTTCTTCAATATTGCACTACATAATTGATATAACACAACCACTTTGCATATCAACCAGAGTTATAGGCTCTTTATTACAGCAAGAGGTAATCACTCTTCGATCATGCTATAATTACATCCTAACCTGTTAAACTTGAGACAACCTGAATGCACCCAATGATGATTGACACCTGCATTATACAATCTAAATTAACTACATTATATGAGTGTCTCCATTTCTATCACAACATAGCCACATTAAATTTGGGTCACACATGAATGCATCATGTATTTGTTATAGCACAACTGTGCCACATGACCAATAGAGTTATGGATCACATAATTACAGTCGCAAGAATCTGTTCCTTGGTTGTGATCTTATGGTGATTGCACACAACAAAATCTAGACATGAAATTCTTAAAACCCTAAACCTCTAAAAATTAAATCTGATGAGATGTTGCTTTAAAATATGATTTTCAAACCTGGAACTACAAATCTGACTTCACAACTGAATTTTGCAAAAAGACAATGACAACCCTCAACCTGGCGATATCTTCTTGAATTTTTTCTGATTTTTCTCAACAAAATCATCCTTACTTCTCCACAAACTGTCTCAAGTAGAGCAAAACACTGTCGTAATAAATCAGGCACGAACTCACTTTTCTTTATGTTGGCCACAATTTGATTTATTTCTATTTTTCATGTTTTTCAAAAATTTGACGAAAATGATAGACGACATTTCAACGAACCCCAGGTTCGACGAACATCGTGGATAAACTTTCAAAAATTGAAAATTACACATCAAATTTTACAAGCACCTGACGATACATCAAATTATACATATTTCGTTGGACAGTTTCATCGGATTTTGCAGTCAAATGAGTTAGTGTTAATAGTATTTAGAGGAGGAAAACTGTTCCATGAGTCCTTCCAAAATAAATCCTTTGCACCATTATTTATTTCCCATGAAAAATATGGAAGTATCACATCCCTGCAAGCCAAAATGAAACTCCACATGACTGATCCACTTGTAGGATTTTCTATTGTAAAAATTCTAGATGGGCTCTCATTATCCAAGTAATTGCTCTGCATCAATTTACACCATTTTAACTTTGGCTTGGCATTCAATTTCCATGCCAGATTTTCCCCTAAAGCCATGTTCCTTACCGTCAAGTTGTGAATTCCCACTCCTCCATTAGCTTTGTTTGAGCACATGCTTTCCAATGAGACTAATGGGATTTTCTTTTTGTCATCTAGATTAACTTTCCACAAAAAGTATTTAATATTTTTTTCTATTTGAAGGATAATACCCTTAGGAGCCTACAGCACATCCAAGTAGTAGTTTAAAATTTCTGCAAGTACATATTTGATCAAAAAAAATCTACCCAATATTGTCAACCATCTAGCTTTCCAAGCAAGTATTCAAGATTTTATTCTTTCTAGCATCTTATTCAAAAAAAGAGATTTGTTTGAACCCATGAAGAATGTGTTGGCAAAACAAGGATAGACAACTGAGAGGGGGGTGAATAAGTTGTCACAAATTATTCAAACTTTTCAAAATTAACTTAACTTAATCTAAAATCTGATGCATGAACAATGAACCATAAACAATCAACACATCAAAAACAAAGAAAACACCAAGATTTTTATGTGGAAACCCTGTTAGGGGAAAAACCACGGTGGATGTTAGTCCACAATATTATACCATTTTAAAATTATAAAGAAGAATAATTGGGAATGCACATGCATTCAAGCACACTGCCTAGAGCTCACTACTCAAATACAAGAGGGCTCACTACCCAAGGAAGACACACTGTCTTACAGAAATTCGGATTAGATCCACAGGGTATGAACTAAGAAAATAGCTTCTACAAAAGCCTGATTACAGTTCCGATTAAGCACAGAAACACTCCTTAACACTTCGCTCAAACTTCTTCACACTCTGCTATGCAATCGAATGATTAGATCACTATTCGCACACTTGCACTTTCTCTAGCACTTCTTCACACCACACACATGCATAACTTCACACAAACATCTGCTCTTATATATCCGCAACATGGATTTACATCAACAACTTTGTCGGCCAAAATATAAAACATATTTTCAATATCGTCCCAAATTTACAAATAAATTTTCAATGTGAATCAAACACCGTAGGCTAATATTATGTTGTGGCCCAAAAAAACATCCTTGAGTGTGCCTAACATTCAAATTTTAATCTCCAAGGATCCACAACATGTTACAACCACCATGTCGGCCAAGAACATGAAAACCCGAACACTCATGAGAAAAATCTTTGACCACGAGCACACCGATCAACATGGACATGCAACAAAGATAGAGAATGATCTAGAATCATCCATAAGCAACAAGAACCAATAGAGAAACATTCACAGCAACTGAAATTACTAGAACACATAAACTTCACTCAAGAATACTAATTGAAACCACAGAAAACTGTCAAAACACAATTGTTCATAACATGATCAAAACTTCACGCGGACCTCTAAAAAATTTTGGTGTATAAACTAGATACTCTCAGCAATAAACCCTTTAGTCCACAATGACTGATCATCAACGTACTGAGCAAGACACCTTCATGACCTTCACTATTCCACTAGCAACCTACAACTCTTTCTTTAACAATTTTCTCAATATCCTCGACATATACAACCTTCAATACATCAATGCTAATAGTGTTGACATCAATGACAACCACATATCAGCAACACAACCACAACATCCAACAATCTCCCCCTTTGGCATTGATGGAAACACATGATGTGAAAAACACCATCAACGCAACTCTCAATCAGCACTTACTCCCCCTTAGATTCTGACTCTTCTCCTCAACTTATTCTACATGATCTTCACCCCACAAGGCTCTTCTCCCTAGATAATTCATAGTTTTTCACATGACTCTTCTCCCCCTTTGACATCAATGGCAAAGATAAACATTATCTTCCCACATACAAGCTCTAAACAACATATCTGCACATCTGACCACTCCCCCTAAGTAGCAGCCACGAAAACATCAATCTGAATCAAAATATAGCTTTGAAGCATACGGATTGATGCAAGTAAATGCATCTCCAATTCATATCAGGAGGGGTAATCACCCCTAGCATCCCTCTAAGATACTCAAAAGTATCCTTTGGCAACAGCTTGGTGAAAATGTCTGCAATTTGTTCTTTGGTAGGCACATACTCTAATCTGACTTCTTTCTCACTCACTTTCTCCCTCAAAAAGTGAAACTTTATTGATATATGCTTGGTCTTGAAACATATATTTCTGGGACCCTATGGACTACTCTTGCACTTCTAGGGTTTTTCAACTAAAAGGAGAGAGATAGGGTCCAAAAATTCTTATGTATCACTCAAATTAGGATGTGTGTGATGTGATATGATGTAAATTAAGTTAACTAAATGCAATAGATTAAACTAGGTGGCTGAAAATGAATGCAAAAGTGCAATTACAACTATGTAAATGAAGAAATTATGTAGAACAAAAAGTACAGGGATGAATCTGAATGCACCTAGATGAAATGTGAGATTTTTGGAGTGTTTTGGATGCTGGTGAAATCCATCAATTTTTCACAGTGGGACTCATTCGCCCAGGGTGGCGAATCAGTCCACCTACTGGTGAAAAACTGTCAAGAGCTGATTTCTATCTGTCGGGATCTGAAATCTGACAAAACTCAAGTTTCCAGTCCTAAGGTGGGACTCATTCACCACAGGTGGAAAATCAATCCTCCCCCAAATTTCTGAAAAACTAGGAGACAAGTCTGCAACACCAGATCTGAGAATGTCTGCTTGTCAGGTTGCCGAAGTCAAATCTGCAGAAAACGGACCAATAACTCTCTCCAAGCTTGATTTTGACTCAAATTGACTTGAAGCACCTACTTGACTTGAAAATCACTCTTCAACACCTAATAACCTATCAAATCTACAAACAAAGGGCTACAAACAAACAAGCAAAAAGGGGGAAAATGATTAAGGGTTAGTGTATAGGAGTTTCGCTTAGTCAAACCCCACTTTTGGTAATTAAACCCTTGAAAAGACAATGAAATGAAAGAGAAAGATAAACTAATAACATGTAAGTGCTATCAACTCACCTAACTCTTGGTAATGCAAGTCTAAAGTAATGTCAATGGTTGCTTCAAAGTGCATGAGAAGTGCTTGATTTATTGATGTAAAATGCTTGAATGCTTGAAATGTAGAATTGAATGCTTTAATGAATGAGGAGATGGTAGGAGATGTAAAATGAGGTGAAAATCACATATTTATACAATTTTTGTGCCTTAGTATCTGTTCATACCTCATCACAGGCCGACATCAAATGATTTTGAATAAAATCCTGAAAGGAAATTTGAAATATTTTGAATTTTGGGCCAAGGGGGACTCATTTGCCACCCATGGCGAATGGGTCCCACCTAGGACCTAAAAACAAGTGTCGGAAAAAATGTTGTGTTTAATGTTGTTTTTTGGGATAATATGCAAAAATACACTTAATTAAGTCATATGAGGGCATAAGGGACAAAATAAAGCATGAGAAGGATGTAAATAGTGAAAATATTTCTAGAAGAGCGTGAAAGCTTGTTACAAGACTTTACAACACTTCAAAATAGGGCTTGTTGATGAGTGAAAAGGTGGTTTTTAGGTGAAATGCATTAAATAGAGTCTAGAAGAATGTAGAAATGTCTTACAACACTTCACAACACCTTCACAAGACGTTCTTTAAGTTTTAGTACCTAAATAAGCATGTTCAAGTCATGATACAACATAAAATCAAAGCAACATAGTTCCAACACCATGAAACAAGACCTAAAAGGCCATGAAAATGACAAGGGACCATTTTTCTACAGCACAGGTCTTAGAGTGTAGCACCGGATTCTTCGATATGTTTATTGCACTTGAGTTGTCACAATTTATGGAAATAGGCTTATCATATACTACTATGATATCTTTCAACATTTGTTTCATCCACATCACTTGAGTACAATTATTTGTAGTAGTAATATACTCTGCCTCAATAGTAGATAGGGAAATGGAATTCTTCCTTTTGCTCAACCAAGACACCAGCTTCTTCCATAGGAAGAAGGCACCACCACTAGTACTTTTCATGTCATCTACATCTCTTGCCCAATCCACATCAGTATATTCACTCAAGGTAAGATCACCATCTTTAGGATACCAAAGCCCAAAATCAACTATTCCTTTCATATATCTAAAAATTCTCTATACAGCAATCACATGAGATTCTTTTGGATCAGCTTGAAATCTAGCAACCATACATACAACATTCATGATGTCTGGTTTGGTCTAAGTTAAGTAGAGAAATATTCCAATCATTGACCTATATCTTGTTTGATTTTCCTTAGAAGAATCATCATTCGATGTTAACTTGCATCTAGTTACCATGGGTGTACCAACAGGCTTTGAGTCTTCCATGCCAAACTTCTTAAGTAACTCTCACATATTTGGACTGAGATATGAAAATCCCATTGTCTAACTGAGTGACTTGCAATCCCATAAACAACTTCATCTCTCCAATCATACTCATTTCAAACTCACTTTTCATTTCATCAGCAAACTTCATACATAAATCATCATCTCCTCCAAAAATAATGTCATCAACAAAGACTTCAATAATCAAATCTTTATCATGATCCAACTTAAAATACAAGTTGTTGTCAGTAGTACCTTTATTGAATCCAAGCTTTAGTAAGTGTTTATCCAGTCTAGAATACCAGGCTCTAGGAGCTTGCTTGAGTCCATACAGAGCTTTTTTCAATTGGAAAACCATGTCTTCCTTGTCAGTTAGTTGAAATCCATCCAGCTATTCAACATATACTTCTTCTAACTCACCATTTAGAAAGGCTGACTTCACATCCATTTGATAGACTTTATAGTTCTTATGTGCAACATAAGCAAGAAATAATCTTACAGCTTCAATTCTGGCAACGTGGGCAAAGGTTTCTTCAAAATCAAAACCTTCCATTTGTGAATACCCTTTACATACTAGTCTTGCCTTATTCTAGGCCACTTCACCTTGTTCATTTAGCTTATTCTGAAAGACCCATTTAGTACCAATCACATTTTTATCTTTAGGTCTGGGAACAAGAATCCATGTATCATTCTTTTCAATCTGTATCAGTTCTTCCTTCATAGCTTCCATCCAGTATTCATCATTGCAAGCTTCATTGACATTTTTAGGCTCAGTTTTGGAAATCAAGCAATACTCTTCTGCAATCCTTCTTCTAGTATACACACCTTTATTCTTGTCTCCTACAATTTGGTTCTCTGAATGATTCAATCTCACATACCTCAAAGTTTTAGGATTCACTCGCACTTCTTGTTCTTCTGTTCTTTCTTTTGCACTTCCACTTGTCTCTCCTTCCTGACTTTCTTGATTTACCAGAACAATTTGAACTTGATTTTGTGTATGAGCATTATTCCCTTTGTCTAAACTATCTTGTTGGTCATCTGAATCATATCCACATTATCTATATGATCTAGCAGAGTCCTCATCAACTCTGACATTTGCACTTTCAACCATTTTTCTCAATCTTCTATTGTAGCACCGGTAAGCCTTGCTCTTGGTAGAGTAACCTAGAAAGATTCCTTCATCACTCCTTGCATCAAAATTTCCTATGTCCTCATCTCTTTTAATGTAGCACTTGCTTCCAAAAATCTTGAAATATTTAACAATAGGCTTATAACCAAACCATAGCTCAAAAGGAGTCTTACTAGAAATACCATTAACATTTACCTGATTTAAAGTGTACACAACAGTGTTTACAACTTCTCTCCAATAGATGTGAGGCACATTTCCTTCATTCATCATTATTCTAGTAGCATCCAGAATTGTTCTATTCTTTCTCTCTACAACTCCATTCTGTTGAGGGGTTCGGGGAGCAGATAACTATCTTTTGATTCCATGCTCTTTACAGAAAGAATTGAACTCCCTAGAGGTGAACTCACCACCTTTGTCTGACCTTAGGAATTTTATCTTCAGACCTGTCTCATTCTCTACCATAGCTTTGAAAGTTTTGAACTTCTCTAATGCTTCACATTTTTCTCTTAAGAAAGCAACCCATATCATCCTAGAGTAATCATCAATAAGCAGCATAAAATACCTTTCTCCTTGTAGACTTATGATTCTAGAGGGACCACATAGATCAGTATGCACCAGCTCCAGTACTCCATTAGAATGATTCTTTTTACTCTAAAAAGAAACTCTAGTATGTTTACTCATCTGACATTCCTTGCATATTGTATTAGTAGGCTTCACTAGCTTAGGTAGTCTTACTGCTTGAGTGGAGCTTACCTTGACAATGTTATCAAAATTCACATGACACGGCCTCGTATGCCATAACCAGCTTTCATCTACTTGAGAAATTAAACAACTTACATTACCAACACTTAGGTGAAAAATATTACCTCTTTTCTTTGTACCTGAAGCAATCATATTTCCAAAACTTCCAAGTATCCTACATCTTCCATCTTTGAACTAGAGACCCTTATCCACCATCTATCCAACACTCAATAGGTTATGCTTTAAGCCTTCAACATAAAGGACATCATCAGTGTTATGTTTACCACCAATACAAATAGATCCTCTACCATGAATCACACCAGCATTGTTATCTTTGAATCTTACAACCCCACCATCATATTTCTCTAGAATTACAAATTTTCTTTTGTCGCCAGTCATATGATGTGAGCATCTGCTGTCAATAACCCACTCATCCTTTTCTTCAATTCGGGCTGCAAGAGCTTTCTCAACTTTAGCAGATTCAATAGCCACCAGACCATTTTCCTTGATAGCAATAAAAACCCATTCATCTTCATTTCCATTTTCTTTATCAGATTCTTCATCAGTCACACCTTCTTCAACAAAATAGAACTTCTTTTGAAATCTAGGTTTTTTAGGTTTAGACCTAGGAACTCTTTCAGGACACCTTGAAGCAAAATGACCTATTTTACTGCAAGAGAAATTTTTAATAGGAAAATTTCCTTTATACTTGCCTTGTCCTCTGCCTTCTTTCTTCACAATCAATGCTTCCAGCTCTTCAACCTCTCTTTCTTCATCTTCTAGTTGTTTCATCTCTTCCTCATACTTGAATGTCTTTCTTGAACACTCTCCTGGATCATATCTTTGCTTGTTCCTTCCAGATATAGAAGCCTTAAATGCATATTCAATCTTAGGGGCAGAATCACCAAATTCACTAAACTTAAAAGCAGCAACTTTACCAATCAGCATATCCCTTGTCAAATTTGTTACTGATTTGAACTCTTCAATAGCATGATCCTTTGACTTGTAATAGGGAGGCAATGATCTGAGCACTTTAGCTACAATTTCTTGTTCATCCAAGGTACCACCAGCACATCTAATACCCATCACAAGTTCATTTACTCTTTGCATAAAGGAATAAATATTTTCATCTTCACCCATCTTCAAGTTTTCATACTTTCCTTTCAAACTCTATAGCTTAGCAACCTTCACATGTACATATCCTTCATACAAAGTCTCCAGCTTCATCCAAATCTCATGATCTATCTTCAGACCTATCACATTTTTCATTTTTGAATCTGTCAGAGCACTCAGCAAAGCTTCAATAGCCCTGATGTTAATCTCAGCCTCTTTAACCTCATCAAGAGTGGAAGGACCATTCCGAGGAATAACATATCTGGTCTTTGTAATCTTCTAGAAGGGTTCACTAATACACCTCAAATGACACTCCATTTTGGCTTTCCAAAGAGAGTAGTTTGTTCCATCAAATCTAGGGTTGTCCTTCTAGTATGATGCCATCTTGGATCACCTCAAGCTTTTAAACTTCTTCAGAGGAACTTGCTCTAATACCAATTGTTGGAAAAACAAGGATAGACAACTGAGAGGGGGGTGAATTAGTTGTCACAGATTATTTAAAATTTTCAAACATAACTTAATCTCAAATCTGATGCATGAACAATGAACCATAAACAATCAACACATCAGAAACACATAAAACGCCAATATTTTTACGTGGAAACCCTGTTAGGGGAAAAACCACAGTGGATTTTAGTCCACAATATTATACCCTATTAAAAGTATAAGGAAGAATAATGGGAATGCACGTGCATTTAGGCACACTTCCTAGAGCTCACTACTCAAATACAAGAGGGCTCACTGCCCAAGGAAGACACACTGTCTTACAAAAATTTGGATTAGATCCGTAGGGTATGAACTGAGAAAATAGCTTATACAAAATCCTAATTACAGTTTCGGTTAAGCACAGAAACACTCCTTAACACTTCTCTCAAACTTCTTCACACTCTGCTCTGCAATCGAATGATTAGATCACTATTTGTGCACTTACACTTTCTCTGGAACTTCTTCACACCACACACACACATAACTTCACACAAACATCTGCTCTTATATATCCGCAACATGGATTTACATCAACAACTTCATCGACCAAAATATAAAACATATTTTCAATGTCTGCCCAAATTTACAAATAAATTTTCAATGCGAATCAAACACCGTCGACCAATATTATGTTGTGGCCCAAAACAACATCCTTGAGCATGCCAAACATTAAAATTTTAATCTCCAAGGATCCACAACATGTTACAACCACCATATCATCCAAGAACATGAAAACCCGAGCACTCATGAGAAAAATCTTCGACCACGAGCACACCGATCAACGTGGACATGCAACAAAGATAGAGAATGATCCAGAAGCATCCACAAGCAACAAGAACTAATAGAGAAACATCCACATCAACTGAAATTACTAGAATAACATAAACTTCACTCAAGAATACTAACTAAAACCACAGAAAATTGTCAGAACACAACTGTTCATACATGATCAAAACTATACGTGAACCTCTAAAACTTCTGGTGGACAAACTAGATACTCTCAGCAATAAACCCTTTATTCCACAACAATTGATCATCAACGTACTAAGCAAGACACATTCATGACCTTCATTGTTCCACTGGCAACCTGCAACTCTTTCTTTAACAATTTTCTCAATATCCTTGACTTATACAGCCTTCAATACATCAATGCTAATAGTGTTGACATCAATGACAACCACATATCAGCAACACAACCACAGTATCCAACATAATGGTATGCCTAAGTAAGTTCTTGGAAGTTTTTATTTCTAAAATCCTAATAATGTCACTAACCTTTTCACTATGGATGCTTTCGTGTGGAAAAAATATATTTTGGACTTGGCTGCATTAATTTTCTGACCAGATGCAGATGAGTATTTTTCTAGAATCAAATTAACTTGTGCAGCTTCACCTAATGAATATTTCCCAAAAAAGAGTGTATCATCTACAAACAAAGAATGTGTAACCAAAATTCTTGTGTTAGGTACTTATACTCCTTGCCACAACCGCTACAAATGTGCATTCAAAATAGATATGCTTAATACTTCTGCCATTAGAATAAAAAGTAATGGAGATAGCGGATCCCCATGTCTGACACCTTGAGTAGAACCAAAAAAACCTACTGGAAGCCCATTTATAATAAATGAGAACCTCGCTCCTGATAGGCATGAGAGGATCCACTTGCACCACTTATTATTGAAGCCAAACTTCTTAAGAACCTAAAGTAGAAATTCCCAGCACACTCTGTCATAAGCCTTCACCATATCCAGCTTAATAATAAAAGAAGATATACCATGAGTTTTAATGGAATGCAAGGTTTCATGAGCAACTAGAGCCCCCTCCTAAGTCTCTCTTCTAGGTACAAATCCACCTTGTTCTTGAGATACTAATTTGGAAATGAGTGGTTGAATTCTTAGATAGATGGATTTTGTAAAAAAATTATACATTGTATTACATAAAGATATTAGCCTAAACTCTGCAAATGTTTTTAGGCCCTTTACTTTTGGAATTATTTCAATATATGTTGTGTTAAACTGCTTTAACATAGTTCATGTTCTCCTTGACTCCTCTAATTCCAGTAGCACATCAACTCCTACAAAATCCCAACACTTCTAAAAGAATAGAGCAGTGAATCCATCTAGTCCAGGTGCTTTATTTGGTGATAAAGAGAAGACTACTCTTTTTCCTTCCTCCAGTGAGAATGGTTTCAATAAGTGAATATTGTCCTCTTTGTTGCAAGTATGAATGAGTATGGTGGTGTTGTCATTGATGTCAACACAGTATAGGTGGTTGCAAAGAAAGGAATCAAGTGATTGCAGGTGTTGCATGTATAGTTGAGATACTGTTGAGATGTTGTGAGTACAATGAGCTATCTTTATGGTGTTGTAGGTGTGCTGATATGATGAGTTACCAAGTGCTTTTCAGAAAATCAATAAATAGTGAAGACAAAGTTGTGTGTATGTTCAGAATGTGCTCCAATATGTGCTCCAAATTTCTTTTGTGTTGATCCTATGCTTGTGTGGATTTGAAGTGTTGTTTATGGGAATCCTTGGGTGATATATCTTGGATTATAGCTTCTAGTTTGATGAAGAGTGAAAGTTGAGTTCACCAGTGTGTGAACTAGTCTGGAAAAGTTGTTCGTATGTGAACTGGGAGAAATGTATCTACTCTGCAATCCTCCGCAATTTTTTTTAGGTCTTGCAGATATGGAAGAGGGCTTGTAATGGTGTTATTTATGTTCTATCAAAGATGTTTGTGGTTTGGTGCTTTGGAAGACTAGTTTCAGAGTTACTGTGTGTGTATGTACAGTCTGGATGGACTGATGGAAAGTGTTCTATGTATGAAGGTTGTTGTAGTAGCTGCGGATGAATATGAAGGCATCTAAGATGTGTTCCAATGTATGGTGAAGCATGTTTTGTGTTCCACATGTTATTTTTTTTGTTGCAGAAGCTTGTACTTCAAAGTTCATTGGTGTTTTTACTGGGTTTGGGTTACATAGTGTTTACACGTCATATGAAGGATAATTATCAATTAAGGAAGTCTGTGATTGATTTGAAATGTTGTTTTGGGTCTTGGTTCAGTGTTGGTTTGGTTCACTCTCATTCTCATCCACCGTGGGAATGTTGAGTTGTCAACCTAATTTGAATTTGTAAAATGAAGCATGTGTAGCTGACCTTGGAGAAAGTTTCTAAGATTGAAGATGGTATAAATACAAGGAAAGATGTTAAGGATTGTAAGCCACAAGTGTGAGAATCAAGATAGATGTGAGAAATTGTGTGAAAGTGAGTTGAGGCAGTGAGAACTTTAATGTGTTAGATTCTTGAAAGCAATGAGCTAATGATGTCTGTGATTCTCTGATCAAGGCTGCATATGTGTGCAAGTTGTTGTGGCGGATCTTCTATTGCACTGAGAGAGTGTTCTCTATGTAACATTCTTATTTCTATCTTTTTGTATCTGTAGGTAGTGAGCCTCCCATTTGGACAGTGAGTCCTATCTTGGGTAGTGAGCCCTTTAGCAGTGAGCCTCTATGTAAACGGTTTTTCAATTACTCTTATATTGTGAGTTAATCCTCACCGTGGTTTTTCCCTTATTGTGTTTTCCACGTAAATTTGGTGTTTCTTGTGTTGATATTGCTTTCTATTATTTGCACTTCATGCTCATACTTAATAATAGTTTAAAGTGGATGTGGAGTTAATAATTGGTTGATATTTGTGAATGAGATTGGTGACAACTAATTCACCCCCCCTCTTAGTTGTCTTGTGCATTTCAACAATTGGTATAAGAGCTTTGGTCCCTCAAAGAAGATATCAACCACTTGAGGTAGATCCAATGGCGCACAAATTGGCCATCCCCGTGTTTGATGGATCTGACTACAATTTTTGGAAAGTGTAGATGAGAGGTTACCTGGTCTCTCTTGGTTACAAGACTTGGAAATTTGTTGAGACAAAATATGTTGAGCCGACAAGTGGTCCTTCTTTTGCAAATGAGATTCCTGCCTATGAGGAAAATGAAAAATCAAGGTATGCAATCTATAGTGCTTTATCTAAGACTAAGCTGACAAAAGTTATTTCATTAGGCACTGCTTATGAAGTTAGGGAAAAGTTGAAAGATATCTATGAAGGAAATGATAGAGTCAAATTGTCAAAGAAGTTAATAGCTAAGCGCATATATGAGAACTTGAAAATGGAAGAAGGTGAAGATATTGCAAGTTACTTTTAGAGGTTTGACATTGTAGTAAATGAAGTCAAAAATCAAGGTGGTACTCTGATAGATGAATATGTAATGGAGAAGATTCTAATGACCCTACCAAAGAGTTACAATGACAAGGTCTTATCCATTGAGGAAGTTTATGATCCAAATAAATTCACTAAAGAACAGTTGTTTGGTACCTTGACCACTTTTGAAATGAGGAAATTTGGAGAAGAAAAGGAGAAAATAGAAATAGCCTTCAAAGCTACAAAGACAGAAGATGATCCGGATGGTGATAGTTTAGAGGAGTTGGAAGCAAAATTTACAAGGAAGTTGAAGAAAGGTACCGACAAGTACAAAGGTATGCTGCCTTTTAAATGTTTAAGTTGTGGAAATATTGGTCACTATGCTTCAAGATGTCCAAATAGAGCCATACACAAGAAGAGCAGAGACAATAAAGACAAAAAGGACAAAAAGTTTAAGAAATTGTATTATGTTAAAGAAGATGTTAGAATTTTTTATTATGAATCTGATATGGAGGGTGATAATGATGAATGCTTGTTTCTAACCTTAGAGAATAAATCAATGTCTACTAACCATGGAAGATGTGCAAGGGAATGTGGTCCAGAAAACAAGAAGGAAGAGATGGAAGGTACTTTGGTTACTTCCTTTCATGCTAGACAAGATGAAGATTATTGGGTAATTGATAGTGGCTGATCAAATCATGTGACTAAAGACAAAAGTAAGTTTACTAAACTTGAAAAGTATGATGGAGGATTAGTCAAATTTGGAGATGATTTTGGTGCAAATATTGTTGGAAAAGGAATAATTAGTTTTGATGGGAAAAATAATACTAATGTTGCCTATTATGTTAAAGACTTAAGGCATAATCTCTTCAGTGTTGGAAAAATGTGTAGCAAAGGATTTAAGATTGTGTTTCAGGATAATACTTGTGAGATCAAAAAAGGGTCTAGAATAGTGGTAGCTACAGGTAGAAGAACATATGGAAACATTTATTAGCTTAAGGGTGTTGATAGTTAGTTTTTTGTGTCTCGAGTTAATGAAAGTTGGATATGGCACCGAAGGATGGGATATGTAAAATTTTCCAACTTGATTAGGATTAGTTCAAGAGAAGTTATCAGGGATCTGCCTAAAATCACAAAGCCTACCAATACTATTTGCAAAAGTTGTCAATTGGGAAAACAAACAAGATGCAGCTTTAAAGGAAAAGAAAAATCAACTACAAAAATGCTGGAATTGATTCATACAAACCTCTGTGGTCCCACAGGAATAGGAAATCTTAATGGTGACAGGTATTTTATGCTTCTAATTGATGATTATTCAAGAATGACATGGGTTACTTTTCTTAGGGAGAAAGCTCAAACTCTGGATAGATTCAAGGTGTTCAAGGCTATGGTAGAGAATGAAGTGAACCTAAAAATAAAAATTTTAAGGTTTGACAGAGGTGGAGAATTCACCTCCAATGAGTTTAATATGTTTTTTTAAGAGCATGGTATAAAGAGGCATCTTTCTACTCCTAGAACTCCTCAGCAGAATGGAGTTGCAGAGAGGAAGAATCGGACTGTTCAAGAGGTTGCAAGGACTATGATGAAAGAGGAAAATGTACCTAAAGTATACTGGAGAGAAGCAATTCACACTGTTGTTTATATTCTTAATAGAGTTCAGATCAAAGGTAACAACACAAAGACTCCTTATGGATTGTGGCATGGAAAAATTCCTATTGTTAAGTACTTTAATGTGTTTGGAAGAAAATGAGATGATGAGAATCTAGGAAAGTTTGGTGCAAGATGTGATGAAGGCATTTTCCTTGGATATTCAACCAATAGCAAACCTTATAGACACTTCAATAAAAGATTGAGAAATATTGTTGAAAGTGCAAATGTAAAAGTTGATGAAGATATGCACAGATCAGTTGAAATGAGTGAAGTTGAACTAGATGAACATATCTACGGACAAGTACAAGAAGAGAATAAGGAAGAAGAAGAAGCTCTGGAAACTGCTCCTAAGACTCCAAAATATGTACAGACAAATCATCCAGAAGAACAGATAATTGGAGACATAAGCAAAGGGGTAAAAACAAGAAGCAAAGTGGTAGCAGCTAAGGTAAATTTATGTTTACTTTCCAAGATAGAACCTAAAACAGTGTGTGAATCATGTAAAGATGAAAACTAGGTTAGAGCAATGAAAGAGGAATTATAGCAGATAGAGAAAAATCAGACATGGTAATTGGTTCCTATACCTGTAAACAAGAATATAATTAGTACAAAATGGGTATTCAGGAATAAGTTGAATGAGAATGGTGTAGTAAGAAACAAAGCAAGGCTTTTGTGCAAAGGTTATTCACAGCTTGAAGGAATAGACTTTGAGGAGACATTTTCCCTGGTGGCAAGAATGGAGGCTATTTAAATGTTCTTGGCATTCTCTTCTCACAAATATTTCAAGGTATACCAGATGGATGTTAAGTCTACATTCCTAAATGGATAATTGGAAGAAGAGGTCTACATGGAACAACTAGAGGGATTTCAATTATCAGATCAATCGAACATGGTCTGTAAGTTGAAAAAGGAATTGTATGGACTTAAACAGGCTCCCAGAGCATGGTATGCAAGGTTGGACAGGTATTTGACTCAGCAAAGGTTCAGGAAAGAATCCGTAGACAGTAATCTTTATTTCAAGATTGAAGGAAACAAAATGTTGATAGTGTTTGTGTATGTTGATGATATTATCTTTGGAGGAAATGAGGGTATGTGTAAGAGATTTGTAGAGGATATGCAAAAAGATTTTGAAATATCTATGATTGGTGAGTTGAATTTCTTTCTTGGACTTCAAGTGAATCAAATTGATAAGGGAATATTAATTTCACAATCAAAGTATGTTAAAGAATTGTTGAAGAAGTTTGGAATGGATGACTCCAAACTGGTTTGTACCCCTATGGTGACTGGATTCAAATTAAGGATGATGAATCTCCTAAAGTTGATCAAAGCATGTACAGATCTATGATTGGTGGACTGTTATATATTACTGCTACTAGACCAAATATCATGCATGCAGTATGTTTGGTTTCCATATTTCAAGCAGAACCCAAAGAAACACATGTTACAGTTGTGAAAAGGATATTCAGATATCTAAAAGGCACTCTGGATTATGGTTTGTGGTATCTTAAGGATACTGATTTTACTTTAAGTGCTTACACTGATGCAGATTGGGCTGATTGTGTAGATGATCAGAAGAATACAAGTGGTGGTGCATTCTTTCTTGGATGCAAGTTGGTTTCATGGCTAAGCAAGAAACAAGATTCAGTTTCTTTATCCACTCCAGAGGCTGAGTATATAGCAGCAACATCTTGTTGCACACAGGTATTGTGGATGAAGCAAACATTGAAGGATATAGAAGTGATGTGTGATGAGCCTATCCCTATCTTTCGTCATAATAAAAGTGTAATAAATATTTCAAAGAATCAGGTAATGCATTCAAGGACAAAGCATATATCTATCAGATATAATTTCTTGAGAGAGAAGGTATTGTAGAATGAAGTCAAGTTGGAATATATGCCTATAAAGGATCAGATTGTTGATATATTTACTAAGGCTCTTCCGAAGGATACTTTTGAGTATTTTAGGGAGAAATTGGGGGTTACTGCCCCTCCTTCTTTGAACTAGGTGCACATGGAGGTGCATCAGTCCAATGGATCTACAAATTCATCATTTTTTTGGACTAATGACTGGGGTCTACTCCTCAAGGGGAGTAGGAAGTATCATTGTTATAGTATGAGATGTATGTTGCCATCGATACACTCTTAAGGGGGAGTGATAAGAATTATGTAAAACCTTTTTGTTCTTTTTCATTTATGTCAAAGGGGGAGAGAGAGTCGTGTGTTTCCATCAATGAAAAAGGGGGAGATTGTTGTAAGTATGAATGAGTATGGTGGTGTTGTCATTAATGTTGTCATTGATGTCAACATAGTATAAGTGGTTGCAAAGAAATAAATCAAGTGATTGTAGGTGTTGCACGTATAGTTGAGATACTGTTGAGATGTTGTGAGTACATGGAGCTATCTTTATGGTGTTGCAGGTGTGCTAATATGATGAGTTACCAAGTGCTTTTGATTAAATCAATAAATAGTGAAGACAGAGTTGTGTGTGTGTTCAGAATGTGCTCTGGTATGTGCTCCACATTTATTTTGTGTTGATCCTATGCTTGTATGGATCAGAAGTGTTGTTTATGGGAATCCTCAGGTGATATATCTTGGATTATAGCTTTTGGTTTGATGAAGAGTGAAAGTTGAGTTCACTGGTATGTGAACTGGTCTAGCAGAGTTGTTTGTATGTGGACTGGGAGAAATGTATCTACTCTGCAGTCCTTTTTTGGTTTGTTTCATGTCTTGTGGATCTAGAAGAGGGCTTGTAATAGTGTTATCTATGTTCTATCAAAGGTTTTCATGGTTTGGTGCTTTAGAAGACTAGTTTCAGAGTTACTCTGTGTGTCTGTATAGTCCGGATGGACTGATGGAAATTGCTATATGTATGAAGGTTGTTGTAGTAGCTATGAATGAATCTGAAGGAATTTAAGATTTGTTCCAATGTATGGTGAAGCATTTTTTGTGGTCTGCATGTTATCTTCTTGTTGTGGAAGTGTGTATTTCAAAGTTCATTGGTGTTTTCATTAGGTTTGGTCAACTTCGTGTTTACACGTCATACGAAGGATAAGTATCAATTAAGGAAGTGTGTGATTGATGTGAAATGTTGTTCTGGGTCTTGGTTAAGTGTTGGTTTCGTACACTCTCATTCTCATCCACCGCGGGAATGTTGAGTTGTCGACCTAATTTGAATTTGTAAAATGAAGTGTGTGTATCCAACCTTGGAGAAAGTTTCTAAGATTGAAGATGGTATAAATACAAGGCAAGATGTTAAGGATTGTAAGCCACAAGTGTGAGAAGCAAGATAGATGTGAGAAATTATTCGAAAGTGAGTTGAGGTAGCGAGAACTTTAATGTGTTAGACTCCTAAAAGTAGTGAGCTAATGGTGTCTACAATTCTCTGATCAAGGCTACAGATGTGTGCAAGTTGTTGTGGTGGATCTTCTGTTGCACTGAGAGAGTGTTCTTTGTGTAACATTCTTCTTTCTATATTTCTGTATTTGTAAGCAATGAGCCTCCCATTTGGACAATGAGTCTTATCTTGGTTAGTGAGCCCTTTGACAATGATCCTCTTTGTAAATGGTTTTGCAATTACTCTTATATTGTGAGTTAATCCTCACCATGGTTTTTCCCTTATTGGGTTTTCCACGTAAATCTGGTGTTTCTTATGTTGATATTGCTTTCTATTATTTGCACTTCATGCTCATACTTAATAAAAAATTAAAGTGGATGTGGAGTTAATAATTAGTTGAGATTTGTGAATGAGATTGGTGACAACTGATTCACCCCCCCTCTCAGTTGTCTTGTGCATTTCAACACTCTTTTGAAACAAGTTCCAGAATGGAATCCAAGAGATCTTTTGCATCTTTATCTGATGCTACTGATTTATTTTCAGGGGCAGATAAAATATTGGAAAAGAATCTAATTCCTTCCTCCTAGATTTCTTCTTCTTTTACTAACTCCTTTCCCGTTGATGCGCTTTGAATTTTGAATAAGGTGTGACACGATTTTTTAATCTGTGTTGAAACATGAAAAAATTGTGTTTCTATCACCTTCTTTCAACCACACCTCCCTAGATTTCTGCCTCCAATATATCTCTTCCCTTGCCACAAGTTCTACCCACTCCTATAATTATTTTTGACATTCAAAAGTAACAACATCTAAACCTTGTGCTATTATCTCATCATTGATGTCTGATAACTCCTTATAAACTTTTTCTTTCTGCTCAAAAACATTTTTAAATACATTGATGTTCCAGGTCTTAATCTAATTTTTGACATACTTCAACTTATTAGCTAATTGGAACATTTTTGAGCCCCTTATGAACGGAGCACTTTCCCACCATTTCCACAATAGAGGGAGAAAATGAGGATGACAAAACCACATTTTTTCAAATTTAAAAGTAGACGCATATTTCGGTGTTGATTTAGTTACCTCAATGCTTAAGGAAATGGTGTAGTGATCAAACCCTATCAAAGATAATATTTTTGATTGCAACACCTTCTTTCCTACACACCAATTGGTTGTAGCTAAAAATCTGTCCAACCATTCTTCTATTTGCAAGAAGCCCTTCCTTCAATTTGTACAGGTGAATTGACCTTTTTGTAGATGAATATCCAACAAAGCATTATCTGTTATGAATGACTCAAAATACTCTATAACCTTCTATGGTGGGAGAATGCCTCCTTTCTTTTCTTGAAAACTCACAATAGCATTAAAATCTCCTACTAGGATGACCTTTTCATTCCTTAAACCATCAAGAACTTTAGTGCTAACGTCCCACAATTGTTTCTTTTCTGATGTTGTCATTGGAGAATAGATATTGACAAGGCAGAAGTGCAAGTCAAAGTGAAAAATTTTCAGAAGTTGCCAATTTCTCTCATTCCTTGATAATTATACATTCACTCTTTTAGCATCCTTGAGGGAAATGAGACCACCAGAAGAACCATGTGTAGCAGAGTGAAAGGATTTCCATTTTTTCCATTTCTGAACTGATGCCTCAAAAAATTTCTCTGAAGTTTCAGTCTCTTGTAGAATTATAATATCAGCTCCAAAATCCACTAGTTGTTGCTTGATCGGAGCTCTCTTGTCAAGGGCATTAATTCCCCTGGCATTCCACGATAAGATCCTCATTGGAACCAAGGAGAGTAGCATGCTCTCCTAAGTCGTTTATTTTTTGAGACTGATATTGCATTATCTAGAGTTGACTGCAACCCTGATTCTATCTCTTCTTTGACCTTTGTCATATGCGACTTCCCTCCTCTCTTCCCTGGGGTTTTAACTACTACTTGGTGATTGCTAGGGGTTTGTGTAATTGACAATGTTTGAGAGAAGTTAAAAACACTCAATTCCATGTCCCCCAAATCAATTTTCTTCTCAATACCCTTGGCTTCCTTTGATTGTTGTTGTTCAGAAAAATTTTGGTTTGTCACACTCCTCTTATTATTAGGATCACTACCATCCTTTTGACCTTTAGGTTCTTTCAATTCCTTATTAGTATCTTCCAATGGGGAATTAACAAAAAAATTATCCAATTTGTCCTCTTCCATTTCAAAGAATCTATTAGTACCTTGACTTGGTGGAATAATGCTATCTTTGCAAGACACGGATTCTACCCCCTCCTCTTCCCTTGAAACTTCATCTGCAATAATACTTATCAGTTTAGTACCTTCTGCTATTAGAATTCTATCTGCCAATTCCGTTGGAAAATGTGCTTCAATCTCACAGGCTGAAACCTCTGAGAAAGCATGGTCACTGTTATATCCATGTTGTCTGGCCGATTGGCAGTTTAGTAACCTTGCATTTTGCTCATGTCGCTGAGACTTTGCTTTTGTCTTGCCAGCTGATGATGTCACTGTGACTTGTGACCTTCGCTGTAACCTTCTGTCGAGTGGAGACCTTTGGTCGACGGTTTGGTCTAGCAGATGTCGGGGAGACTCATGGCGACTGGATCATCGGGGTAACTCATATGTGTCGGAATGATGTCTCGGTAACAATAGGAAGTCTTGCCGATATAGGCATGACCTTTGGTCTATCTGGCCGATGTGGAAATCGGCATGACTTTCTCCTATCAGCATGTAGTCTTGGAGACCGGGAGATGTCTCAAAAAATGGAGTCATCGGTATGACTTGAAGGCTTCGCTATGAAGTCTTGGCGACGGTAATTTGTCTCACCGACGGTGTGGGATGTGTTCGGCATGACTCCTGGTGAAAGATAGGCTCGGGGTAACCTGGAGACTTCGGCGTGAAGTCTTGGCGATAGGTGTTGGTCTTGCCGATGGTGATGCAACTGGGATCTTCGGTGTAGCTCTCGGCGCCCAGTGAAAGGTCTTGGCGAAGTCAAATGTCTTGCCGACTCGGCAAGACATGAGCGCTCGGTATGTGGTCTCGGCGAAAGACATAAGTCTTGCCGACTGGTGAATGCAGTGCTCGGGGTGACTTAAGACCTCGGTATAAGGTCTTGGTGAAGACGATAAGTCTTGCCGACTCTTCAATGCTTCGGTATGACATGTTTGCTCGGTGTGATGTCTTGGCGAAGAGTGATTGTCTTGCCGATGGGAAACCTGATGTCAGTATGACTCTTGGCGACTACTCAGTGTTTGGTATAACATGAAGCGCTCGGTGTGATGTCTTGGCGAAAGATGATTGTCTCACCAAATGGAATACTCATGTCGGCATGACTTGAAGACTTCGGTATGAAGTCTTGGTGAACTACGGGTGTCTTGCCGATGGAAAAGCTAGCATCGATATGACCTTTGAACTTCGGTATGATGTCTCATCAAATGGCGATTGTCTCGCCGATGAGAATGCTGAGGTCGATATGACTTGGAGTCGTCGGTGTAATGTCTGGGTGGAGCGATAGTCTTGCCGACTGATGAACTCTTCAGAATACCTTGTGAGCTTCAGCATGATGTCTTGGCGAGAGTGGTAGGTCTTGCCAACTGTTTGACAGTTGTGATAAAAGTGCAAAGGATATCGATAGATTCGGTATGACTTATGGCGTTCGATATAACCTCTTGCCGACTGTTGGAACCTATGTCGATATCGTCTATGAATTCCTTGAGCATCGGGGAGACACTTCTCATGTCTCACCGACATGTGAACTCAGTGGATTGTTTTCTTGACCATTTGACTTGGCTCATGGACCAATTAGAGGAAGCAAAATTCAAACAGTTGGCGGTTGGATTTTTTGCAGCTGTTGCGATGGAGTTGAACGGTCTGCAAGGAAAAATATACACTGGAATAGAAACATCTACGACTATAAGGATGCTGAGTTGGGAGATTTCTTTTGTGTGATCTTGAACCGATTCACAGAGAGCCTGTTGACTATGAATGCATAGATGTATGCATTGGACGTTCTGAGGTTGATAGGCTGATAAGCCAAGGAGCTAAAGAGCCGAGAACAAGAGAGAGAGCGATAGAGTGTGGACAGAGTGGTTGGCCGAAAGGCTGAAGCCATGAGGTCGAAGCAGAGGAAGAGAGAGGCAGAATTGTGCTGGAATCTCTCTTGATCATGAATGCCATGATTGATCTTCCTGGGAGAGTTTGCTACCAGCTGTTTCCAGAATGAACAAGATGAATCTCTGAAGAGGCTATGAGCTTGAATTTGTATTGTAACCATTCTGTTGCTGAATAATACAATGGCTCGATCTTTGGAGTGTGGGGTGTTTTATCGAAGAGGATTTTCCCCACGTAAAATCTTTGTGTTCTATTTTCTGTAGTATCTTTCATGTGTGTTTGTTGATTGTTGTTGAATTCACATATGTTTTTATCAGAAGGATCAATGTGGGAAATAATTGTGTCTATTTCTGCTTTAGGACATAGTTGAACGTGTCTTTGAGGTAACCTAATCGAAATGAAAGTTACCGAAGGCACTACTGTATGGAGTTTCATTAGATACGCTCCCTAGATTTCCTTACAAGTGGTATCAGAGCCTTCTTTTGGTTGTTGGTTTTGGATATTTCTCCTGTGAAGATTTCTTAGTTTGATGGGCTGGAAGAAATATGGAGGAATGGACTGATGGATTGATCCTTTTGATGAGTGGAAGCCTTGTGGTATTCTGAGACAGCATGCAACTTGAAGGATGGTCAAGATGGAAAATGGAGTTGATCATGTTGTGATCTGAGTCTCCTAGCTGGTAGAGGTATAACTATGGAGTATGAGGTGGATTTTTTAGAGTGCTTATGCTAGGTGGTGGTTCCTGGTGTTGGAAGGCATTGTTTCCTGTTAACCTCGAATGTTTGAAAGCTATGGATTTAATCATTAGATGATTTGAAAGCTTCTGAAATATCCTTTCTCTCTTTCTCAGATGCATGTACATATTGGTGGTTTTGGAGTTGGTATGAAAGGGACCTGGATTCTTCTGAACTATTGTTTCCTTTTTTAAGGATGCTTTGTACTTGCATGGCTCTGTGGTTTTGCAAGTTTTACATGATTAAGAAAAACTTGTGGTCATGTGGAGTTGCTATTAAGCTATTGTCTAGACATTGGCCTTTTGGGGTGTTGCTGGATGAGATAGTTGCAGGTCTGCATGCATGCTTGGTGCATGGTTTGAGGAGGTGTGATTTCTTCTCTGCATGAGAGTGTTGGTATGTGGTTTGTCACTCAGCATTCTTGTGGTGGTGCTTATGGGTTTCTTGACTATGGTGCGTGTTGTGGATGTGATTGGTGAATCAGATCTGAGCTTGATCTGATGTTTGAGTCATATTGTCTACGTGGTTATTCTCTTTGAAATCTCAGTTTTTCATTTCCAATGCAATGATGGGTTTGCACGTTTCTGTTGAAAGGATCTATGGGTTGTGCAATGTTGTGGGCTGTCTTTACCTACATGTTTGCTATGAGACAACTCGGAAGTGGATTGTCTTTATCCATGAGGTTCATTCATTGTTGGTACAAACTTGTTAGCTGGCCTTGTCTATGGTCACTTGTGCATTGGTGTGGTGTTTTGAGATGAGAGGATGGATACTATAGAGTACCTGAATAGTTGGAACCTGTAGTAGGTGGTCATGATGCTTGGAGAGCTCGGATGTCACGTTTCAATGGGAGCTCTAGCAGTGATTATGGGTTCATCACATGGTGGTGAATAGTCTTCTTAATGTTGCAGATGTTTCTTGGGATCCTGTTGCTGCATAATGGTTTTTCTTTCGCATTTGCATGAACATTACTTGAAGATGTACAACATCTTGGATCCATGGAAGACGCTTGGAGTCTTTGGTTAAGATGTTGGTGGTGCTTGATAGGTGATATTGGTTTTGAGTCTATTTGTTGTATGTCATGGTATAATCTTGTTTGCACTAGAGTTTTGGCATTGTGCATTGTACTTAAAGACAATGGAGAAGTCACTGGAAGCATGGTATCTCCTAAGGAGATGTGTAGATCATGGTGTCATGATAAGTTCCTGATTCAGCTGATTGGAGCTTTGACAGTGGTCTGAAAGTCCGAGAAGGCTATACCTTGGTTGAACGTGAGTTCAATAAGAGACCTATGAGGAGATTGCTCTTGGATTAGTCATGATGACTTGTATATCTTGAAGGAGTATTCTCGTTCCCACTCTTGGTCTGCTCGGCAGTTTATCTGAAAGGTATTTGGCCCATTATACTTTTCAGATGTGTTTTTAAGTTTACTTTCATGATATGGATCTTGAATTACTATTTAATGATTCTGGAAGATTCATAGTGGAAGTTGTACAGTTTCTCTTATCTTCTTGTTACTAATGAGCATTGGTAGGAGATGATGTATGGGTTGATTTCCTGAAATGGGAAATGAACTAGTTTGATCTTCTTTGAGATGCTTACATCCATGTTGATTTTAAAGATGGGTTGATCTTGGTGATTGAATGGATGGATGTTGTTAAGGATTTCTTTTGGGATATGAAGAAGATCATTCTTGACACAGCTGGCTGTTAGAAGTGTATGTAGAAGGACGTTCTACAGGAAGATAATGTGCAGAATTTCTCTCTGTGGTCGTGAAGGTTTGTGGTGAGAGAAATGTTTCTTGTGGCAGGTTGTTGTAGGTTGTGCATACCATTGTGGATTTTTCCTTGGTACTACAGGGTTACATTTTCTATGTGCTGGTATTGGTAGACTTGTGATGCCTTTGATCTTTCAGATCTGGATTACTCAGGCAGTGGGAGTTCCTGTATGTGTCTTGTCTTCTTCGACTAGTTGACACTAGAACTTTTTTTTGCTGTTAATGAGTGATTATGGTTTGGCATAAGTTTACTAATGTTGATACCTGTGAGGTATGTGTGATTGGATGGTATAGCATGAGTTGTGGGTGCTATTTTAAATTGTGTGGGTTTATCAGTTGGATGGAAGCAGTCAGTCTGATTGTTGTTCTAACTGATGTTTAGTTTCTTGTTTCTGGATAAGACTTCATGGTTGTGTTATGTTTGAAGCTTTGAATTTGATATTGCTTCTGTATAGCATTTGAACACAGTGAAGTGGTAGCAGTATCTTGTTGGTGATATCACTGGGATCTTTTGCTTGTGTTCATTGGAATGGTGTTTATTCACCTTGGCTTGTATCTTTCTTCCACATGTGCCATGTTGGAAGATGACAGGATTGTTGCTTGGATGGTGGACATCTTGAATGTTGGAGCTGATTTCTTGATGGTGCATGAGAGCATGTTTGAGGTCTATGTGGTTTCCTGTAAGGCTATGATCGGTTGCATTTTGGTTGCTTCGTTGGACAGTGGTTTGCAATTGGATGCCTAGTCTTGGTTGCAGATTGTCTCGTGGATTGTTATCTGTTGAATCATGTTGATTGGGTGTCTTGAGTATTGCAGGGTTTGAACTGGTGTAGCTAGTGTGATCTTAGTTCCTGGTTGCTTTGGAGGTGCCTGTGTGATCTTCGTCAAGTGGGAGATTTTTGGAAAATGTGCCTCAATCTCACAGGCTGAAACCTCTGAGAAAGCATGGTCACTGTGACATTCATGTTGTCTGGCTGACTAGCAGTTTAGTAACCTTGCGTTTTGCTCATGTCACTGAGACTTTGCTTCTGTCTTGCCGACTGATGATGTCACTATGACTTGTGGCCTTTGCTGTAACCTTCTGCCGAGTCGAGACCTCTGGTCGACGGTTTGGTCTAGCAAATGTCGGGGAGACTCATGGCGACTGGATCATGGGGGTAACTCATATGTGTCGAAATGATGTCTCGGCGACAATAGGAAGTCTTGTCGATATCGACATGACCTTTGGTCTGTCTGGCGGACGTGGAAATCGGCATGACTTGCTCCTATCGGCATGTAGTCTTGGCGACCAGGAGATGTCTCGGCGAATGGATTCATCGGTATGACTTGAAGGCTTCGCTATGAAGTCTTGGCGACGGGAATTTGTCTCACCGATGGTGTGTGATGTCTTCGGCATGACTCCTAGTGAAAGATAGGCTCGGGGTAACCTAGATACTTCGGCATGAAGTCTTGGTGACAGGTGTTGGTCTTGCCGATGGTGATGCAACTGGAGTCTTTGGTGTAGCTCTTGGCACCCGGTGAAAGGTCTTGGCGAAGTCAAATGTCTTGCCGACTCGGCAAGACATGAGCGCTCGGTATGTGGTCTCGGCGAAAGACATAAGTCTTTCCGACTGGTGAATGCAGCGCTCTGGGTGACTTAAGACCTCGGTATAAGGTCTTGGCAAAGACAATAAATCTTGCCGACTCTTTGATGCTTCGGTATGACATGTTCGCTCGGTGTGATGTCTTGGCAAAAGACGATTGTCTTACTAACTGTCGCTCAGCACTGCGGTGTAACTTGAAGGCATCGGTATGATGTCTTGGCGAAGAGTGATTGTCTTGCCGATGGGAAACCTGATGTCGGTATGACTCTTGGAAATTGTTCAGTGTTCAGTATAACATGAAGCACTCGATGTGATGTCTTGGCGAAAGATGATTGTCTCACCGAATGGAATACTCATGTCAGCATGACTTGAAGACTTTGGTATGAAGTCTTGGCGAACTGCGGGTGTCTTGCCGATGGAAAAGCTAGCATCGATATGACCTTTGAACTTCGGTATGATATCTCATTGAATGGCGATTGTCTTGCCGATGAGAATGTTGAGGTCGATATGACTTGGATTCATCGGTGTAATGTTTGGGCGAAGAGCGATAGTCTTGCCGACTGATGAACTCTTCGGAATACCTTGTGAGCTTCAGCATGATGTCTTGGCGAGAGCGGTAGGTCTTGCCAATTGTTTGACGGTTGCTGATAAAAGTGCAAAGGATATCTGTAGATTTGGTATGACTTATGGCATTCGATATAACCTCTTTCTGACTGTTGGAACCTATGCCAATATCGTCTGTGAATCCCTTGAGCATCGAGGAGACACTTCTCGTGTCTCACCGACATGTGAACTTAGTGGATTGTTTTCTTGACCGTTTGACTTGGCTCGTGGACCAATCAGAGGAAGCGAAATTCAAACGGTTGGCGGTTGGATTTTTTGCAGCTGTTGCGATGGAGCTGAATGGTCTGCAAGGAAAAATATACACTGGAATAGAAACATCTACGATGATAAGGATGGTGAGTTGGGAGATTTATTTTGTGTGATCTTGAACCGATTCACAGAGAGCTTGTTGACTATGAATGCATAGATGTATGCATTGGACGTTCTAAGGCTGATAGGCTGATAAGCCAAGGAGCCAAAGAGCCGAGAACAGGAGAGAGAGCGATAGAGTGTGGAAAAAGTGGTTGGCCAAAAGGCCGAAGCCATGAGGTCGAAGCAGAGGAAGAGAGAGGAAGAATTGTGTTGGAATCTCTCTTGATCATGAATGCCATGATTGATCTTATTGGGAGAGTTTGCTACCAGTTGTTTCCAGAATGAACAAGATGAATCTCTGAAGAGGCTATGAGCCTGAATTTGTATTGTAACCATTTTGTTGTTGAATAATACAATGGCTCGATATTTGGAGTGTGGGGTTTTTTATCCGAAAGGATTTTCCCCACGTAAAATCTTTGTGTTATGTTTTCTGTAGTATCTTTCATGTGTGTTTGTTGATTGCTGTTGAATTCACATATGTTTTTCTCAGAAGGATCAATGTGGGAAATAATTGTGTCTATTTCCACTTTAGAACATAGTTGAACGTGTCTTTGAGGTAACCTAATCGAAATGAAAGTTACCAAAGGCACTACTATATGGAGTTTCACTAGATACGCTCCCTAGATTTCCTTACAAATTCCTCCAGACTCTTCTTGAAATAAGTTCTTGAAAGTCATTAGATCAAGAGCATCATCTTCATAAACACTACAAGTGCTCCTTTCTTGTGAATTATCATTATTATTCTCCAGTTGTAATTGACCCTTTTGATTATGCAGAGCAAAAACTAAATCAAACATGAGCATTTTCATAATTCTTTCCAACTGCTCAGCTGATATAGTAGAAAATGATGGGTTATGCCATATAATTGGTTGAAATTTTTGTAGAAACTTTGGTAAAATAATTGATATTTTTTTCAACTTTTTCACTAGCCTCTTTGACACCTGCTTTATACCAAATTTATTTTTGTTCACACCCTTATTAGCACTAGTATCCAACTGATACACTAACTCACTCTTTTCCAGATTCTTCTGAACATTATCCACCCTTTCCTTAGTTTGTTTTACTTCTTCTTGTATGCCTTCACACTTGTGGAAATTTTATTTTTCTTTTTCAAGACATTCACTCACTGAATGCACCGACATATGACATTGATAACATACATTGTTCAGGATCTCCAATAAGATATCATGGTTCCATCTCCAATAAGATATCCTGGTTCCATTTTCCATATTCGGATGTTTTACAAATTTGCTCTGGCAGCTTCTTTGTTGTATCCAACAATGCATAGAATCTGACAAGCTTTGATGGATTTCTGAAGAAATCTAGATCATGCTTAATGAAAATTCCTATACATTTTTCCAAGATTTCTATCAAATTCGATTCCCTATACTCCAGAGGTAGTGATGACATTTGAATCCAAAAAGGTGTGAATCTTACTACAAAGTTATCAACACTAAAGTTTGGTGACTAGGGTTGCATAAACAAACCCGATCCCTGAAATACCCAGGATTTAATTTTATAAATTGCCTCTTTATATAACTTGGTTTCAAATAGTACTAGGAAAATTCCCTTTCCCTGATCTAGGTTAAAAACCTTAGTTTCCCCTTCCCATTCATCAAATATTAGATCCTTTAACAAAACTATGCTCAGATTTAAATCCCAAAATTTGCAAATGAGGGCACACTGGCGGAGGTCATTTACTTGGGGATCAAGTAGATTTTCAGAAAAAGTTCCTGACACAGTTGTCTTGTTTACAACTTTCTCTCTATGCCCAATTGAAGTTTCTCCTACCTGATGACATGCAATATCTACTTTATCACAATTGTTTAAAGTACTTACTTGCTTGGAGTCAACCCTCCTCCATTGCATACTGGTTTTTTTTCCACTTTGCAATGCCTTTTTCTTTGCGGATTTTTTCCCTTTCTTTTTCTTTTGTGCCCTTTGTTGTGAGTTGGACACATCCTTTCCATCCTTCTCCTTTGCATGTTTTTCTCCACTCTTCTCTTGCTATGATTCCTTTGCATGTTGCTCTGACACCTTCACATGTTGTTTTGGTACATTTGCATGTTGCTCTTTCATTGAAAAAATTCCCTTATTTACACTATCTGGCCCCTTTGCATGTTGCTCTTTCTTTGATCCTTCAACAGTGTCTTCTTTCCTTCCCTATTGTTCTTGATTGATTGTTTGCAAAATAGAGAACCTATTCTCCATTTTCTGTAGCTTTCGATTGAAGAGAGTGTCATTACAATAAGATTCCCAACCATTAGTTTTATTATGTCCTTGATTCAAGAACCTTTCTTCTTCCTTCTGATGACTATGTAAAACCCTAAATCGTTGTAAGATATCATGATTTAGGCCTTTTCCTTTGGTACCATAAAGCTTATTTTGGGGATAATGCTAGATTTAGGGTTATCACTATCCCCTTTTTTCGTGGACCTATCTTCTTCACAAATATCAAAAGGCTCTTGCTTATCATGCAATAGCCACCTATGAGGCCTATTGGGGGCCCAATATTTTGGATTTTTCCTGAGCAAATACAACCCTTGAAATGGATGGTGCCAATCAAGACGAGCATGTGGACCTGGTTTTCGATACCCGTTTTGTTGAGGATAATTGTTTCTCAACCATCGTTGACCATCTTCTCTTGTATTATTGAAAACCTCTCTCCTATTCGTTGCATTATTTCTGATAGGATAAGATTCTTGACCACTGCATGTAAGAGAAGGGAATCCATAGTAGTCTGCAGCCTGAAAGTGTCGACCATTTTCAAGTTTTTGCCTGTTGGGCGGCCATTTTCGCACAAAACCCATTTTCCTTGATATTGAGCTAGTACCTAGGTCCCAATTTTTAATATGTTTTTTAGGACATTTTAATGTTTAAAATTCAAATTGTAATTGTTGGATTTTGATGTTTAATTGTTGGGAAATTAGAAATTTACCTATAAATATAAGGTCTTTTTATCAATTCAAATCATCTAGCAATAAGGAAACTTTCACAAGAGAAAATATTATTGTTAAGAGCATTGGAGAGAAAATTTATCATTCATTTATTGTAGCATTCAAGATCCTATCATGATGTCAAGATTTATGTGTGTTCATGCATTTTTTTGAGCTATCATTGTGATGTAGGTTTCAAGTCTTCAAGCATCAAACCAAGTGTCAAATCAAGCATCCAATCAAGCCATTTCATGCAAGATCTAATCCTTGGAGTCATGTGTTAGACTTCAGTCCTCTAAGGTCAGCCATTAAAGGGTATAGTTAGTTTCAACCAACTATTGTCCATTTATGATTTTATTTCCTTATCAAGATTTAATTACCAAACTAGGGTTTGACCAAGGAAAACCCTTATACACCAAAAAAATACATTTTTCTCCTCTTTGTTTGTTTGTAGATTTTCAGGTGAAGAAGGATAGAGATTGGATCAAACGTGCAATTTTACAAAGTTGTCATCAAAGCTATCAAGATACGAAAACTTACCTACAAGTTTTTTTTTGGCTTTCCTGATAGTCAAACTTGGGTGAATCAAAATCTTAGATCTGACATCAAAGGACTGCACAAAGAATTTTTAGAGAACTGTACAGAAACCCATTCACCCTTGGGTGAATGAGTCCTAAGCAGAAAACTTTGCAACACTTTTGGTGACTGGTACACAATAATTTAACCTTCCCAGATCTTCCTACAAACTGGTGTTTCTATTTGTATTATGCTTCAAATCTTCATTTCAAGTTTTACTTCACATAATTGAGTTGATTAATCATTTTCTTTTCATCTCCCAAAAGTGCATTTCAGTCATATTTTACCATTTTTTTTCATAAGGGAAAACAACAAGATATCCATAGGGTTGACTCACTTAAGGGTTGAAAGTCAATCCTACCTTTGGGGATCTCTTTTCCTAATTAGAATAGAGAAAGTGTAGGTGCATACATCCATTTAACCATTCCATTTTGGATTACCCACTTACCTTTTTCTACGTTTCAATAACACAAAATGGAGATTATGGAGTTTTTATTGTTGTTTTAATTTATCAAGACAATTATAGGTTTATTCAACATGAATAACAAGTTTTCTAATTTTTTTGTTCAACATTTAGATTCTAGAAAAAAATAGGGTTTTTTTTTCTGTTACAAAGGCGTTGAATTATTTATTGCAAAGATTTTTCACTGTTAACTACAAAGGCGTTAGAGTATCTGCAAAGGTGTCAATGTTCAACAGAAGCGTTGAACTATTAGAACAAAGGCAACGCAATGCATATGTTTGTTTACCTTAACAAACATACTGAGATGTGCAAAGGCACTGAGATGCAAACAACAACATCGTTTTGACAAAAATAGAAGCATTGATTTGCACAAAGGCATCACACTGTCTGGACAAAGGCATTGATCTATCAGAGGATCTTTTATGTGCAAATTGACCTAAGTGTTTGAAATTTTTGATGTGATATAAAATAGTAAACAACATGTAAACTTACTCAATTGGTATTGGAAGATTTTCGTGTGTTCTTCCACAAGATCACACTAATTGGTATCACGGGTATATTTACAAAAAAGACACACCATAGAACACATCTAAATTGTAGTGGTAGATTGAGATTATCAACTTAAAGTGGGCCTGCATAATAAAATACCTTCTAATGAGTGGATGACTAGAGTATGCCAAGGTCATGTACCACCTTGACACCTCTTACCTTGAAAGGAAAAGTTCTTAACAAGGGATTATTGTCGCCTCAACAAAGGTTGGTACATAGCAAGTAACTTTACACATTGATCCTTGTACATTGCACCACTTTAAGTCAACGATCTACAAATTATGGCTCATAGGATTCTAGATTTTACAAGTTCGTAATGGGGGAATCAATGAACAAAAATCTCATTTGGTATACTCGATTCAAGAGGGGTCTCCTCTCTACTCATCGTCACTTTGTCTCAACGGATCGAGGATCATGGGGCTTGGCTTAAAGGATGTTAGCTACTCCTTGGGGTAAAACTTTCATTATCCCCCCTCTTATTTACCATGCTTGAACATATGGTTGAGATTAGAACTTGGGGTGATGAGGCCCTCAAGCAAGTCTCCTACTTAGAAATAAATGGAACTAGTGTTGCTTTTGGTCCTCAAGATCGTTCTTGAGATTCGCGAGAGGAGAGCATCCACAACACTATACCTCAAGGTGTACAACAAATATGCAAGTTAGTGGTAATTTTTATTTCCAAGATTACACTAAGGCGCAAGGAAAGAGAATATGTACACACTAACCTACCAAACATGCCACACAATTTATTTTTAAGTGCACCAAGGATTCAAATGTTTGTTTCAATTTTAAAGCACCAAATTGAAATATGCAAGTTGTAAATTCTTAATCCCAAATTGAAATGTGCAAGTTGTGTTGTTCAATTTTAAACACCAAAATAAAATGTGAAGATTGTAGGGTTCATTTTAAAGCACTAATATAAAATGTGAAGATTGTAGGGTTCATTTTAAAGCACTAAAATGAATTGTGAATCCTAGATTAATTGAAAACCTACAAAATCGGCATCATTAGTAATCTTGCTTTGACTTCACTCTTCTCCCATCGATTGCCAAGGTGTTGCAAACTATTAGTCTTGAAACAAAAGATCAAGAAAAATAGAAAATTGTCAGATTGAACCCTAAGAAATTAAGCCACTATTATACCTGACAAAAGTGTCACACTATTGTGTAAAGGCATTGCTTTGTTATGAAAAAGCATCAAAATGTCAACCTACAAAGGCATCACCCTTTCTGCAAAGGTGTTGGAATGTACCTACAACAGAGGTAGAAAATATTAGAACAAAGGTGTCGGGTCTTGTACAATTGCATGAACCTTTGACTTGAAAAGGTATTGATCTTGAAGTTTGCAAAGGAATTGATCTTTAAACAATGGTGTTGGACTATCTCTATAATTTGCAAGGTTGACAAAGTTCAAGAAAATTGATTGATAAGGACATGGGTGTTACTAAGCATGCTAAAATATCGTATAATTAGCTTAAATGATAAAATAACAGCACAATTGAACTAAAATCGAACAAGATAATGATCAAATAGACACATACTCAATGAAATTCAATTAAAAACATTAAAAATACTCAATCAAAAGCATTAAAAATAGAATTTAAAATAATTGAATCTAAACTAATGTACAAACCTCTCAATCCCATTGTTGATTGTGCATAATTGTGATGTGGATGTGGATTGCTCAGTTTATGCATTATCCATGTTACAAAAGCTTTGATAATAGGGTTGATTCACAAGATAATCTATAAAATTTCTCAAGAAATGAGTTAATAAATCTAGAGAGTAAGGATGCTTAGAAGGATTGTGAATGAAATTCATGTTGAAAGTCTTGGTATTTAGATATTTTAGGAATTCTAATCAATGGTCAAGATTGAATTAAATAATCAATGGATGAAATAAGATTAAGGAGGTTAGTTTGGATCAATAAATTAATCAATGGAGCTCATAATTCATGAAGGAGTGGAGCAAGGATTAATCAAGGGTTCATAATCCATGAGAGACTCGATAATATCCCTTAATTCATGGAAATGTGTTCGAGATATTTGAATTGGAGGGAATAATTTAAATTTGAAAAGGGAATATCCTTTAGGGAATATTCTTTGTGCAAGTTGGAGGATTGGAGGAAAATTAGTTAATTAAACAATTTATGAAAATCATATAATTGTGCAAGTTGGAAGAATTAAGATCTTTAATTAAATAATTAGAAATTATTTAATCAAGAGGAATATATAGTGAAAATGATGAATTATCATGAATTAATCAAGTAACCTTAATTATTTGATTAATAGGAGAATAATGTGAATTTATCTAAATAATTGAACATTATTTAATCAAATAGGTGAATTTGTTGGAATGTGATGTTGTTGATTGTTGTCATTAATGGTTGTCATTGATGTCAACATATCTTGGGTGATTGATTATGATGCTTTGATGATCCGGATTGGCATGCTCTGGATGTTGTGTTGTGATGATATATCTTTGGTCGTGCTTGTCCTGGTCCCATTCATTTTGCAACATAATGAGATACACTCTTATGGGTCCGAACCGATTTGAAAATTGACTAATGTGCCCCAAAATATTATTTGCATTGTAACATGTATATTCTATTTCCGGATATCATGGTAGCATGTTGATTTGAGTGAGGAGGTTCTAATTGGTCCACGTTTCATTCCTCTCCACCGCGGGAATGTTTTGTGGTGACCTAATTCAAATTGTGTTTGGCCGATTTAGGAGATTATGAAGACCTTGTGTTTAGCCAACTTAGGATTTTATGGAAGCATGGAATGGTATAAGTAAAAGTTGATTTTGTTCAATGAAAGAAAGTGTGATGAATGTGAAAATCCAGAAATTGTGAAATATGCGAAAGTATATGACCGGAAGCAAAAAACAGTGATATTTTATCCGATGTCATTGTTGGTGACAGTTATTTCAGCAGTGGATTGCCTTTCATCATTCTTTTGGTAGTGAGCCATTTTTTGTTGGTGGTGAGCCCTTTTTCTGTAGGCAGTGAGCCTTTTTATCTTTAGCTATAATAGTCAAGAAGTGATCCCACTGGCATTGAGCCTTACCTATAGTGAGCAACTTGGCAATGAGCCCTTTGTAAAAATCACCTTAACCGGTGTTTTATAATTGAGAATTAGCATTCTCCATGGTTTTTCCCTTCTTGGGTTTCCACATAAATTATGGTGTTCTTTGTGCATGATGTCGTTATGTGCTTTCATGTTCATATCTATTAGATTATTATCTGATTGATTTAAGTTTGCTCTGGATTAATTAAAGTCAAGAAAATTGTTTTATAATAACTGATTCAGCCCCCCTCTCAGTTATTCGGATTGTTCTACAATTGGTATCAGAGCTTTGGTTCCTCGAAGAAGAGCTTAATTGCTTGGGGTAGATCCGATGGCGCACAAACTAAAAATTCATGTGTTTGATGGATCTGACTATAGTTTCTAGAAAGTGCAGATGAGAGGTTATCTGATCTCTCTAGGCTACAAGACTTGCAAAGCAATTGAGAAAAAATATGTTGAACCGGCAGCTAGTCCTAGTTCTGCAAATGAGATTTCAGCCTATGAAGAGAATGAAAAGGCAAGGTATGCAATATTTAATGCTTTGTCTAAGACTGAGTTAACAAAATTTATTTCATTGGGCACCACTTATGAAGTTTGGGAAAAGTTGAAAGAAATCTATGAAGGAAATGATAGAGTCAAATTATCAAAGAAGTTGACAACTAAGCGCAGATATGAAAATTTGAGGATGGAAGAAGGTGAGGATATAGCAAGCTACTTTCAAAGAGTTGACAGTGCAGTAAATGAAGTCAAAAATCAAGGAGGCACTTTGATAGATGAAGATGTTATGGAGAAGATTCTGATGACCCTACTGGAGAGCTACAACGACAAGATCTCAGCTATTGAGGAAGTTTATGATCCGAAGAAATTCACCGGAGAGCAACTATATGACACCTTGACCGCATTTGAGATGAGGAAATTTGGAAAAGAAAAGGAAAAATCTGAAATAGCCTTCAAAGCCACAAAGATAGAAGAAGATCCAAATGATGAAAGTTCAGATGAGTTGGAAGCAAACTTCACAAGGAAATTGAAGAAAGGTACTAGCAAATACAAAGGTATGTTACCTCTTAAATGCTTTAGATGTGGAAAGATTGGTCATTTAGCAACTAAGTGTCCAGAAAAAGGAACAAGGAAAAAGTTTAAAAAGATCAATAAGAAGGCCTATTATGTTAATGAGATTGTCGACATCTCAAATGATGAATCAAATCATGAGGATTGTTTGTTTTTGGTGGAAAAGGATGAACCTAGATTTGATATCTCTAATATTTTTCCAAAATCTAATGATAACACTGAAGTTACGTTATTTGTTAAAAGAAACAGAGATGAATGGCTAATTGATAGTGGATGTTCAAATCATATGACAGGTGATATAAGTAAGTTTGTGAAGCTTGAGAAATATAATGGAGATTTTGTTAGATTTGGAGATGATAAAATAGCACAAATTGTTGGAATTGGTTCTACTACCTTTGATGGAAAACATAACATTGACAATGTTTACTATGTGAAGGGTTTATATCATAATCTTCTGAGTATTGGATAGATGTACGAAAATGGCTATAATGTGGTGTTTCAAAGTGATGATTGTGAGATCTGGAAGAGATCCAGAACTATTATTGTAGTTGGAAAAAGAACAAGTGGGAATATGTATCAACTAGAAGGAGCTACAAAGAGATGCTTACTTTCTCAGTCCTTTGACAGTTGGCTTTGGCACCGGAGGATGTGTCACATCAACTTTGACAATTTGGTAAGGATAAGTTCAACAAGGGTAGTCAGAGATTTTCCAAGACTGACCAAACCAGACAACACTATCGGCAAAGGATGTCAAGAAGGAAAGAAGACTAGATAAACATTTCGAAGAAAAGAAGAATCATCTACCAGTTTGTTGGACCTTGTACACACTGACCTTTGTGGTCTGACCAAAACAAGAAGCTTAAAAGGTGAAAGATATATCATGCTTTTAATAGATGATTATTCCATATTAACCTGGGTTGCATTCTTAAGCGAAAAATCAGAGGCTTTAGAAAAATTCAAGATTTTCAAGGAAAGAGTTGAGAATGAGGTTGACAAAAAAAATCAAGTGTTTAAGATCTGATAAAGGAGGAGAGTTTACTTCTGATGAATTCAACAAATTTTGTGAAAAACATAGTATTAAAAGACAACTATCTGCCCCTAAAACACCTCAGCAGAATTGTGTAGTGGAAAGAATGAAACATATAGTTCAAGAAGCAACTAGAACAATGATCAATGAAGCAGGTTTACCACAGGTCTACTGGAGAGAAGCAATACACACAAAAATTTACACTCTTAATAGAATACTATTCCAGAGGAAATATGGAAAGACATCATATGAGCTATGACATGGAAGAGCTCCCACAGTAAAGTACTTCAAAAAAATTGGAAGCAAATGCTACATCTGGGGAGATGAGGACAATCTTGGAAAGTTAGACAGCAGAGCAGATGAAGGCATATTTTTGGGTTACTCTACAAGAAGCAAAGCATATCGGTGTTACAACAAGAGACTGAACAAGATGGTTGAAGGTGTGAATGTGAAAGTAGATGAAGATATTTAGAGAAATCCTTATAGGAATATTGAATATGAATCGGATGATGACAAAGAAAAGAAGGCTAAGAAAGAAAAAGAGACAGAGGAGGCTCCGGAAACTACAACTAAAACCCCAAAGTATGTATAGAAAAACCACTCTGAAAACCAGATTATTGGAGATAAAAATAAAGGAATCATCACAAGAAGCAAAGCAGCTCAAGAGAAAGTATTATTGTGTCTACTCTCAAAGACTAAGCCAAAGATTGTGGAAGAAGCATGCCATGATCAGAATTGGGTGAAGGCAATGAAAGAAGAGCTTGATCAGATAGAGAAAAATTAGACTTGGAAACTTATGCCCAGACCGGCAAACAAAAATGTAATTGGAACAAAGTGGGTATTCTAGAATAAGTTGGACGAAAACATAAAGGTAATTAGAAACAAGGAAAGACTACTTTGAAAAGGTTACACTCAAGTCGAAGGTATTGACTTTGAAGAAACATATGCTCTTGTTGCATGAATGGAAGCGATCCGGATATTCTTCGCTTTTGCAGCTTTTAAGGATTTCAAAGTCTATCAAATGGATGTAAAATCTGCATTCTTGAATGGAGAACTAAAGGAAGAAGTCGGCATTGAACAACCAAAGGGATTCAAGTCCGGAAGTGACCTGGATGTTGTTTGCGAGTTGAAGAAAGCTTTATATGGATTGAAAGCAGGCACCTAGAGCCTGATATGGCAGATTAGACAAGTACCCGATTGGATAAGGATTTTAGAAGGGATCTACTGACAGTAATTTATACTACAGAATTCACTCAGATCAAATGCTGATTGTTGTGGTTTATGTTGATGACATAATTTTTGGAGGAAATGATGATATGTGCAGAAAATTTGTAGATGAAATGAAGAAGGAATTTGAAATGTCTATGATAGGTGAGTTAAATTCCTTCCTTGGACTACAAGTAAATCAAAACAACAAAGGAATTTTCATTTCTCAGTCCAAGTATACCAAAGAATTATTGAAGAAGTTTGGGTTGGAGAACTCCAAACCAGTTTGTACACCTATTGTTATTGGATGCAAGTTGACAAAAGAAGATGATTCACCTAAATTTGATGCAAGTACAGGTCAATGATTGGAGGATTGTTATATTTGACTGCTACCAGACCAGACATTATGTATGTTGTTTGTTTAGCAGCTAGATTTCAGCAAGAACCAAAGGAATCACATGTTGTTGTAGTAAAAAGGATCTTTAGATATTTGAAGGGTATAGAAGATATAGGGTTATGGTATCCAAAGGACTCAAATTTCACTTTGACAGCTTATACTGATGCTGATTAGGCCGGATGTGTTGATAACAAGCGGAGCACAAGTGGTGGAGCTTATTTCCTTGGCTCCCAATTGGTTGCTTGGTCAAGTAAGAAACAAGATGTTGTATCTCTATCTACTACGGAAGCTGAATACATTGCAACATCCTCATGTTGCACTCAGGTACTATGGATGAAATAAACGCTAAAGAACATTGGCATATCATTTGATGAACCGATCTCAATTATGTGTGATAATACCAGTGCAATAAACATTTCCAAGAATCCGGTACAACACTCCAGAACGAAACATATATCCATTAGATATCATTTCTTGAGGGAGAAGGTATTGGACAATGAGGTCAAACTTGAATATGTACCTACAAAAGAGCAAATTGCAAACATTTTCAGAAAACCGTTGAGCAAAGATACTTTTGAGTATCTCCGATAGAAGTTAGGGGTTCTTCCCCCTCCTAATCTACAATAATGTGCACCAGGGTGTGCATTGGTCCAAGATATTACATGTTCACTCTTATCTGGATCAATGTTGGGAGGCTTCCTCATAGGGGGAGCGAAGTAAGTTTTTCAGGGGAGTTTTTTCCCTTTGTCCTTAATGTCAAAGGGGGAGAAGAAAAGAAGACAAGAAGATGTTAATATTTGAATTGTTTAGTTTGTTGTTGATGGATGTTGCCATCAATGATAAAGGGGGAGATTGTTGGAATGTTATGTTGTTGATTGTTGTCATTAATGGTTGTCATTGATGTCAACATATCTCAATTGATTGATTTTGATGCTTTGGTGATCCGGATTGGCGTGCTTCGGATGTTGTGTTGTGATGATCTATCTTTGGTCATGCTTGTCCTAGTCCCATTCATTTTGCAACATAATGAGATACACTATTATGGGTCTGGATTGATCTGGAAATTGACTAATGTGCCCCGGAATATTATTTGCATTGTAACGTGTATATTCTATTTTCGGATATCACGGTAGCATGTTGATTTGAGCAAGGAGGTTTTGATTGGTCCATGTTTCATTCCTCTCCACCACGGGAATGTTTTGTGGTGACCTAATTCAAATTGTGTTTGGTCGACTTAGGAGATTATGAAGACATTATGTTTGGTCAACTTAGGAGTTTATGGAAGCATGGAATGGTATAAGTAAAATTTGATTATGTTCGATGAAAGCAAGTGTGATGAATGCAAAAATCTGGACATTATGAAGTATGCAAAAGTATATGACCATAGGTAGCAGACAGTGAGATTTTATCTGATGTCATTGTTGGTGACAGTTATTTCAGTGATGGATTCCCTTTCATCATTCTTCTAGTAGTGAGCCATTTTTTGTTGGCAGTGAGCCTTTTTTTTGTAGGCAATGAGCCTTTCTCTTTTGGCAATGAGCCTTTTTATCTTTGGTTGTAATATTCGGGTAGTGAGCCTTACCTACAGTGAGCAACTTGGCAATGATCCCTTTGTAAAAATCACCTTAACTAGTGTTTTATAATTGAGAATTAGCATTCTCCGTGGTTTTTCCCTTCTTGGGTTTCCACGTAAATTCTAGTGTTATTTGTACATGATGTTGTTATGTGCTTTCATGTTCGTGTATGTTAGATTATTATCTGATTGATTTAAGTTTGCTCTGGATTAATTAAAGTCAAGAAAATTGTTTTATAATAACTAATTCACCCCCCCTCTTAGTTATCCGAACTATTCTACAGAATTAGGTGAATTATGAAAGTAAATGGTGTTAATAAGTGGAATCAAGATGTGTGATATAGTCAGGACATTTTTAGGTGTCTACACAACTTAGATCTCCCGATGTAGCAATATGAGGTTTGATACCAAATGTAATGCTCAATGCTTACAGCCAAGATGTAAACAATAAAAAATAAGATGAATAAATTATTCACAATTCAAAAGTGGCATTAAGCAAGCCACACTACACTTATTCATGCCTAAGGCGTCATAATAACATGCAATGGCATTCCTTTGCATACATAACAATGCATAATGTAAGGTGGCACAAGAAAAATACTTATAAACACCATGAGACAAAATATTGTGACTAACACTAATAATGAGGTATGGAGGAGAGTTGGGTTCCCAAACCAAATTACAAACCCCAATAATATACTTATCAAGCCACACTCATGGCATCTTGAAAAATGGGATTGGTGGGATGATTCTACACTAGCTTAGGCTTCAAGGTATAAATTGTAAGATTTTTGGATTGTAGAGCCTAATTTATATGGCTCAAACTTGAAGATTTAGGGAGCATGTTGCATTTTATAACACCTCAAACTTTAGAGTTTAATTACAAAACACAAATTGTGAAATGCCTCCATAGCATCGAGCCCTAGCACATTGAAACTTTAGGCTTTATGCCTCAAAAAATAAACTATAAATACATAAGTACAAGCCAAATTTGAGCTTCATTAGTCAAATACTTTGGGCCTTAAGGTCTGAGTTGCATCATGAATTTTGGAATTTAGGTTCAAATTTACATTTTGCAATAACATTTCTTAAGGTTGAGTCTTAGTTCATCAAAAACTCACCTTAGACATTACAGGCCAAATATCAACATTCATCTTGGACTTCAGAGTCTAAGAAGCATTTAACACCATGTAAAATTTTACTTCAAGGTTGAATTCCAAACATCATGAAATTCAAGCTTCAAAGTTTAAATTTTATTTTGCAAATTGTAAAATATCCAAACAACTCCAAGCTCCAAGCTCCTTACAATTTGGATTGTGGATTTTGATTTGTGACTGGAAACTTGTAGAAAGTTTACAAGTCAAAAACTATAAGATCTATTTTTTATCAATAAGGCATAACTACCTTGTTTTTAATGTTGAGTGAAAATGACTCAAATAAAACATTCAAGCATCTATGGGCTCTATGTTGGTCATGTATGAACCTACAAAAGGGTATAATTCCCTAGAAATAAGGTAAAACATAACTCATTCCTCTTATCATAAACATCACAGTACATAATATGATATCAACATCATCAAGCATGGAAAGTAGACTATATATAAACATAAATTAGGATATAGGATCCTATTTCAACATAATATTTAATATTACATAAATGATAACTAAAATAATACAAATACCACTTCCATCCCAAGAGTGGATGGTTTAGCATAGGTTGTAAGTCCAATTATGACTCCAATACAAGTTGATTCAATGAATGACAAAAGTTATTATATACTTCATTATAAGTTATACAAGAAGGTCTACCATGCCACCAACAATAATGAAATCAACATGCTATCCAAGAAAATCTAGGAATCCAACTAGCCTCAACTATGGAACAATTGTACACATCCATGTGGAACCCTCAAACTCACCCCTTTGAACTATGAGATGCTAGGAAAATGTCTACTAAGTATCAAATACATATTAGCATCATTATCTTACATGATTCTCTTAAGGCCTTCATGCATAGGTAGCGACAAGTACTATCTTGTGTGATTTTCTCAAGTACTTCAATGAGAGTGATATTTATAGTGCTTTCTTGTGTGATTCCCTCATGGCATTCATGCACAACTATGTCTAGCACTACCTTAAATGATTCCCTTGGAGCCTTCAATATAAGCAATGTTTCAAGTTCATTAGATTAATTCAATTTCAAATTTTAAATCCTTAATTTATTTATCATTATTATATTACCCATATATTGCTTCATATTGAGACATTCCCAACTCTAGAAGAGTGGCATGGTTCCAATCTACTCCCAACATAAATATTAATCCTAGGTCTAAAATTCAACCTTCACCTATCCTAACCTAAAAAGTAAAGGCATGGAAAAGAAGGTCAAAGTTCATGATTCTTTTATCCAAAAGTTTGAGAAACTAAAAAGAAACATGATACTCTTTGTCCCACAAAATAAAACAAGCAATTATAATTCTTCTCTTCTTCTTTTTTAAATTCCAAACCTCAAATCCCCCAAATGAACCATTAATAACATTATCCAAAATTTTCAAAAATTATTTTCTAAATTTTAAATATACCCATATAATCCCAATATGCACAACGTCACTATTTTTACATCACATAGGACATTAAGAATTTTTTTCCAATATAATGATTATAAAATAGATTTTTTGAAAGAAAATAATATAATGTAAAAAATAATTAAATTTTATCTAATATAGATTCAATTTCCAATTGAAACCTAAGAGAAGAACACCATATGCACTCCATCTAATGTGGGCATGGTTGCAACATACAAAATCAAGTAGAAACATCTTTTTATAAAATAAATACCTTGTTGCCCAACAAAAAGTAGCCACAAAGTTTGAAGAGATCCTAAGTCTCCAGTAAAACAAGAGATTAGATTTTCCAAATCTTTCTTCTTCACAAATATAGCAATTCTCAATGCAATCTAATTCCCCTTTCAAACCAAGTAAAATACCAAGTAAAAAGGAGGAAGAGTTGTTAAACAAAAAAGAATAAAAATGCCTCTTTCTTTACCTTTCTATCTTTTACAAAAATCTCTAAACCCTTTTTTCATTTTCTTCTTATTTCTCACTAACTAGCTAAGTCCATTGGTGGATATTTTCCATAAGATATTTCTAATTTAGATATTTCACTCAAGGGTATTTTCTAAATTAAAAAGTAGCATTAAGAAAAATACTAATATTACAACATTTTAATTGAATGCAAATAAATTATCAAATCTAAATTCCTAATGATTTATCAAGCATAATTTAATAAATTTGACTAAGATATAAAGATCAAATAATCTTTTAATATGTAATACATTTGTGAAATGCCACAATATTAAAATGTATAGGGCCAGTCCACAATGGCAATTAAATTAAATTTATTTCATATTTACAGTATAAAGGTCATTTATGAATACTTCACAAATAATGCAAGAACTCATAAATATAAATAGAAATTAAATGACAAAATAAACACATGTAATGACAACACACACATATTATTGGTTTATTCACAACACATGGATCTAGAATCAACCATGATTTAATCTTTGTTTCACAAAATCACAAGATATGTCCAACAACTCAATTAAGTGAGTAGGAAATATACACAACATATTTCCCCAAACTAGACCATCTCCAAGCAACCATTGTTGAGGGTAAAACTTGTACTTGCACACTTAAAAAAAATTAAACATGCCTTCTCTAGATGAGATAGTTGAAGCACGTCATAAATCCCCAACATGATATGATATAAATGAAAACAATATTAATCATCTTAAAGTCACATCTAGAAATATAAGTGCAAAAATCAATAATCATAAAAAAAATATGTTTAACTATATGATCATAATCAAATCACATATAATAGATTTAATGGTAATAATGACATTGAAACATTAAAATAGTCTAATATAAGCAAATCCACATAGGTGAATCCAAAATACATGTTCCATACCTCTCAATTGTAATCTACAAAGAGTCTCATCAACAAGTATGATATATTATCAAATCACAAAAAGTTCTACCATGATATTATGGCATATGCATTGTATAATACATAGTCAAAAAATAGATACCAATATAAAACCTCATTTCAGTAATACACATGAATGGTGGTTTAAAACATCACATAAAGTTTAAAAACACATCAAATTATAGTACAAGTACCCAAGGAACATATTCAAAACACCTTGATGGCAATACAATGCTTCATTAGAAGTTTAGTATAAAGGATAATAACATGGAATTATAATAATGGTGGCATGGTGGATACAATAATTGGGAGTAAGAACGGGGATGTTGTGAGAAGAATGAGTTTGGTGGAGGGTTGGAAACACAATAGGAGTAGAAGTGGAGGATATGGATGTGGGATACAAAAAAAATTAAGTGACTGAATTTATGAAGGGAGAATGGAAAAACAATATTGAGAATGCAAGCAAAAGAGAGTTCTATTAGGAACGTTGTATTGGTTGACTATTTACTAATGTCGTCCCTATAAAGTTGTAATTTGTTGGCCATGTCCATTTTCTTTTGATTTTCAACATTTTTGAGATAAATGTCATGATCAAAAGGTTCCTCCTCATTGAGGTACATAGATGCATTTAGATTTTTCCATAATAGGAACCTCAATGTTATCCATGGCAAGAGAGGGGTTGAGCCTAAGACTATCAAGTACGAAGATAATATTGTGGAAGATGTTTTCGCCTAAAACCCTAATATATTATCCATCAAAATAAGAAGAGACAACTAAAGCATACAAATTTTAGGTTTGAAAAAAAAGGGCAATAAAAATAGAAAGGCTAACCCTAAGATATAACAATCAAAGGATTTGAGAAGTTGGGGTTTATCAAATTGGGGGGGATAAATACACACTACACTAATATATAGAGTATAATTAATAGATACAAACAAGTAAAAAGCAACAAAAAATAAACTAGAGTCAAGACTATAAATGTAATTCAAATTGATTAGGTCAATATGTGTTTAAATATGTCACACTTGGGTCAACAATAGTTGATTTTATGGTGTGGATTGTAATCAATGATCAAAATTTTCCTTCTAAAATTAACACCAAATACATTATCAAAAACCTTCCTAAAAAGTTTACTCAATGCTTGGATTATGCTTGTGATCCAATCCTCCTATTGCAATTTTGTAATTGTTGCATGATTCTTTTCTCTACTTTTCAATATGTATATACTTGTATTTGAAGATGGGTGGTGTTAGAAGCACCTTGACTAGACTACTAGTATACAAAGGATAAATATGAAACTCCTTGTTGCTAATGAAACAATATCAAAGACATCATGTAGAAATGCAAGATGCCTAGATGCTAAATCAATAATGTGACATATTATGTAAGTATCAATGTGCTGCTTTTTGTCTCAATGCCATCTAATGTGAATGAGTACTAACTTTTTAATGATTGTTGATGTCTTGGAGCTTGTGTTTACTACAAGTTACTTGTTGCTCAATTCAATATGTTTGACACATAAAACAACACGTAACAATCAAACATTATAAAAGAATCAATTTGAAAAAATAAAATAAAACAAATGAATTAATTAAGACTTGAACTCATGAAACATCTTATCCACAAAATAAATCTACCTACAATTAAATTAAAAGAACACGAATAATTACAATAAAAATTGATCCAAACTATTTAATATTGAAATAGACTAACATATTAACAAATTATATAATTATGAAATAACACAAACTAAACATTAAAACATTATTTTTTACACCAAAATTAATATATATATAATTTTCCCCTCCACACATATGTATGACTTACAATATCACATTTACATTTAGATATTTATTCTAAAGCTTCACTGAGAACAACAATTTTTTCGACAAAGATGCTTCCATCCAAACAACTATGGTGTAGAAGACATAAGGAAAAGTCTCATCTTATTTTACATTCCTTGCAGGTTGCCCTCCCTTTCTAGATCAACTCCAAGAAAAGTATTATATACATTGCAATGGTATGTTGAAATCTTTCCCTCTTTGAGAAAATAAGATTCAGTTTTATCTGGAAAACCCAGTTTTAATCTTCTGCAATAGCAGATCACCCCTTAACAAGCCATGAAATCTCTTTGATCGTTAGAAGAAAAAGTCATGATCAGACTCAAACTTAAGAAGAAACATCTTGGGAAAAAAATCTAAACCAGACAGAGAATAAGCTGCAATTTCTTGACATAGCTTTCTTTGAATGCAGCATTTCTACAATGATATTTTGCAGACTACATTTGCTCTTCAAATTGTATATACAGTAGATAATAGCTTTAGGCAAAAAACGATAACAGTAAGTTACAAGTACAAGAATAAATAAATCAAAGGGAAGTTGCCTTGATCTTAGACTCCTCAAAATTCTAAGAATGCATCTGTTCTTCCATTCTGAAGATTTGGTTCATTTCCTTATGCATTCTAATCCAAAATAATAATAGGCACCACAGCATGTCTGAATTTTTTTACAAATGACAGGAAAACAGCAGAGCAAGAGTGGCATTTCATTAAGAAACCTAGAGTTTTATACACCTGCAGTCCCTACATAAGATAAGATGGCAGAAATAAATCAAAATTACAATTAGAACTAGAATTACAGGGGTAGAAGAGAAATTAGAGTAGAGTGAAGAATTTGTATTGATTGCTTGATTAATCAATAAGATGGAACTACTCCATATCCCTGATCAGATATCAGGGAGGAGGAGGATGGGTACATTTGTTCCACTTCCACTTCACCTTCCTCTACATCTGTCCTCTTTGCAAAACGGCCTTTAATGCGGGGCCTAGTCTCTGCATAGGCTTTCCTAGAAGCATATCTTATTGTCTTCTCAAACTTTCTGTTCTTTCTTTTCTCTCTGTACCTCAGCACCCTTGCTTCTCTTCCCATGGTCTCAAACTGGCTCCCTGGATGAACAAATCCTCTAGGAGGAATCTCAAATGACGCCCTTGTTGGGTCACTGAAAGAGGCTGGAATGTCATTTATACTGCTCTCTGGCACAATTCCTACCTCTATAGAAGAGGACGACGCCTGCAAATAAAATAAAATATTAAAGACACCATTAATGGCCACGTCAAAGAAGTCATCAGAAATTGTGTTAATGTACAGGGTGATCAAAACATGACAATGGAGCTCCAAAAGTCTAAAGAAGAGTTCTCGACGCCTCTTTACCAGAAAACTTACTATAAATATTTAGTTAAAGAAATTACAACCACCTGTGTTGATCACTGTGCAGCTGTGTTACCAGAAACCAGATGTGACGGCAATGGCCACGTAATGCAAAAAAGGTTTGCTTTGGTTTGTGTACATAAGAAACAAATAAGGACAGGTTTTCGAGACATATATAATATATAGTTTTTATAAGTTTTTGTTATATATTTGTTAATAAACATGTATCACGTCCCGTGATTTGCCGAAGTATAAATCCATAAAAATACAGTGAAGCCCATTTGCTACTCATTTGTTTTGCACATTACTAAATCAACAAATAAACTAACAATTTCAGATATGCAATTTTTTTAGTTCATGAATCAGATGATGTTGGTATGAATTGTTTCCGAATTTGATTGTGTGAATTTTTTTTTGATATTTCAGATCAAATTTTATGATCTATCATCAAAAATTAGAAAAGGGAAGTTGAATGAAGAATCAGAAAATAAGAATTAAATCAGAAATCAGAAAACAAGAAAAGAAAAATGTATGAATCATCAGAAAGCAAGAATTGAATGAAAAATAAAAAGACAAAAGAAAAAAATAAAAGAATCATAAAATTTTATGCGAAACATTTAAAAACTTAATCAATTCCAAAAACAATTCATACCAAACTAACAATCAGCAAAACATTCTACTGAAGAAAAATGACAACTAATGGACAAAGTGCAGGTTGTCATTCCGTTCCTTCAGATTGTGGCTGAAAAACAGTTTTTAGCTTACTGATCTTGACAGCAAGCGTTCACCAAGAAGTGATTTTTAAGCCTTGAATTCATCTCATAATATATCAAAGATTTCCTTCCAACAAAAAAATATTCTACAGTAGTCTGCTTGTGGCAACGAGTTGCAACATCCAAGAACAACCCCAAAAGAGAAAAAATGTTAGCAACAGCTTAATCTTTTTGGGTTGCCAACGGGTTGTGGGATTGTCAAATTGAAGAATGTCACTGAAATTGCCTTTAAAATGCCATCTGGAGAATATCCTGTGCCGCTTCTCATCTACCCATGACGCCAGTATTTTAATGGGCTTCTAGTGAGGATACATTAGTTTCTAGGGTGCTAGATAGCTAGAAAAAGAGTACAGATATTTATTTTTATTACTTTCTATTTTTATTTGTTTTCAATGAAGTGCTAGAACAATAGGGTAGCCATACTTATATGCAGAGTACAAGAGTCATTATTACAAGAAATATATAATCCAATGGAAATACAAAGATGTATACACGAGTATATTTCATGGAGGTCATCAAGGGAATTTGAGCAGAAAACTATGTGAGTTGTTCCAGTAATGAAGATGCAACCATTGGGCAACCATTGTGCAATTTGCAAAAACAAGGCAAGTGTCGAAAAACGAAGTAGTTTCAAGTACATCAGAATTTATTAATCATTTGTACACAAGATATGGGGCTTGTAAACAATCTGCAAAGAAGAATATAGCTATTTAGAACACATGTGATTGATAAGTAAAATACAAATTAAAGACGGTGTATTTAAAATAGTAAATAGTACTGTAAGGCAATGCTCAGCAATTGGTCTGCTAAATAGTTCGAGACAAAGCTCAGCAATTGGTTGTCGTGGGAGTACTCTGCTGAATTGTGTCAGGTTTCTTGGAAGTTGGGATGTATTTTAATGGAGAGGAAGTGTAATTAAGTATGTTTTCTTGGAAGTTGGGATGTAGTATTAGTAGTTGTGGTCTTCAAGTTGTTGTCTTCAAGTTGTTAGGTGTATTGGAAGTACTTATAATGAATGAGATTTATACTTTAGATTTAAAAAGCAACAAATCATGTATTGTCACATTAGTGCACCACTAATATATGATTTAATGCATAATTTAATGCATAACTGCTCACCTATCTTTTTTAAAGGGTCTTTTGATCACCCCAACTAAAAGCATGTTGATGTGGCAACATATATGATGATGTGAACCTGAAATCTTAATCATAAGCCAGGTCTTGCCAAATATACCACTGTAAGAAATTTAAAATGATTTGAAATTGCCATATAAGATTTTGATAGGCACAAAATAGTTATTTTTATTCAAATCGCTGTTAGAACTAAGAGAACAAGCTATAAAATCCTTTGAACGTTAATTTGGTTTGGGTACAGATATGCTTGGAAACCACACAAGTGTATTTTCATTGATGTCACCGGAGGAATTTGAGCAGAGAACTATGTGAGCTAACCATATATTAGAAATAGATTCAAGTACAGTATAATTTGTTAATTAATTGTATACAAGATATGGCACTTTGTAAACGATTTGCATAGAAGAATACAGCTGTTTACAACCCATGTGATTGACAAGCAATATACAAATAAAAGACCTGGTTGTCTTCAAAATATGTAACTGATAGAAGGCAAAACCCAGCAATTGGTTCTCACAGCAGGACTTAGCTGAATTATGTAAGGCTTCTTGGGAGTTCGGATAATTCTAGCTCTTTGCAACACTTTCAACTTGAAGCGCGAAATTTCTTTTAAAATCATGCTTACAAATAAGCTAGCAAGTTATAAGATCTTTTACTGTGCATTTGGTTTGGATGTAGATATGCTTGGAAACCACGCATTAATGGGGTTAAAAAATCCTTGTTTCAAGTGCAGATATGCTTGAAACCCACGTGTTAATGGGGCTAGAAAACGCTCAATGAAATCGCCAGTTGAATAGATGAAGAATCACCCAAAACTGGAGAGAAATAATAAGAGTTTAAAAAAAATTATCAATGTTTTCGATCATATTTTCTCATTATCATTCCAATGAGAGAAAGAAAAGAGAAAATAGACTATAAAATGTGATCCAAAAGTTTGATGAAAAAAATTCATAATCTAATTTTTTTTTTTAAAATCAAACTATTATCCTTAACTGTGAAATTTATGTCTTTAATGACCTATCTGTATTATAAGTACAAATTTTGAACTTGAGGGGAATGATACGGTCCCTGCAAAGGATACTGGATAGAAGTTTGAAAGCTGTCTTGAATGCTTCTGACTGTCATGCAGCTAGCAAGGAACTCTAATGTGAAATTAGATATTCTGCCTGCTGTTGTCCTAATTCAGATGTGTAAAACGGATCTTGAGCGTCCTTAAAACATGACAAATAATTTTGCAAATTGCTGGTGTCTGGCATTTCTTTCTCAGGAAAGTGAATTCCTTATAGTTTATATGGCAAATAAATAATTTGGAAATTGCAAAGATTCCATTGATTTGTTAGTTTTTGGAGGAGAGGGGTTTTTGGAATAGATCCATTAGCCTTTAGGTCTTCCATGTCTAAGAAAGAAACTACTGTAGGACCTCACCATATATTTCAGTATAATAGTTGAAAAAACAAAACCAAAGAGATGGTGAAGTTCCTTACGCTGTGGTTGAGACATGGAGTCCTGTAACCATAATTTCCCTTGGGTACATCTGCATCCAATGATCCTGACTCATTGGAAACTTTGGTAGAAGAATGTTCAATCACTTCAGGACTGTGAACAGGGACCATGCTGTCTGTTCCCATATGAAGAGTGGGTACTGCATCTGTACAATTTCTTGGTGTTGTTTCATTTGAGGCCAGCAAATCGAAACCCACATAAGGATCAGCCACATCATGTAAAAAATCAATACTTTGCAAATAGGCCTTGAACTTGAGCTTATCCTTCACTGTCTTTTCATCATCTCCTCCTGATTCACTAACAACTCTCAGATTATTTTTATTGGCTTCAGGAATCAACCATGATACAGCAGCAGCCTCTTCTACTGAGCACATTCCAGTATCACTACCATTCTGATCAGTCCTATGGTCCAACAAATTACTACACTCATTATTCTCCTCATTATCATTTTCCAAATGCTCACCACCATCATCATTCAAGATATCATTGCAGTCAAGGCTATACTTATTATTGGCTCCAGTTGTGTTATTATTGACCTGCACATTAGGACACTCATAAAATGGGGTCACAGGAACTCTTTCATGTCTACGGGCAAGTGGATTGGCAGAGTGGATATCAGAATCACAGGCCACACACAGAGCTGCAGCATCTGCCTTACATGTGACAGAAGCCGGAGCCTGTTCACACACTTCACACAGCCAAACTCTTTCATGGCACAAGGATGAGATCACTCTCTTGTTATTAGCACTACCACCATGGATTCTGACATCACAAACCATACAAATATGTGCAGTGTGGTCTCTGCAATAAAGCTCAGAGCTTGACACTTGACACACATCACAGAGCTTTGGCACACTCATTCTCCACCCTCTGATTCCTCTTAAGAAATCCTTGTGATCCTCTTGAGGCCCTTTATCCCATTCTTCAGGACTATGCCAGTCCTCCTCTTCCTCCTTCACCATTGAGAAAACTCAATCCTTGTCCACGTATCAGGCCCCAACTAGATTAGGTTCTATTATGATGATGGTAATATATCATCTAACTCTCTAGAATCTTAGGTGGGTATTTCAAATAGTAGGCGCTGCGCTTTATTTAGAGGGTTTTCCAGTGGGTGACCAATGAGGATAGGGAATTTGATCTAGTTATCTCTTCTTTTTGATCTCAGAGATTTTGGTCCACGCAAAAATAATATCCTAAGAAGAAAACAAATTAAAAAAGAACCCCCAAACGTGTCCATATCACTACGGTCCGATTGACAGGTGATCCACGGTGAGAAAGCAAGAGGTCCACCATGGGGCGTCATGCATGATGAGATCCCCCTTAAAAGTGCCTGCCAAATATACCTTGGGTTTAAGATTCAGATTTGCATTTTTTTGAGTGGGGGCACATGGTAAACCAGGGTCACATAGACTTTGAATTTTCCTGGATGCTCACTTTCTTGGTTTATGAGGGGAGAGCTAGTTGAGTAGCGGGGGCAGTACGGTCGCCGATTCGACCGCTATTTTCAATATCTGTTAAATCAATCATATCAATCACTATTGCCTACAGCTTTATCGTTTTAAACACGTTTTCTCCCTTGGAAATGTCTGAGAAGTCCCGAAGCTAAAGAGCAAAGTTAACCTAATTAGACACAGATTTATTTTCCTTTATTTTGATCTTCTCAGTAATGATTATTAGGATGATAGCCTACTGAAATGATTGACTTGGTAGACGACAAGTACTCATTATTTTGGAGCAGTTGGGTCTATCTGGTATTCCTTGCACGTTAACGTCTACCCTTTTGAACATGATTGAAGACAATTTTGTAGTTTATCTAAAGATTGAAATGAAATGAAATGAAATATTTTAATGACGTCCACGAGGCCAAAGAAGCCTATGGGACCCAAGATCAGCACTGAAACAACCCACAGCACAGCCCTAGACAAAATGGATGCACCGTTCGAGATCAACCCTTCGAGAGTGAATTTTGATGATGAAGTTTGCAATTTTGTCGAGTCTTGAGTCTTCAAACAAGGTATTTAAATTGTCAACCTACACCGTATCCCCATAGCTGGCCCGGATGTCATTATATGCTGAGCATTCTATGATAAAGTGCCATTCCGTTTCCACCATACCCTTGTTGCAAAAACGGCATATTCTATTTTCCCACTCTTCTTTAGGAACCACCCACCTACCCGTTTCACACCTAAGATGGTGTGAACTAGTCCACAATTGGGCTATCAACATTTTTGCTTTCCATTTGATATTCGCTCCTATATAAGCCTCTTCTTCATGGTCCCTTGTGGGATTGAATTCTTTGATATAATAATCCTTTTTACGCCCTGTTTTTTTCGTCCATATACCATATTTAAATTTTTCTCTCACATAATTTTTTATTTCTCCATTTGTGTTTGGACACTCATGCATCACAACATCCCATTTCTTCATCCATTTGATATTAAGTTTCATCCATGTGTTCTTTCTTCTAGTTAGCTCCTCTTTCACAATTAACTTAGGCCATCTATGATCCTCCATATTCTGGACCTTCTTTAGGTAGCTTAATAACCAGGTCGTCGCTGAGGCCTCCAGAGGAAAAGTACTGGTCTCAGCCAATAAAATTTCATAAGGCACTGCAGTCTTAAGCTTGAGGCTGCATATAATTAGATGTTTTTGTATCATTTCCACTTGTCTCCATTTCTGATCTGACATGCTGCTGCCCCAAATTTCACACCCATAGAGAATTACCGGAGTAACAAGAAGACCAAAAAGCGTTCTTTTAGTTTTCCAATCCCATAATTCAGCATTTCTACATCTATTTTGCAAAGAGTACAACGCTTTCCAGCCTCCTTGAATTCTTTTTGCTCTACATGTTTCCCAACTAAGTTTGTTGTGAAAATCAAGCCCAAGGTACTTATACTCGTCCACTATTTCCAGTGGCTTGCCTTCAAAGATAAATTCAATCTGCTATTTTTTTCTTCGCAGTGAGAAGATCATTATTTTGGTTTTTGAAGTGTTCACTTGCATCCCAACCTCTTGGCAAAACGTTTCAAGGGCCTTCAAATGTTTTCTCAAATCAAGCCCAGTTTTAGCAATTAATATGAGGTCATCAGCATATAGCAGTAATTTTATTACAAAGTTGGCCAAAAGAATGCCTTCCCCACCAACCTTGTCAATCCATTCTTCCAGCTTATCAATGTAAAGCCCAAATAGCATTGGGGAGAGCGGGCAGCCTTATTTGACACCAATGTCACTGCCAAAGCATTCTGACATACCATCATTGGTTCTGATTGAAATGAGATGAAAGTTTTTAATGGCGTTGAGGGATTCAAGGGTTGAGTTATAGACAAAATCAAACAATCTATTTGGTTTTTCAGATCACAATAGATTTTGCTGACTATTATTTTTTATTTAAGTAATGGTAAAAAATGCACCTCACACTTTTTATATTTGGATTTATTTGTCTATATATTGTCTATTTTTATATTTGGATTTATTTGTCTATATATTTTGTGTGGCATACAACAAATTCATCGTGAGCAATTCACCAATGGAAAATTCACTGCCAACAATTCACCACGGGAAAATTCACCACCATGACAATTCACTGCGCGAAAAATTAATTATATGAATTTTTGGCGGTTAATTTTCCATGGCAGTGAATTGCTGGTGGTGGTGAATTGTTGACGGTGAATTTTCCGTGGATGAATTGTTGGCGGTGAATTTTCCTAGAGCCATATTGTTTATAAAATACGGTTTTTATTTAAGATTGAGTATACAATTTGAGTTTTATTTGTTTCTTGATTGTATTTATTCTTAGGGTAGTCTCAACCTTCAATCTAATCATTTTTATTGAGAAGCAAATTCACGCTTGCAAAAATGGCAATCTTGGATCAGCTTTACCTCTCTTTGTGATTCTTGTTTGCTAACCTTATATATATATACTTCGATTAGGCATCTAGGAGTTGCAAAAAAATCACTTTAATGTTTAGATTCTAATAACCAATGGATTCACCAAATCTCTCAATAAAATTTTGTATCTCTCAAAATTCTCAAATACTCAAAAAACCATGAATCAAGCCATTAAAAAGCTTGATACTATTGTTTTTAATTTTGTTCAAAAGCCCAACTATCATCCATACAAATCATAGTTAGAGCCCATAAAAATTACTATCAAACTTATATATTATTACTACTTATGCTAATATTATCTTTACATAACCACGCAAACCAATAAAGGGCAATATTGTCTACGACCTACTATGACTTCAACTAGCTAGTCTTCAAAATATCACATGTAATGCATAAGTATGGGAAGTGATCTTATAGTAGTAGTATTAACGGATGTTGGGTGGGTCTAGAGGGATTAAGGGGCAAATTATGTAGGCCCTTCTACACCCAAACACACAATTACATTTTTTACATTTTTGCCCTTTCTAGAGGGGGGCATCATAGTCAATTATTCTTCAGTTTTAGAATCATAGTTACAACACCCATTAATATCACCTCTAGCCTTGGGAAAAAGACTTTAAAATTTTAGGTTGTAGTGTCCTCCACCACTAAATGTTGTTTATGGATGTGTTTTTGCAAGGTGCGATGTGCTCCACATGGTAGTTATAAAAATCTTGTGCTTAGTTCTCTAGTCCTTCAATAGCATCGTGTAATAGGTACCATTTATGTTGCCATGGAGAGCATCAAGGCACAACTCAAGGGTTGCACCACATCAAATATATTCCCCTCCCAACAAACTAGCTAGGATCTAACAAAAAAATTAACAATTCTTCCCAAACACTCACACATTGTTACACCCCAAATTTTGACTTCCAATTACTTTTAACTTTTACGATAAAATGTATTTTTGACATGAATGAATGTTTTTACGTTTGTTGATATTTAGATGAAATTATAATGCAATGAAAAATATTTCAATTGCAATGATTATTACTTTTAATTAATGATTATGATATCATGGCTAATAATGGAATAACTATTTTGATGGCCTTCTAAGTTGAATGCAGGAGCAAATTTTACACTCCCAAATGGAGAGGGAGAGTATTGCTGGAGAGAAGAGTATGGGCATTGGTATACAAATGGGTAAATGCCTTTTTGAGTCAATCACACACTCATGTAGGTTTTGCTTCAAAGTCCAAGTAAGTTGTCAAGGTCTACCCTATGTTGTCAAAGAGGTAATACTTATGTGGTCCAGTCATATGGTTAGGTTGTAATCATATTTGATCCTTAATTTAGTCTTTTGCAATTTAGTCAAGAGGAGATATTATTGTGTCTAATCGTCTTTGTGATTCTATTATTTTAAAGGTTTATTTGTTTATTATGTAAATGAATTGTATATATATATATATATATTAATGCTAACAACCTTTATTAAGGGAAGTTGTGGTTGTTAAAAGGCAATTAACTGGCCTTAAGTGCAAATCAATGGAAAGGAATAAAAGTTAACTTGATAATTCCCTTAAACCCTCACATGGAGGCTTAATGTCACCATCAATGGCTATATTCATGGCAATATACTAGGCATGAAAGAATTTTTTAGTGCATCCTTTATGGCATGGTGGAGGGGAAGATGGAGTCATGTGGTTAAAAGGAATGTGCCGCATGTTTTAAAGATCTTTTTATTGCCATATGATAGGAGTAGTCACTTGGTTGTAAAAGCAGTTTGCATTTTGTAAAAAGAGAATAGAGAGAGTAGTCGTTGGTCATGGAGAGAAGTTTTTCTATATTGACAAACCACAGTATATGATATAGAGAGGCATCTCTTCATTATTATTGTGAAAAGAGTGCATTAATATTTGTAGTTGAGAGTAAATTGAGGTTAGTATACAAGGAAGAGCAGGGGACATTTCATACTTGAAAGGAAGAATTTTGTTTGGATTCTATGGTAGGGAGATAGAACAAAAAAACTCAAACACTCTCATTCAAGAACAAACCCTAGAGATCTCAATCTAAAGTATGCAAAGGGAAGGGAGATCTTGTAATAGGGTTGGCCTAGGGTTTGATTATAAACTAATGAGGGGTTCACCACCAAGCTAGGACTTGGAAAAATGTATGAAATGCAAGATCTAATGATTGATCTCAATGATACATAAAATGTCACTAAATGAACTATAAATGTAAATAAATCAAAATAGCAAACTGGAAAAGTACAGAGGAGCACCTGGAAACCTAAGAGAGAGCTTGAATGGAGGCTTGAAATGCTAAATAACCTAAAATTTAGGCCTACTGAGACTCATACACTAGTCTGAGTGTATCAGTCCCAAATCTAGGTTACTGTGCAGGAACTAGTTTTTGGATAAAGGGTATCTGAAATTGCCAAAATTTGAAAAATGACCTAAACTGGGACTCATACACCAAGATTGGCGTATGAGTTCAGTTAGGGTTTTTTGGAACTTCAAAGTCTGAATCTGATCTTCAATGTCTGCTCTTTCTGTTCCACTTTGTTTTCAGAACTAAAACCCTGATTTTGGGGTTGTAGGTGACTTTTCAGTGAAGATTACAACCTTGCAAATGAGGGAATAATTCCAACAACTTTCTCCAAGCTTGTAAACTAATCTTCAAAGGTCCTTCATGCTCCAAGACACCTAGATCTACAATCACACATGTAAAGAGGAGAAAAACTTGTTGGTTGTTAGTGAATAGGCGTTTGCCTTGGTCAAACCCTGTTTAGGTAATTAAACCAAATGATGAGATAATGAAATGAGGTTATGAAACATGAAACATGGGACATGAAACATGAACAATGATACCTTGAATTATTCCTTGTAAATGATGCTTTGTAAATCTGCAATGTAACATGAAATGGCCATGAAGGATGTAGATATAGATCTTGAGATAAGTGTAGAACAATGCTTTACCTTGTATCTTGAATGCAACATCACAACACTAGCTCAATAACATCCTTGATGCTTGATAACCTTGACATGATGATGGCTCTTGGATTGCTGCAATAATTGATGGAGAATTCTGCCCTTGAATGCTTTAAAATTGACCTTGAATGCTCTCTTGAAGATCTTGTGAAGTCTTAGAATGCTTAACTCTTGAGTGCTCTCTTGAAGATCTTGTGAAAACTTGGAATGCTTAACTCTTGAGTGCTTGACTTAGTATCATGAATGCTTATTGAAATAATGATTTGACACCTCATTTATATAGGCAATCCATCTAATATCCTGTTAATTGAATCCCACAAACTGACATTCATGAAATTTGAACTTAGAACCCAAAATTTTCCACTCAAAACTCAAAAAAGGAGCCAAATGGGACTCATACACCATATGTGGCGTATGGGTCCCACTTGGATGGGATTGTTACACCCTAGTTGTGTAGTTACTATTTACTATTACTACATAGGGTAAATATGAATGTAATGTGAATTTTGGAGATGAATAAATTATGCTTGTACCTTCTTATCAATATGAATGTTATCTCATTTGATATTACCTCTATTGATGTTATTCATGGTGAAATACTGCATATAAGTGAATGAAAGGTTATTGAATTATTATTATTCTAACTTTGGAGATGTTTATGTATACTACATATGTTATGAACAATTGACTATCATGTGCATGTGTTAGTGGATGCAGGTATGTGTTCCATTCCTCCAGGCAGAGGGGGAGTATCACTCAGGAGAAGATCTTGGTCAGGTAACCAATAAAAGTAAACCATCTGAGCATAAACACACACCACATTAGAATGATTGAGTTGAGTCAGTTTGTGGGTAATAGGTAAGTCATCCTTAGCCGATATGTCTCCATTTGAGAGTCTTGTTTACTACTACATGCATTATTGGGTGATGTTATTTGTTTGAGCTTTTGATATATTTCTTGTGCTATTACGATTATATTGACAAATTGGATGTACGTGGAAGTATTTTTATATAAATGCACATGCATGTTAATGGGATCTAATGACATGTATATGCATATGCATAAATGTACCACATATAAACACTTATAATATGATGTTAATTGTGTATGGCTTTATGTGAAATAGATGTGAACATATATATATATGTGTATAGTATATACACGTATCCATATGTATATTTATATCGATACATGCGTACGTTAGTGAATGGACACGCTCATATGAATGCATCGATACATATATACCTACACATACGTGTACATAGAGGCATATACATTTATACATACATACATACATACATACATACATACATACATACATACATACATACATATATATATGCATACATTCAATATAATGTGTTTATTATGTACTATCTTGTATGTACTCATATATATACATATATATATATATGTAAATATATATTAATGGATATATATATATAAATACATGTTAGTTTTTAAATATATATATGAATATAATATAATATATACATATATATTAAACATATTATATATGTTAATTAGAATTGACTATCTCTTATTTAATTGAAGTCGATTTATAAGGCTATTTTGTAGTCGATGGAGACTATGAAATGGAGGTCAATATTGACTATGTCAATGGAGGCTGATTTAATAACTTATGACTGTTAATGCAAACCGATTATCATAATGAATGGTACACGATATAAGTAGTTGTATAACATTTGATACTGCTATCTATTATATGTTGACTTGGTTGACGCCTTAAGAGAGACCAAGCTTGACTTTATCTTATGTATTAAACTATTCAAAGTTGATTCATTCACCAGATGGGTCGATAGAAACCTATTGTCATGAAATGGAAGTTGACTGAGTTTAACTGCACCAAATATGAAGGAATTAGAATTGGGAATGGCACCACCTTTGAGTTTGATTTGCTATAGATGTCTTCTCATTGTAACTATTTAAATTATTCATATGTTGATTGAGTTAGTCTTCAAATTGTTGTCACAAAACAAGTTGACCTGTAGGTGAATAAGTTGAGTATTAGCTTGAGAATTTTCCACCTTTCTTATAGGTTTCATGTGTTGCTTTGCATGAAGCTTGTTGTCCATTAACATTCCTAAATTATAGGCTTTGAGGTTGCTTGGTTGCTCTATAAATGGCTGAATCATTTCACTTGACAGGGACACTTTCTTTCCCAAGAGATTATACATCTTTTGCAGTTCATTATTTTTGAGTTATTGCCAACCATACTTGTCTCATTTTATGAGTGGGATATAGAGAGTGTTATATTGTGAGTATGACGTAACATTGTTGTCAAGAGAAGTAAGTGATCAACAAGTGAGATAAAGTTATTTGTGAGACGTTGATTATCAATATAATTGTTGGTGGAGAGGGCTGCATTGTTATCTTTATTTTGGATAAGCGATAACAGGCATGAGGATCCCTTCTTTGTTATTTTGCTTTGAATGATGTGTCTTGCATGCATGGTTGATATGTCTTTTCCACTATATGCTTTAGAGAATTTAGATTGTTTGAAAAGGAAATTTGAAGCTATTATGTTGTTTGCAATGATGTGTCTTGCATGTATGGTTGAGATGTCTTTTCCAGTATATGCTTTAGAGAATTTAGATTGTTTGAAAAGGAAAGTTGAAGCTATTATGTTGTTTGCATATTGTGTTTTTAATTACTCCATAGTAGGAGATAGGTGTTTATCATAGGTATTATATACTAGGTATAATTGAACATGAAAAGCACATATGGTGTATTTAGCTAAGTTACTGATTTAACAAGTAAAGCTTGTGTTTTCTCCTAGGAGAGATAATCCAATATGGGGGGAGTTTAAAGTACTTACTTGTAAGTAGGGTTATCCAAGTATATAGGTTATCTTTGGATTGATGGACTATCCATAGAAGGAAATACCTAACTTGTGTACTTACTAGTTAAGTAGGTTTATTCCAAGTAGTTTAATATGGTTGTAGGTTATCTGGGATGATGGACTATCCATTGAAGGAAATACCTTTGTGTAGTTTAAGATAGCCTTAAGTCAAATCAACCCTGAGTAGTGTATGTGATAGATGACTTCATTCGAAGCACTAAATGAGAACACTTTGGAAAAATTAGTGTGAATGTCCAAGACTCCACTTTAGTTGTGTGACTATTGAGACTACACTGTCAGTTCACAGTGATCTAGTGTTACATGCTAGACAAAGATTGTAGGGATACAAGTTTGAGTTATGTAGGACACAACACTATGCTCAGTTGGTTTTCGTTATTGGTTACCCTACCAATCCCTTCGTCGAAGGGAAGGGCCATCTATCGAATGATAGATGTGCGGGGGACCGCATTATGAGTCTGTGGTTGGCAGAAAAGCGCCTGAGTGATGCTTCTCCTCCACAGCAGATGACAGAAGAACCAAGATTTGAAAGGAATGATTCTGGACTATCTTATAGCTATTTGTTCTAAAGCTCTTTGAGCTATGTATGTAAATGTATGCTTTCTTACATTGATGTATTTTATGAAATGAAAAGGAATTCATGTTGTATTATGTTAAGCATCTTGATTGGAAATTATCAATAAAGAAAAGAAAAAAATTATTGCAATGGCTTGTTACTTAGTTTATTTACTCAGATGGTGAAAAATTAGAAATTTTTACTTCATTAAAGGGTTAGTACATTACATGTGGTATCAGAGCTACCAGGTTTAGCTCTGGAACATATGAGCTCGTCATTTTTCCCATCCAACATTATCTAATGCTGTGAATTCTTGTGCCAAGATGGTGCATCTCATATTAACGACTCGAAAGTCAATAATCAGACATGAGCGCTACCTCAAGGAAAAGAAGGAAAAAGAAGCCATCGTTAGAACCATAGAAGGAACCAATTTTGATAATGCTATCTAGTTGAGTGACACTAAAACCTTTAGTCACACACTTTCTCAGATCAATGATGTGAAGAGGAATATGAAGATGGAGGCTATGTACAATTACCTACCAACCATCTCACCAGAAAAGTCTGAGTCATTACCACTTTCTAGGGATATGCCTTCAAAAGAAAGTGCTAGTCCAACATTCATCTTTAGGGATCATAGAGTTCTACCACTGGCTGAAGTAATAGCAATTTCTTCAAGTAAAGAGTCCAAGGGATATGTACCACGAACACCGCTAGATGAGAAATGATCTCATGAAAAAATGTCTATGAAAAATGTAGACTACATTGTTGATGAACACCATATTGACATTACCTCTCGAAACTATGTATCAAATGATAAATCTGAAGGTTATTATCCTTTTTGGGATAGGTACGGACAAATGAGAGATGAATAGAAAGATAGGGAACAACAACCGTCTCAATCTATAGGTTATCCTCCTTTAAGTTATGTGTTTGAGAGTGAATCTAAAGGATACTCTCCACTTGACTATCTGAATAGTTACTCCATGTAATTGAAAGGATATTGAAATCCTCATGAAATAAATAAAATTATGAGTTTATTAAAAGAATTGTGTGCTTAATATTATGTGGAATTCTAGTGTGCATATGAATGTTTATTTTTATGTTTTCCATAAGATAATTGATAACATAATTTAGTCTAACATGGATAAAACATTCAAGTAAAAACCAATCACATAAGCATGGTGAGGACGTGAACTAATCCCAATGGAAGTCAAGGGGTTGGACAAGGAACCATTAGAGTAGAGGCTAGGCTTGACCAAATCTTGGCAAAGTTGGCTAACTTTGAGCAAGAGAGAGTTAAGGATAGGGTAGAAAAGGAAGTACTCATTAATGATCATGAGGGAGAAAATTCTTCCCATGGGCATAATGAAACCCATAATCATCAGAAGGAAAAATCACCTACGCCATCTGTGGAAAGGAATAAGAAGCTTGCAGCTTCCGAACTTTCCAGGGACATGAAGAAGGTTATTCCAACTAAGTTTGATGGTAGTGCTGGAGGTGATGAGGTTGAGGTGTGGCTTGTATAAATGGAAAAGTATTTTGAAATACGAAACAATGATGAGGTTACTAAAGCCACATGGGGTGTGTATTAGTTAGCAGGGGAAGCCTATAACTGGTGGATGAACAAGAAGTTGGAACTTAATATCAACTCATGGAAGCTAACATGGGGAGAATTTATGGATATTTTCTACAAAAGATGGTCACCACAACTTCACTATGACCAAAAACTTTTGGATTTATGGGGTTTGAAACAAGGTAACATGATGGTCAATGAATACTGGGAGAAGTTCACCCAACTTTTGCTCTATGTTCCCATATATCATAAGGATAAGCGCTTCTGTATTAGAAAATTTATAATGGGACTCAATAGTCAGATTGGAGGAGAAGTGGATATGCATGATCCAACAACAATGGATCTTGTATATGAAAAAGCAATTAAGCAAGAGCAAAAGCTTAGGGCTAATTCCACTCATCAAGAAAGAAAAGAGAAAAGAAGGATGTGGAAGTTCCTAACAAGATAGTTCCTAAGAAGGAGGAATCTGTGCAGAATGCTCCAAGGAAAAAGGGGAAAATATTCTACAATAATGGAAAAGAGATTAGGAGAGAGCATAAAAGGAATGATTCTAGAATGGGTAATACCAATAAGGCTAGTGAAAATACCAACAAATTTGGAGAAACCATAGGGAAAAGAGGACTGCCTACAGGATGTTTTATATGCAGAGGGATCACTATTCTAGTGAGTGTCCCAATAAAACTTCTAGATCACGACCATATGGTAATCCATTACCCACTCAACAAGCAATGTTTCGGCATAAGATACATGCAGCAGTGGATGATCGTTAGGAAGAGTACCAAGTAACTCTGGTTGAAATGTCGGGTATTTTGTTTGGCTTACCTATTTCTATTTTTGTTGATACTAGTGCAACTGAGAATTTTAATTTCACCTAGAATATATAGACAATTATCTAGAAAGGCGGGACACATGGCAATGTCTTGGAATGTAGAGTATGCAAACTAGAGAAGAGAAAAGGTGGATCAATGTCTATTTGAGGCTAGAATAGAACTACCTAGTTTTACTACAAAAGTTAACCTTTATGGCGCACATCTAGGACCATATGATGTTATCCTAGGTATGAATTGGTTGTGGAAACATAGGGCTAAGGTAGACTGCCATGCTAAGACTGTAGAATGCCTAGATGATTTTGGAAATCAAGTTAAATTCCAAGGGATTCCTAGGGAGGTTAGGGTTCAACAAATTACAACAATGCAACTTATAAGAGCTAAGAAGAAAGGGTGTAAACTCTTTGTCGTAAATATTGAAGAACTTGGGAAGGATAGAGATGATTCAAAGCTCCAAATTTTATAAGAACTAGAAGATGGTGAAATAGATGAAACTGGAAAATTGGATATGGAGAAGTATCCAATATTAAGGAAATTTTCAAATGTATTTCCAGAGGAGTTACCAAGGTTACCTCTGAAAAGAATATTTGACTTCTCCATAGATATAGTTCCAAGGTTAGAACCTATTTCTAAGGTACCCTATAGGATGACAACCATTAAACTTATGGAAATTAAGAAACAATTGGATGAATTGTTGTTGAAAGGACTGATAAGGCCAAGTGTAGCACCTTGGGGAGCGCTAGCCATCTTTGTTAAGAAGAAGGATGGTACATTGAGTTTATGCATTGATTATCGTATGCTTAACAAATCTACGGTTAAGAACAAGTATCTATTGTTGCATAGTGAAGATCTTTTTTATCAAATGAGGGGTGTTGTCGTATTCTGTAAAATAGATCTGAGATCTGGATATCACCAATTGAGGGTTAAGGATGAAGATATCTTTAAAACTGCATTCAGAACCAGATATGGACACTATGAGTTCACAGTTTTACCTTTCGATTTAACAAATGCACCTGCAACATTCATGAACTTGATGTATAGCGTGTTTAGGGATTACCTTGACAAATTTGTACTAGTTTTTCTAGATGATATATTGATTTATTCTAGAAATGAGGAAGAACATTGCAAGCATTTAGAAATGGTCCTACAACATTTGAGAGAACATAGGTTGTATGGTAAACTTTCCAAGTGTACATTCTTCCAAAACAGGGTACATTATTTAGGTCATGTGATCTCGACAGAGGGAATTGCTATAGATCCAGCTAAGATCAAAGCAGTGATTGAGTGGCCTATACCTAAGAACATGTCAGAGGTAAGAAGTTTCATGGGTTTGGTAGGGTATTCTAGGAATTTTGTTGCAAACTTTTCTAAGATCGCTTTTCTAATTACTTCTTTACAAAAGAAAGGAAAGAGATTTGAATGGACTAAGAAGTGTCAACAGGATTTTGAACTAATCAAGGAGAAATTAACCACCGCACCGATCTTAAAAGTACCAGATCTTGAGGGTAACTTTATGGTTATCATGAATGCATGCAGAGAAGGGTTAGGAGGTTTGTTGATGCAAGATGGGCAAGTAATTGCTTATGAATCTAGAAAGATGAAACCATATGAGATAAATTGGGCATTGCATGATTTAAAATTAGCAACTATGGTTCATGCATTGCAAATGTGGAGGCACTATTTGCTAGGAAAACCCTTTGAGTTGAAAACTAACCATAATGGGTTAAAGTACCTTTTTACTCAACCTAATCTGAATGCTAGAAAAATAAGATGGTTAGAATTAATACCTAACTATGATTTTAATATAACTTATATTAAGGGAAAATAAAATTGGGTTGCCGACGCATTAATTGAAAGATAACACATTGCTTCTATAGTAACAATCCAAACCAATTTTAAGGGGCAAGTACTCCAAAAGTGCAAGGAAGATGAGTATTACTTGAAAATTAAGCAAGCACTCACAGATAATCCACAAGATTCTAGGTATGAAGGTTTTCATTTTGAACCTAATGGAATACTTAGCTATTTATAGGAGCAAATTTGTACCGCTTACACAAATTCCCCTTTTACACATCCTCACCTTAGAAAACCAAATCCGAAGGTGAAATTCCACATCAGCAAGTTGTCTTCCTTCCACTTGGCATCTGTTTGTTGTGTCGGTAGAAGAATATTTGTCGGTGACGCTCGCGCAATGCACAAATGTCTACACGAAACGCTTATGTCCCTAACAGATTCCTACGTCTGAAGCTAGCAGAGGCATTACACTTCCTATTGGGAACAGTTTGTAATGTCCCTCTTTGACCAACCAACCCCGAAAATGGCAGATTCTTTCCTCTTCTCCTTCAAATTCTTCCATTCTTCATTCAACTCATCTCTTTTTGAAATCTTCAAGCATTCACTTCATCCTTCTTCACAGTTTCTTGGCACTTCCAACATTCTCAACACTCCATTGCAGAAACTGTAGACACCTAAAAATGACCTAGGCCTGCAAGCTTCATTTTTACCACTTTCGTCCTAGCATAATTATGACATTTAATTATGTCTTTGGTCCACATTTGATTATTAATTAAATAATTTATAATTGTTTAATTAATTCATGTTTTTTTATTCTTCTTGATTATTAAATAAATAAATTCTATTTATTTATTAAATACGTCATTAATTGTCTAAGTCTTCTCTTAATTAAATGAATTTCTTAATTTATTTAATCACCCTTCTTCAGTCATTTCTTCCTGATTATGAAATAAATAAATCTTATTTAATTAATTAATATGTCACCAATTGTCATAATTAAATGAATTGATCAATTTATTTAATTAATTAATCTCATCTGCTAAATTAAATAATTATCTTTAATTATTTAATTGAAAAAATTAATATTCCTCTCATTTTAAATAAATGAAATTATTTAAAATGTCATCACAATCTTAACTGACATTCCATTTTGGTAAATAATCTAAAAAAGATTATTTATTTGTCTCACAAAATCCATATTTTGAGTTGATTGGTAGCTTTCTTCCAAAAATCAAATAAAGCAAGAGGTTCTTGATTTTAATCAAATTTGCTTTTCAGTCCATCTTTTATAAATCTCACAAAGCAAGCTATCTTTATCTTCTCAATTTTGAAAATCTTTATTTTCAAAATTAATTATCTCCTCTTTTCTCCACCACTGATTCAATTTTTTCCTATGACATCTTGACCACTCGTCTAAGGATTTTTCCCTAACCCTAATTAGGGATTATCAAATGAAATCTCATCCTTTGATTTTAGGTTTCTATCAAGATTCGATCTTGTCCGTCCATTCAAAATTGTGTTTTCTATTAAATGACAATTTTGTTCAGAATTTGTGGACCACTTCATTTAATATAGACATTATAGTCATTTATCATTATAGTCATTTATTATTCATAGTCATTATCATTTATCATTTGTCATAGGAATAGGCATAATCTTATTTTAATCCTTCAAAACTTGCATAGGACAATGACATAGTCAAATTGCTCACACTCGATCTGAGGGCACTAATCATACGCTGCAAGCTAGAAGGTGTTATGGAGGTGATTCATGGAAGCTTCGCGAATCTGGTATAATCGTTTTGTTCTTGTTTAGTTTTCATTGTGCTTCATTGGGATTTTCATTTAGAGGTGCAATGACGTCTCCTAGCCTATTTTATTTTCTTTGACTGCTGTCTGTGGATTGTCTTGACAAAAAGATTGGGGCAACTTCGCCCTTAGTATGAGTAAGGACATTCCTTGTCTGTGACTGTCTGTTTTTCAAATGGATGACCTTGCACACCTTGGTCTACGTCATATCATGGTGTTTGTTGTCCATTTGTGTCATTTTTACTGCCCAATGATGATTAAGAGCAATAAATATTAAAGTCCTATGGCAATGTTTTGAAGGATTTTGTCTAGGAACTAACATGCATCTTCTTTAGTCTTGTCATCTTCTCTCACTCATCTTATATAGGCATTGCATCCATATCATCATCCATATCTTTTGCACTAACATTTCTTTGTCTCTTCATATTCTAGCCTTCTCATTAATTTCGAGAGCACACTCATGATCTTGGAACCCGTCTGTCCTCTCGAGGGAGCATACCGTAACCCTCCTCGTCATTCTTCCTCATCTTATTTTGCACCGGGGCATATTTTTGACTTATTTTCTTTATCACAATGCGACATGCTACATTATGACAAAGAGGGGCAAAATGCAGACACATTAAAATGACCTAGGCTTGCAAGCTTCATTTTTACCACTTTCGTCCTAGCATAATTATGACATTTAATTATGTCTTTGGTCCACATTCGGCTATTGATTAAATAATTCATAATTATTTAATTAATTCATGTCCTTTTATTCTTCCTGATTATTAAATAAATAAGTTTTTATTTATTTATTTAATATGTCACTAACTGTCATAATTAAATTAATTAATTAATTTATTTAATTATTAGTCTTATCTACTAAATTAAATAATTATCTTTAATTATTTAATTTCCTAAATTAATATTCTTCTCATTTTAAATAAATGAAATTATTTAAAATGTCATCTCAATCTTAACTGACAGTCCATTTTGGTAAATAATCTAAAAATCGATTATTTATTATTTCACAAAATTCACATTTGGAATTAATTTAGTTCCAAATTGGTAACTTTCCTCCAAAAATCAAGTGATCGGGAAGATTCTTGATTTTTCCAAATCTGATCTTCAGTTCAGTCTTTATCCTCTTGATTTTTCAAAAATCTTTATTTTCTAATTAATTATCTCATTTATTCTCCATTGTCGATTCGATTCTCGGAGATGACATCTTGACCGCTCGATTAATGATTTTTCCCTAACCCTAATTAGGGATTCTAAGATTTAATCTAGGCCTCTCATTTTAGGTTTTGGTTAGAATGCAATCTCACCCGTCCATTCAAAATGGCATTCTCTATAAAATGCCATTTTCCTCTCACTTTTTGATTACACACACACACAGAGACATTATACACTCTTGCACTAGCACACTTAGACTTTTCATTGCAATTGTTAGCGTATTTCATTGAGTTTTGACATCTTTGGGCATAGTCATTCTTAGTCATTTAGGCATAGGCTTTAGACATGTGATCAAATCCTTCAAGCTTGGTGTAGGACTTCATCAAAGATTGCTCGCACATCAAATCTGAGGGCAACACGTCAACCATCAAGTAAGAAGGTACTATCAAGGTGAATCATGGAAACTCCTACGAATGAAAGGTATATTTGTTCTTATTTTTAGTTTTCATTGTTCTTGATAGGTCTTTGGGTTTCTTTGTCTTTATTCATTTACTGCTAACACCTCTAATCTAAATCCTAAAAGAAATCCATTGATACAGAAACAACACTCTGTCAACTCTATAAAGCAAGTGTGAGGCAAGCCATTGCAACAGGGGCTTGAGGTTTTGCAACACCTCCTTTCATCGTAGTCAAGGTTGTGGTGATTGTTCAAGCCTTCTTTCTCCATCATTGGCTAGTGAGCTCTTGGCGGAGGTGGTAATGTTTCGCTCCTCTCCTTTACGATTTGGTTGAGTAGCTATATATTGTTATGTAGTGTTATTTGCATTCCTTCCTTCTATACTTCTTTATCATACATTTCTCTATCATTGCTACTTGGTTGTCCATGGGGGTGGAAACACCAAAACGGGGGTCTAACTGAGGCAAACCCCTATACAACCCCAACAAATTTCCCCTCTTTCTTGTGTGTAGGTGGACGTGCATTTGGAGCTAGCTGCAAAAGAGGCGCTTTTGTGAGATTATCTTTGTCACCCTAGTTCTTGTCTATTTACTTTATCACTTCAGTATCTATTTTTCATACTTCCTCATTCTGTTTTTACCATCTAGATTGAACTAGCTAGGTTGTCAGTAGGTCTTTTTGGCAGTTTTACTGTGTTCACTATTTTTTGGTTATACAGTCACCAGTGCACCCGAGAGACACCAGCGCGTCGCACTAACATCCTAGAACTGCGCTGTTGTCCTCAGACAGAGAGTTGTCTAAGACACATGACCGACTCCAAAAAAATAGCTCGCCTAGCCCAAACTAAAGTTAGGGTCTACAGAGTTATCGAAGAACATTACAGTCCTCATCAAATGTTCTCATCCCTCATTTCAAACACCCCTTTAGAGTGAGGTAAGTTAGGGCATCCTTCCGCTCTTGGCTCTTTGTGCCCTGGGGCCTTGACGTGGTTGGTCCCCCTCTCTTACATTTTTGGTGAACCTGAGTGAACCAACATCTGCTCATTCATTGGTGTTGAGGCTTTTCCCTTGTACCTTGTGATCATTGTGCCCCTGAGTGTTGTGAAGGTTTATGAGCATCACAACTCAGTCCACAACATTCAGGTATATTGTTAGGAGAAGTGTACGACACCTTCCGATGGAGAGGATGAAGGTCACTACTGGTTTCTCTACAAGCCTTTTTGTTGGATCTGTTGTTGGTCTTGCTGCATAGGAACAGTTGTCGAGGGGCGAGGTAGGGGTGTCTGATGAGACTAACCATGTCCCCACTCCTCCTATGTCTCCTAGACCATCGTCGGTAAACGAGTACGAGGTTGTTCATATTCCTTCAGAATATATCTCTATCCTTAGCAAAGGACTAGGTGACTTGGAGAATCACTTGGAAAAGGACTCAAAGATGGCTAGGGCTGCTAGGGTTATCAACAAAATAAAATATATGGTTGGAAAAGATCAAATAGGCATAGAAATCCTGGCTGGTCTCTCTAGTCTGACTGAAGCGTGTGCTCCTCCAAACAATCGTAACATTGTACAATGGGCCACTTTTGAAGATCATGAGAGACAACTAGGAATGTCGATGCCTCCCACATATGTGTACATGGCCGATGTCGTCCCCTCAATCAACATCCCCTATTCCTTCAAGAGATCCGAAACTATCAAGGCGAATAGAGTACCCTTATGATTTAGCTTCACCCCTCTTGTCACCTCTAGCAGTGGAGGTTTTGGTGGGATGAGTGGTGGGGGCTTTAGTAGTGGCAGTGGTTTTGGTGGTTAAAGTCACGTTGGCAGAGGCGGTTCTGGTGGAAGCCATGGTGGTGGCTATGGAAGTGGAGGTGGCTTTGGTGGAGGCCCTGCTGGTGGTGGTGGCTCTGACAGTGGTTCTAGCGGTGGTCACACCGGTGGTTTTGGAAGTGGCTCCGACAATGGTTCCAGTGGTGGTCACACCGGTGGTTCTAGAAGTGGCTTCGATGGTGGTTCTGGAGGAGGTCCCTTGGACCCTGTGTCTTTGAATGACCCTATTCTGAACACTCTTCTTTAGAATATGGATAAGATGCAAAGCCAGCTGGTGAGTCTCTCCCAGGCCTTTGCCCAACCTATCTTTCAACCCTTTTTTTGACATAGCCCATTATCGGTAGCAATTTTAAACACTCCCTTCCCCCAAGGAATGAAGATTCCTAAATTCAAAAAATATGGCGGCAAAGGGGACCCACAAATGCATGTGTCCACCTTTAATGCCCTATGTATAGATTTCTTCCATCACGATGGATTGATGGAGAAGCTATTCCCTCAATCTATTAAGGATACAACACTCGAATGGTACTGTTCCTTACCCGATAATTCCATTTTCTCATTTGATCTTGTAAATCAATTCCTACGACAGTTCCAAGCTAACATCGGATCAAAGATGACCTTTTTCGGATCTCGTCTGATGCAAATAAGGTAATAATGAAAAGATTACCGATTTTATAGCATGATACCAAGCGCTCTTTTTACAAATCTCGTATCCGCTACCTAATTCTGACATGCAGAAGGTGTTCATAGGGAACTTGCAAAGACCTTGGCAGGAAAAGTTTTCCCTTATGAAATACCCTTCTTTTTTGCATTTGTGTGTTGCATTACGTGAGTATCAACAACCGGTACTTCAGTTCGGGGGATCCTCCTCGTGCTCCCATTCAAAAGGAAAGTCCATTGTATCGATCTCTAGGAAAGGTAAGGCTGTTGTGAATGTAGTAGCTGCTACAACTAATAACGACCTTGGGTATAACTAAAAGTTCACAAAGTTAGTAGAATCTTATTCTTCCATCTTGCAGAAGTTGCTAAAGGATAAGATCATAACCTTGGAGAACCCTAAGCCTCTTAAAGACCCATTCCCTAGTTGGCACAATTTGAATACCTTCTGTCAGTACCATCGAGTTAACAAACACGATATCGAACGTTGTTTGCACCTGCATCATGAGATACAGGATTGCATCAAAGACTGTACTATTCGTCTTGATGCAAGTAAACAAAATATGAACAAATCGGTGGCGAAAGTGAATAGTGAGTTGCAAATATACAAGAACTTGTTTCCGTCACATTCTGCCAACGTGATTATTGATCCCTCTGATTCTACCACTTAGCCTAAGGCATATGTTAACATGGTCACAATTACTCCTACCATGCAACGTGAGCTTGGCTCCTCAGACGTGACATTCACATCGCATGATTTACCCTTAAACAACAAGCCCTCTCCCCTCTAAATTCCCGCTCGCCTCAATGGAAACATTGTGACAGGGGTCTTAGTCAATCCCGTGAGGTGAGTGAATGCCATTACAGAAGAGATGTTGTGGCTTAATTCATTACATAGAAAAGAGTACAAAGAAACAAAATCTACCATCTGTATGCACGATGGTCTTTGTCTAAAGTCATACGGCTCAATAACTTTGTCTGTCCTAGTAGGACCAAGGGTTGTAGACACGGTCTTTGATGCTATCCCAGAATTAGATCTGTTCAGGATGAAGTTAGGCATACCTTGGCTAGCTTTCATGAATGGAATCACCTCTGTCATCCACAAATGTTTAAAGTTCTTCCATGAAGGTTTTGTGCACATAATACATGACACTAGATACCATCCTCTAGTATCCCATGGGGGATATTCATTAGACCACATTTGGCCTACCCCGGTCGATCCGCTTCCTCCAAGAACAAACCTACTTTACAAAAACTACGTGAAGTATAAAATCGGGGACAAGGGACAACCAAAATTGGCTCTTCTGGTGATACAATAGCCAACTACCTCCCCTTCTTGAAAAGGAAAAGAGAAGCTACCCTGTCCTCCAGATGGCTCTCCTCCTCCTCTTTCTAGAGAAGAGTTTTGGATGAATATGTTGGCTTTTATCCACTAAGTCCAATGATATCACCTTGGCATAGACCTAAGATCAAGATATCAAACCTCCCTACTAAACCACCTAGAAATTGGTACTACTTGTATGGTAGAGGAAAAGGTCCCCATGGGGTATCTTCTATGTCTCGGCCTCCACGGTCTCCTACTGCTTCTGCTCCCAAAGTAGTAAATGGGAAGAGGCCTGTTGTTGAGTCATTAGAGCTGACTCCCCCTGCTGCTTCCCAACCTACTACTCCTACTCCCATCCAAGAGCATGTCCCTTCACTGAAAATAGTTGTGGAGGACACTCCCATGGCTAAGCAGGAGCCTTATGTTCCTTCACAACCTCTGGTCTCTAGCTCAAAGAGTCATAGAAACCTCCTTGCGCGCGAGCGCAAGTACCTGAAAAAGGCTCTTGTGGTTGAGCAGGCCACCTTACAAAAGAAGGAAGAGGATTCAACCGCTCCTACTTTAGGGCCTCCTGTTGTGTCCTCCTCTCTCCTCCCCTCTGCTTCCATTCAATCTAGTTTAGTCTCGCTTCCAGCTTTCGTTGTGAGTATGAATGTGCCTAACCCCATAAAGGTGTAGGTGTTCATTGCTTCTTCGGTGGAGCCGCCCTTGTTGATGTCCCTTCCAGATGTCCCTCCTTTCCCAAAACCCGTAGATATGCCAAATGCTTCGGTTGTATCTACTGCGATTTTCTCCTCCTCCTCTTCCTCTGCACCTCTTTCCTCATTTGTGGGGAGTTCATGTCCTTCGATGAAGTAGAAGGTGGAGGGTGGTCCTTACAGCAACGGAGGACATAAGAGTATCCCACCTTCTCCAAAAGGTGGTCCCACATTGACTTGTTTTGTTTTAGTAACAACACCAATCCTGACTTCCCCTGAGTTCATCACTGCTCCCGAGTCACTCGGTGAGCCTAGCAGTGAACCTTAGGCACAACTTTCCCCATCCATTAAGGTATGACATGGCACTCCAGTGAAGTGCATGTTTAACTCTCTAGATGAAGTTTCGGTCTTGTCAACGATCTTTGCGAAATCGTTGACCATAGCTCCACAAGAGCCGAGTGGAGGAGACCTTGCGAGGCCTTCTTCCTTAGTCATTGTTGCGGGAAGGTCAAAATCTCCTCCTCTTAATATCCCACCACTGCAGGCTCATCCTTCTTCCCCCTATGATGATCTGGAGAGGGAAGCGGATGACCTCTTGGTTGATCAGTGTTAGGGGGAGGCCTCTTCTTTATCTTTAGATTATATGTGTGTGTGCTGTGATGTGTTCCCCCATGATCGTGCCATGTGTTCCTAGAAGACTCTTGTCACCCTTGTTGGTGCTTGGATACAAGAGTGGTTTCTTTCGTAAACCTTCTATTTGTATCATCATTCTTCCATGTTTGTGATTGAATTTCGGAAAAATTGGGGACAATGCAAAGTGTTGCAGGCACTTAGGCTTCCCTTCCATGTTGACCCAATTTTTTTATTTTTACTTTGTCTTCTTGTGCATTCTTCACATGGTGTGGTATAGTAGGGGGTTGATGACAATTCATTTTATATACTATTATTATACTCTTATATATATTTATGAGCAACTCTGACCTCAAAATATCATATCACCCCTGTATCTCTTATTTGTTATCTTGTTTTCTCTTTTTCGCTTTTTTTCTTATCTTTCTCTCTTCTTTGCTTGAGTTGTCCCTTTCATGTGTGGCAATGCCATTTATTTGACACTCTAATTTTTAGAAAATGTATTCATTGCAAACGAATCATTTCTCGAGAGTTTTTGCAAACTTTTTCAAAGAATCACATTCTCGACTTGGAACCCTAATGGAACATGTTTCCTTCATCATGGGTTCGCAAAGAAAGAACTTGAGAACTTTCCTCTGAGGTGGGAGCAACTTTGACCTTCCCCTCACGAGGGGGCATCTTCTTCCTTTCAAATTCCTTGATGAATTGAACATCTTTTGAAAGGATTCCTTGATGTTGAATCGATTTGAGAAAAGATATCTCTTCTGCACTTTCAAATAGCATGTCCCTTAATTGGACCCCTTCTCTTTTCACGTCGAGTTACTGAGGGACCCCTTTGAAAGCTTTCCAATCTATCAACGATTATGCATGACTATCTGCTTACTTTCCTGTGTGGCCACTTTCATACATGTTTTATCTATGGATAAACATGTCGCTTTGTAGGTGTGCCTATAAAGCCACTTCTTAACTCTGCAGAGTCTCCCTTCCTTGGGTTTCCTCCATGTGAGAGATCTTGGGGGATGCCTCCCTATAGGTCTACGAGCCTGTAGGGCACTTCTTCTGAGCTTCCTCCATGTGAGAGATCTGGTCACTCCCTTGTAGGTCTGCGGGTCTGCAGGGCGCTTTTTCTAGGGTTTCCTTCATGTGAGAGATCTTGGAGGACACCTTCCTTGCAAGTATGCGAGTCTGTAGGGCACTTTTTTTGGGTTTCCTTCATGTGAGAGATCTTGGAGGATACCTTCCTTGCAGGCTTGCGAGTCTATAGGGCACTTTTTCTAGGTTTCCTTCATCTGAGAGATCTTAGAGGACACCTTCCTTGTAGGTCTATGGGCCTGTGAGGTGCTTGCTTCTTGAAGCTTCCTGCATGTGAGAAATATTGGGGGTCGCCTCCTTATAGGTTTGTGGGCCTATGAGATGCTTTCATTTTGTAGCTTCATAGTTCTGCGAGGCTATGGAGTCCTTTTCCTACCCTGCACTTTCGAGCTCACCATATTATAGTCTGCTTCCTCAATGGTTAAGGTATAAATTTCTAACCCTATTCACTCTTCGATCTATTTTACCAAAGCACTCATCAGTATTTGTGCTCGCGAAAGTGGGGGAAAAATGTATAGGAGCGAATTTGCACTCCTTATTCAAGTTCCCCTTTTACACATCCTCACCTTAGAAAACCAAATCCGAAGGTGAAATTCCACATTAGCAAGCTGCCTTCCTTCCACTTGGCATCTGTTTGTTGTGTCGGTAGAAGAATATTTTTTGGGGACACTCGCGTGGTGCACAGATGTCTGCATAGTGCACTTACGTCCCTAAAGAATTCTCGCGTCTGAAGCAAGCAAAGGCATTACACTTCCTATTGGGAATGGTTTGTAACATCCCTCTTTGACTAACCAACCCTGAAAATGGCATATTCTTCCCTCTTCTCCTTCAAATTTTTCCATTCTTCATTCAACTCATCTCTTTTTGCAATCTTCAAGCATTCACTTCATCCTTCTTTACAGTTTCTTAGCACTTCCAACATTCTCAACACTCCATTGTAGCAACAACACTTTGTGAACTCCGTAAAGCAAGTGTGAAGCAAGCCATTGTAGCAGGGGCTTGAGGTTTTGCAACACCTCTTTTCATCGTAGTCAAGGCTGTGGTGATTGTTCAAGCCTTCTTTCTCCATCATTGGCTAGTGAGCTCTTGGTGGAGGTGGTAACATTTCACTCCTCTCCTTTACAGTTTGGCTGAGTAGCTATATATTGTTTTGTAGTGCATTTTTCATTCCTTCCTTCTATACTTCTTTATCATACATTTCTCTATCATTGCTACTTGGTTGTCCATGGAGGTGGAAACACCAAAATGAGGGTCTGATTGAGGCAGACCCCTATACAACCCCAACAAATTTCCCCTCTTTCTTGTGTGTAGGTGGATGTGCATTTGGAGCTAGCTAGCGAATAGGTGCTTTTGTGAGATTATGTTTGTCACCCTAGTTCTTGTTTATTTACTTTATCACTTTAGTATCTATTTTTCATACTTCCTCATTCTATTTTTACCATCTAGATTGAACTAGCTAGGTTGTTAGTAGGTGTAGACATGCAAAATTCACATTATGCATTTGATCGGATTCGGTCAAATTAGATGTCGCATTATGACCATTCATCAATTAATCAAGTGCATTTTCATCCATTCATTTATCAAATAAACATTATCATTCAACCTTCATCTTGCATCATCCACTTAATTAAATAAATCAGGAATCCATTTAAATCAAATCTTAAATTATATTCCATCATTTTCTAATTCAAATAAATCAAATATCAAAGTCCAAAATGTCAACTCACCTAATCAGCATTAAATCAGCATAATCATCATCTAATCCTAATCTAATGCTAATCCCATCCCACTTGCATTATCTAGATCTAGCCACTTGCACAATAAATCAATTTTATTGATTTATTAAAACCTCATTTTCCCTCAACATGACAAGTCAAACATGGCATTTATTGCTCTTTTTTCTTGTCCCCTCTCAAAATTTATTGCAAATTTGAATTCAAATTTTCCCTCTCATGGGCACTCTTCCCAAATCTTGCACATACATCAACCAATCACATGATGACAAGTGTCCTCCTATCATTGGTCCAATCTTAGTCCCACATTGGTCCCTCTTCAACACTTAGCATTTTGAAAATCCTTAAATAGGTGCTTCATCCTCAAGCAAATCCTCCACAATTTTATGCAAGGTTACTCTCTTCATTTGAGATTTGATCTTGTTCATCATCATTCCACCATCTTCATAGCATTTCATCATCTTGAGCTTTTTATCAAGGATTGGGAAAGGGTCACTAGCACATGTGACACCAATCCAATATGAGATAGAGTTGGATTCTTGCTTCTTTGTGCTTTCACTTAGTTTTTGATTGCATTATGAAGCATGATTCAATATTTCATATGGATTCTATATCTATTTGCTTGATTTAACTAACAATACTCATGCTTGTTTGTTTTTGAGCAAAATGCAGATTTAGGGTCTACATTATGGCGCTAGAGGGAGGGCTCAAAGATTTTCTTCATATTTGTTGTGCATTGGCTTACTCCTAATTGTTTATTAGCATAGCATTTGTGAAGATTTCTAAAAATTTGCAATAAATCTACTCTAGACATTATCCAGATTACATTTGCAATAAATCTCTCATTTCACCGTTAGCTCACATATTGTTGATTTAATGATTCAAAACAGTGGCGTGTAGTTACTATGCTGCTTAATTAAAAATCCTCTGTATAGGACTACCCATTTTCCAGTTGATGCAATATCTATCATACTGTAGATTTTACTGTGTGAACTCCATACTAGATGTATCTCTCATGTTTTGCGTCTTCATGATCCTTTCCATGTTTCAGCTGATCAGAGGTTATAAAATACAGTCTTACACATATCAATTACATTAGCTTGAAAGTTTCCAAAATCCTTTTACTCGCGTACATTTCTTTGTGCTTCTGTTTTGGCGCAGTCTGGGTTGATGCTGGCATAGGTTGTGGAATCCTCTTTACACATGCGAATTGCATTCGTTCCGCATAAAGTCCACTTTGTACATTTCCTACAATAATCAAGTTCCATGAGATGACGTTTCTTTGAGACATTTTGTCAAGCGGTTCACATACTCTGTCAATCCAAACCACCTTCATGGCACGTAACCCCTTTTGTATGCACGTTTATGGCAGTTTTCTTGAGAACTTTTAAAGCCTTTTCAGCAATTCCAGTTTGTGCATATACTGCAAATGTATTCTACGATGTCGTTTTCTTTAAGGCATTCGGTCAAACAGTTAACATTCCACACCTATGATCCTCCATTTTGTGCAAATCCCAGTCATTGCTTCTCATGTACAAGCTCTCCTTGAGGCATTCTGCAAACCCTTGCAGTCTTCGATGAGATCACACCCACTTAAAGGCATTCTATCAGAAAATACTCTTCCTCCAAATTCTACGCGCATATGTCCGCCAATCAACCTAGATAATCAGGAATTTCAGTTTCAGAAGGACGATTTTTCCTGTATCTAAGGCAGAGTATTCATCGCATACAAGACTTTGTTCATCTACATTCTTTCATTAATCTCAAACCTTTTATTTTCGCGTGCGGGATTGGAATGGTACATTGTTGTACCAGATCATTTATAGCTATAACATGGACGGGCTGTTATGATTCTTGAGGCAGCGATGATCAGCCATAGATTGCGCCTTTATCTCTTCATATCAGTTTGTAGACATCAAATCTGTTAGTATATAGATTTTGTAGATTTATTTCTGCCTGTTGTGTGGCGTAGATCATCTTCCAATTCAACTCGGGTGTTATTGTTCGCTATCATTAATTGTGGGTTTTTGTAGATCTCAAAAAAAAAAAAAGGGGGGAACAATCTCGGTGGAAGGGTGTGCTGGCTGTTGCTCATCAGATTGGAGAGTAGGTGGAATCTACATTCGATAGGCGTCTATCAAGCACGTCTTACATTCATCATAGACCATGAATTTTTTGGGACGTGCCATTAATGTCTGTCAACAGTGTGCTTCACATGCCTATCTGCATTCATTATACTTTATTTTCTCACTGAATGGAGTTGATCAACCTGATATCATTTAATTGACTGCTACGCATCAAAATTCTTGAATGTAGAAAATAAGCTACTGCCCATTAATGCGCATGCCTTAGAGGATTTATGCCAACAGTTCAAAGTGCCTAAAACACAGTTTGAATGCTTTGTCTCTTGCTGCGTCCAAACTACTTTCATGTGGTGCTAAAATCTGCAGGTGTCATTCATACTATCTGCTGCAAGGAGTTTGGAGCCCACCTCCAGCCTAAGCGTATTTTTTAAATCAGATTTATCTAAATATATAATGAGAATTGGAGGGCGCGATCTCTGGAGGGAAATGGAAGTCTTCCTCCATAATTTTGAAGTCACCATGCACATGTCTTTTTGAACAGCACATGATCTTTGGGGAGAGGCGTATGTCATGCATATATCTTAGGCCATCATAAATATTGCTGTTTTTATTTTCAGTATTATGGTTGGTCTCATTTACATTATTGTCTCTATCATTAAATACTCTGCAGATCATTACATTTTTATTTATTTATTCGTGGTGGGCGGGAGAAATCTATTTAATTTTGGTTTCATCTTGTTGAAGTCACTTGGGAAATGTGATAGATATTTAATTTTGAATTATATCTGATTGCTTTTCTTTTCCTGTGCAGGCACTAGCGATATGTTCTATATTTTGTCTTTAATGTAATGGATAGGAAATTAGCCAGAAATAGTGAAGTTAAAGTAACATGTGCCGGAAATCTTTTAGTAATATATGGATTTGATGAATGATCTTAGTAATTGATTTGATTGGGTGCATTTTATTCACCCATAATTCTCTCATACTATATCATTATACTTATTGATCCTATAATAAATGGCATAATTTTATGTTATCACATTTATTATGATAGGTCAACATTTAAGATTGGGCAGGAACTTTTGAAAGATTTATTCTTTATGGTGGATTTATTTGCTCAATATCTTTAATGATGTGAATTTTATAAGGGAAGGAATGGGTCTAGCAAGTGTTATATCTTTTTCAATAAAATCAAATCCCAAAGCATGATTAAATCATCCTTTTACTATCATTGTCATCCAAATCATTTGTCATTTCAATTAAGATCATGCTAATATTGTTTAAAATTAACAATAAAAATTGACTTTATATGATCCTCACATGATTTCTTTTCTTTTGGAATAGGTACAAAAGCGAACAAAGGAAAAGCGAAGGAGGTACAAACGAACAATGAAGGTACAAGTGAAGGCGAAAAGGTGCAAAGCGGAAAAGAGAAGGCTATCAAATGAAAACCAAGGAGGGGAAATTCTTTTTTTTTGAAAACACAATGTGTTTTTAAACACTTTAGTGTTTGATCAACACTACTTCACGAAATTGTTTTCCTTTTTGTTTTAGAACACTAGTTTTCATTTGGGTCTAAAACGAACAATTTGATTTTCATTGCAAAGGGCTTAAAACGAATCTTAGGACAAACTTACTAGAGTTCGTTTTGGGTTAAAAATTGAACAAGCAATCCTCACACTTCATTTTGGTGCTTAAAACGAATTCACAATTGCTTTGAAGGGTATAAAACGAACAAGTGTTTGATTTGTGTGATTGTCTTTTGAGTGCGTATCCTCTCCCCTTGCGCTTCGTGCGATCTAGGGTGCAAGAGAAACACTCAAAATACATTTTATTGCTTTGAAACACTTCATTTTGGGCTTAAAAATTGAACATCTTGTGCGAGTGTGAGTAGGGGCATTTTCGCGTAGATTCTCTTTCTTTGTGCCATCAAAGATCGATCGAGTTACGGATTATTGTCTTTGCTGCTTTTGTTTATCTTAGAGGGGCAGGGAAGGAAAGCTCACTAGCGGCGACTCAACCGGTAACACTCTAAAGCCAAAGTATTTCCGGCGGGATATAAATAGGGTTTTGGTTAAGCGCCATAATCGTGGTTGGCTCGAAAGAAGATGGATGCGAAAGGGGACTCTTGCAGTATGGGTCAATCTCCGCGAGCGGAAAGTCCTTACTAGAACCTATGTGTTAGAATTTTCCAAATCCAATCTATTTGTTGGTGCAAGAGCGGTGGTTAAGAAGCCACCCCACACCTCTTCACGGTCTTCTAGTAGGATGGAAAGTATGCCATGGGAGTTTCATAGGTGTTGATGCTTGGCGCCCCAATTACGTTAATGAGCCGTGGAGGGGAGCCAATGGGGTCAAGCATCTAACCATCTGCTAGAGATAAGCGTAGACTTGTCCAAGTGGGAATCCAACAAATATTGTCTTACACATCCATAGGGCTTGTAATTATTCTTTGTTTGAAAACCACGGTGTGTATTGAAAACATTTTACCAAACAAACATTCAACATGATTTTCAAAATTTCAAACTCTCTTAAGACAAATATCATTGACTCAATCCATATGTTCTTGCTCCCTCACAGTTCCGTTCGTAGAGGTTCTAAGCATTGGATTATATCTCAATTTGTCTTCTTGAGTAAACAATAGGAAAACCCTTGCCTTAAGTTCATTGAATTTCCACATAAAATATCTTGTGGGGTTTAAAGAAATTAAGACATTGGACATCTTAGTTTGAAACCTTAATCAAAGAGAGTGTTTTTGGTAAAATAAAGCCATTAAGCAAAGATAACAAATTGGACCCCACACATGTGCTTGATATCTCTTGGTCATATTGGTCTTTTGATTGCTCTTAGAGAAAAGTGTGTTCTTCAATACCTTGGCCTAGTAAACAAAGTCTCTCTAAGTCTCTTAGGATCATCAAAACTTCCATCATCCATCCAAACATTTATCAACCCATCCATCCAAACAACTTTAGAGCTTTTGAAAGCATCATTCTAGACTTAAGCACATCATCGAAACCAAAGTCATTTGTTTAATTAGGTGTGTGGGAATGCATCCTTTCTCATACACTTAATTAAATTAGCAATCCTTTGAACGAGTTCATCCTAAGATCACATCCAACATCTTAGGGTTTACAAGCTCATCATCCAAATCAACCAATCAAAATCGTACCCTAAGTCTAGCACTGATACAAAGTTCCTAAACGTTTGTCACTCATATCATTTACACATTTCATCCTCCATCTCATCATTGATCCTAGAGCACCTTAGAGGTCAACAAGATCAAAACACAAGAAGAACATGGAATATAAACTAGATTCATACATCATGAGCGGTCCAAACCAACCAAACTATCCAAGCCTCACGAAATCATGGGATTATGGAAACTCACATCCATACATAGGATCACTATCTCCTACGAATAGCAATAGCACAACGAATGTGAGTATGCCCAATCTGAATTTTGGAACACATCTCCCCATGATAGATTTAAATCAAAGTCCAAACTTACAAGTCTATCCTCCAAACAATCAATACATGAGTCTTCAAACGAGCAACATCATTCCACCAAATCCCTACAAACCAAATGTGGATGTACCAAGTGGAAGTTTTCGAAACATGAATCCTAACTCAGAAACCTTTGGAAAAATGATCCCCAATACCAACAATGTTCATCCTATCATGCCGAATCTGAACATCATCCCAAATCAGAACATTATCCAAAGTCAATTTTCCCATAATCCCATTCAAAAACCGCAAGTAGGCATCCTAAATCCGCTTAAACAAGAGCCAAATCAACTATCTCAAGTGAGTCAAGATCAAAATCAAGAACAAATTTGGCGAGATCAAATTGCGAAACTTTCCAAAATAGTTGAGGCATTGCGCCAAGGGAAATCTCCACCACCATTACCCTCATCATTCCTTGGTTTAGGGCTTCCCCCTTTACCTAACACCAATCAATCCACCCAAATCAATCCACTTAATGTCAATCAAACCATCACGTCAAATCCTTCGAGTATACCATCGACATCACACCAATGGATGGTATCTAATCAAACAACATTGATCCCAAATCAAAATTTGGTCTCTCAAGGACCTATCACCTCGGTCATTCCAACCATCACTATCCCTTCAATCATTCCAAACGCCACTATCACACCCATCACATCTCAACCTCTCACTACCATGATCGCTCCGAGCATATCTCAAACACTTGTCACTACATCCAACATGATTCTAAATCCACCACCACCCCCACCACCACCAACTTCCACCACATCAATCCAATACAACGCGACATTACAAGCTGCTTTTCAAAAGGGATTCCAAAAATATCTAGCCATGCAACAAGCAACACAAGCTCAACAAGTGAAACAATCCTCTCAAGTTTCCCAAGCCTCTCAAGCTACCCAACCAACACGAGCACAAACACAAAAGATGACAACTATTGAAAACAAGGATCAAGATCGATCCATCACTGAGCACACGTTTACTTCATCCAATGATCAAATCGACATATGTCGAGAGTCACTTTTGAATCACGATCAAAATCCACCAACAAAACTCGACAATGAGCCAATTCAAGAAATATCAACATCACTTGACTCTATGGTCGAAGACATTCACAATCTCTCCACCGCAATTGTCGAAAACAATGATCAAAACCTCTCCATCGAGGAGCACATTGAAGATATATCTACACAATCCGATGATCAACTCACCATACATCAAGAGCCACTTTTTAGTGATCTCTTTCAAGGAGTGTTAGGATTATTTGATCCAATTGACATAATGTACAATCAGTTCACCTATGATCATGTTGAAAATGTCTCTACATCGCCTTACGAGTTAGAGGACATATCTCAAGAATTTATTCCAAAGCATTATCAAAATCTTTCACCAAAGTCTAGCAATGGTCCCTTTCAAAACATGTTGATCCCCTTTGACCGCATGGTTATAGATACTGAAAGAACCTTGAACTCGACACTTGCAGATATTGAACCACTTACCATGTACAATGATGACATCCAAGAACCATTTATAAGCAATCCATCCTTTGGAACTGACCCATGTCGAGAACTTGATCCAAAGCATGTCAAAAGCAACTCTGAAATTAATCAAGATCAAGAATTTGTATCTTCAAGATACTATAATAATCTAATGAACACTCTCTTATCCATGCAAGATGATCATATCCATGTAGCACATACTCCTCCATCTACCCATGAGATGCTTTCTACAGATGGGCACGTAGATGATCTTCATCTAGAACAAGATTTTGTTACACAAAAAGAGAAGATTCTTAACTCCTACAATCAAACGGAGTTGTCAACTTCAGGATCGAATATGTCCCAAACTCAGATTGAGGACATCATGAATAAAGATATCCATCATTATCCGCTCAAGGAGACAAGTCAAATAGAACAGGATATTCTAGAGTTAGCAGAGCAGCAAATGGAAATAACGTCACCTACGGTGGTCATGTATCAGAGAATTCATTCTAAACAAAAGCTCTCAGAATAGGCAGAATCAAAGCATGAAGGTACTTCTACCATATTGGGGGCAACTTCGTCTCAAGCAAACATCAACATAGGGGGCACGAAGAGTCCTTGTGATGAAATTAGTGTCAATACTACAACCAGCCATGCCATGAATCTTCATCCACCCATTACCCCATCCATGAATTGGGACCAATGTCAAAAGAAAGAATTGAATCAAAGAACGAAGAATGCTATCAAAGCAAAAGAAGCAAAGCATAATGGACAAATCAAATACATATGGATACCAAAGAATACAAAGAAAGATCATCCCTATCACACTCCATTAGTCAAAGAAACTGTGGGGAAAACTAAAAGAGGGAAAGGTATCCATCAAAGATGTCCGCAAAATCAAAAGCAGGCTTTTCAAGCGACATACAAAGTGTATCAAGCAGTTGGTCCTAATTCCACGCACACTTCCGTATCCACCCATCATTGCTCATCTTCCCAAGTTTGGAGAGTCAAAGGTTCCAAACTGTCAACCAATCCATCTCTTATCCCTAAATGCACTCCATCCATGCCTCCCACACATGATATCCAATTCTCATATTGACCATGTATTGTTCGACCCTTCATCATAAGGATTCAGAAGGCACTTTATCGCGATGTATGCACAGAGACAGAGTCAACTCCGGTATCAACGAAGCAGATCAAGAATCCCAAAAGTTGCATTCAAGTGCACGTATCTTAGCAAAAAAATTCCTTCCGGAGGATTATCGATGGCACATTATGACGTGGGGTATCTACGCAACACCACCGGTGGTTCAACATGAATCTTCAAAAATCAAAAATCAAAAGCAAAAAATCCAAAAAATTAGAAAAAGGATTGAAAAAATAAAGATAAAAATTGTCCTCTAGTGAAAAACCACTACGGTGGCACTTTGGGCAAGACCATGATGAAAACCTGGCAAACAGGCATCATGTGTGGAATCGAGCATCTATGTGCGCCAGCTTAGTTGAAAGCATCTCATCCCATCCATAATAAATTGAGCATTCCATCCATCTTATCCATAATAAATCCATCCATCCATGAACCATTTATCCAATACATTCACATATATCTGCGTCCATCATGCAAGTTATCTTGATCTTGATGACATTTTGGGGCACACTCTACACTTGCTTACGGTAAAACATCTTGACATGGGTCATTTTCATCAATCCTATCCTATGCAGCATTATTTGAGCCATGAAGCGTTATCCAAATGAGCATTCCTTTATCTAAGCACCTTATCTTATCGCAAGATAATCCTTGGCATCCTTTTGCATGCTTACCATATCCATCCAGCCATACACTTATCTGAGCATCCATCCATCACATTCCATACATTGCTAGACACTGGGGGCAGATATTTACATCTTGCTTCAAGAGTAAATCTTGATATGTATCCTTCGACTTATGTGGTGATCTGAACATTGGCAAACATGAAACAAAATTAGTCAAAGCATCTGCAATCTAGAATCCAAATCACTAGCCCATGGCATATTTTGACGAGAAAACATTCCTTATCAGTCTTCATCTTTCATCAAACATCAATCGATATCAGTCATATCTACGCTGCATGTCAAATGTCACATCAAATCATCCAAACATCTTTTGTTCAAAAACAAGCTTCATCAAACATGATCAATCAAATCCAATCAAAAAATCATCATCTCGGGATATCCTTGTGTTGCTTAACACTATCCTTGCATTGTCGTGTGTCCTCGACAATGTTATCATTATCAATCCTGATCAATCCAGTCCTTGCATTGTTGTGTATCCTCAACAATGTTATCATCATCAATCCCATCAAATCCTTGTGTTGCATAACACTATCATTACATTGTTGTGTATCCTCAACAATGTTATCATCATCATCAATCCATCAATCTGATCAATCCACCTTAGCTTGGTTTTCAAAAAAATCCCAAACAAAGCACTGATATCATTACACATCCATATCAAAATCACAAAATCATGCGAAAATCCAAAAACATCCAAAAATCATATCAAAACCAAAACATCCAAAACATCAAAACATTGAACCAACTACGCCGCTCTCGAAGCAATGTAGGCAAGGCTAATCTTTGATCAGCCCCCGAGATATCAAAATCCAAAAACATTCAAAAAAACATCAAAATCCAAAAACATTCGAAAAACATCAAAATCGAAAAACATAAGAAAATAGAAAAATCAAAAACATCGCAAAATCCAAAAACACCAAAAACAGCCTCAAAACATTCCAAAAACGTCAAAAACATCCAAATATTTGAAAAATCCACCCATCCCATTTCACTTTCACTCGAAATAATCAAACATCCATAATAAACTGATCGCCATCTTCATCCTTTGGCAACGCAAACAGAAACAAGCGCAACAGTCAGCAAAAGCAAACTTCAATCGTAAAATCAAAATCGAAGCAACAAATCTTTAAAACAAAATCAAAGTCTCGATCATTTTCAAACATGTCAGTCAACTTTATATCATTAGCCTATCAATCAACTTATCAAACCCATCATCATCCTGTACAATGCATGTCCTAGGATATATCGTTCTAACAATGGGCATCATTTATGGATATCACCCTAGATTCTTATTCTATCAAAACAAATCCCTTTGGCTAGAGGTATGAAGAACATTGGCTTGTTTGTGTACTTGATCTTTTCTCTTGGTTTATCTTATTGTGCTCATTCCAAGGACCTCTCGATGATATCCGAACGAAGGATTTAGAGAGATAGGAATGGGGCAACGATCATTATTATTTTGTCTGCTGTGCTTGTTGGACGCTCTTGTAATATAACTTGGCGAATACTTGCTTTGTTAGGTACCTAGCAAGGTTTCCGATGTCAAGTGTGAACAAGAATACTCCTATCTACTTGTCGAGTCAAAGTCCATCACACTAAGTACAACGCCATCCTGGTCCTTCATACCTTGATGCATCGCGGCTTAGGCATGTTATCAAACATAAAGTAAGTGACCCTTTGAAAATCCCAATCCTTGATAATAAAATCATCATCATTTAACATCATCATCACCTCATTTCCGTGCTAACATCATCATCACCAATGCATCCATCATGCATCCATCATGCATCCATGAAACTGTCAGCATACCACATATCATTCATATCATACATCATAGGAAACATCGATCATTTCACATGAATTGCATATCATCATCATAATATAGATCCGTTAGTCTAAGCATATCATAAATCATCCATAGCATATCACATCATCCATCTCATCCGTCTCACATCATATCATCATTTAAGTTATTTAGAATAATATAGATTTGTTATTCAAAGCATCTTGAAATCATCTCATTTGCATCGTCGTCCATAACCACCCATTTTGAACCTCTTTATCGCGAGATCGACCCTCAAATCGAATCTTTTCGCTCGATCTCTCGAGGGGGCAATGTACCAGTGTACTTCTTTCCATTGGGGCATCCGAAAAATCATGAAATTTTTAAATTTCGATTGCGGCAAGTTATTCTTTGAACCAACGTAACAAGTACATTGCTTCAAAGAGGGGCAAAATGTAGACATGCAAAATTCACATTATGCATTCGATCGGATTCGGTCAAATTAGATGTCGCATTAGGACCATTCATCAATTAATCAAGTGCATTTTCATCCATTCATTTATCAAATAAGCATTATCATTCAACCTTCATCTTGCATCATCCACTTAATTAAATAAATCAGGAATCCATTTAAATCAAATCTTAAATTATATTCCATCATTTTCTAATTCAAATAAATCAAATATCAAAGTCCAAAATGTCAACTCACCTAATCAGCATTAAATCAGCATAATCATCATCTAATCCTAATCTAATGCTAATCCCATCCCACTTGCATTATCTAGATCTAGCCACTTGCACAATAAATCAATTTTATTGATTTATTAAAACACTCATTTTCCCTCAACATGACAAGTCAAACATGGCATTTATTGCTCTTTTTCTTGTCCCTCTCAAAATTTATTGCAAATTTGAATTCAAATTTTCCCTCTCATGGGCACTCTTCCCAAATCTTGCACATACATCAACCAATCACATGATGACAAGTGTCCTCCTATCATTGGTCCAATCTTAGTCCCACATTGGTCCCTCTTCAACACTTAGCATTTTGAAAATCCTTAAATAGGTGCTTCATCCTCAAGCAAATCCTCCACAATTTTATGCAAGGTTACTCTCTTCATTTGAGATTTGATCTTGTTCATCATCATTCCACCATCTTCATAGCATTTCATCATCTTGAGCTTTTTATCAAGGATTGGGAAAGGGTCACTAGCACATGTGACACCAATCCAATATGAGATAGAGTTGGATTCTTGCTTCTTTGTGCTTTCACTTAGTTTTGGATTGCATTATGAAGCATGATTCAATATTTCATATGGATTCTATATCTATTTGCTTGATTTAACTAACAATACTCATGCTTGTTTGTTTTTGAGCAAAATGCAGATTTAGGGTCTACATTAGGTCTTTTTAACAGTTTTACTGTGTTCACTATTTTTTGGTCATACGGACGCCAACGTGCTCGAGAGATGCCAACACACTGTGCTGATGTCCTAGAACTGCATTGTTGTTCTTAGACAGAGAGCTATCTGAGGCATAGGACCAACTCCAAAAAAACCATCTCACCTAGCACAAACTAAAGTTAGGGTCTACAAAGTGATCGAAGGACATTACAGTCCTCATCATTCTTATCCCTCATTTCGAACACCCCTTTAGAGTGAGGTAATTTAGGGAAGCCTTCCACTCTTGGCTCTCCATGACCTGGGGCCTTGACGTCATTGGTCCCCCTCTCTTATAGATATAAGGGTAGAATGTATGTACCTGACGTAAAGGAATTAAGAAATCTAGTATGGATGGAAATACATGAAGCACCGTACTCTAGACATCCTGGAGTGACAAAAATTATGGCTGATATAAAACCATTATAATTTTGGAAGGGAATGAAGGGAGATATCATTAGTTTTCTGGCTAGGTGTCTTGAGTGTCAAAGGGTGAAAGTTGAGCATCATCATCTTGTGGGCTTGTTATACCCATACAATATACCAGAGAGGAAGTGGCAAGTCATAAGTATGGAATTTGTGCAAGGATTTCCTATGTCAGGGAATAAGCACAATACCATTCTGGTGGTAGTAGATAAGCTTACAAAGGTAGCACATTTTATACCTTGGGATAATCATGTAATTGATTGGACTACTTTACAGGTATGAGACCTTGGAGTAGTAACTCTCAAGCCCGTCAAGGTGCTAGGAACACATAAGCTACGCTTGCGTAATAGAGAGGTATTGCAATGCAAATTCCAATGGGACCAGTACGCAAAGGACACAGCTACTTGGGAGGACTATGCAGAAATTCAACAAAAATTTCCTTATATTCTTAATGCTTTTGAGAATGTTTCAACAATGTGATGTTAGTTGTTATGTTTTACTAATACCAAAGGTCATCGGGGATGATGATTCATAAGGGGGGGAGTATGTTACACCCCAGTTGTGTAGTTACTATTTACTATTACTACATAGGGTAAACATGAATGTAATGTGAATTCTAGAGATGAATAAATTATGCTTGTACCTTGTTATCAATATGAATATTATCTCATTTGATATTACCTCTGTTGATGTTATTCATGGTGAAATACTACATATAAGTGAATGAAAGGTTATTGAATTATTATTATTCTAACTTTGGAGATGTTTATTTATACTACATATGTTATGAACAATTGATTGTCGTGTGCATGTGTTATTGGATGCAGGTATGTGTTCCATTCCTCCAGGCGGAGGGGAAGTGTCACTTGGGAGAAGATCTTGGTTGGGTAACCGGTAAAAGTAAACTACCTGAGCATAAACACACCCCACATTAAAATGATTGAGCTGAGTCATTTTGTGGGTAATAGGTAAGTCATCCTTAGCTAATATGTCTACATTTGAGAGTCTTGTTTACTATTGCATGCATTATTGGGTGATGTTATCTATTTGAGCTTTTGAGATCTTTCTTGTGCTATTACGATTATATTGACAAATGGGATGTACGTGGAAGTATGTTTATATAAATGCACATGCATGTCAATGGGATCTAGTGACATGTATATGCATATGTATAAATGTACCACATGTAAACACTTATCAATATGATGGTAATCATATATGGCTTTATGTGAAACGAATGTGAATATATATATATATATGTGTGTGTGTGTGTATAGTATATACACGTATCCATATGTATATTTATACCAATGCATGTGTACGTTGGCGAATGGACACGCTCATACGGATGCATCGATATAGATATACCTACACATACGTGTACATATAGGCATATACATTTACACACACACACACACACACACACATATATGCATATATTCAATAAAATGTGTTTATTATGTACTATCTTGCATTTATTCATATATATTTATATATATAAATGTCAAATGTATGCTTACATTATAGGCTTACGATATATATAAATATATATAAATATATGTAAATATATATATTAATGGTTATATATATACATATATATATATACATACATATATATACATATATATATATATATACATACATATATATATACATATATATAAATACATGTTAGTATTTAAATATCTATATATATGAATATGATATTATATATATATATATATTAAACATATTATATATGTTAATTAGAATTGACTATCTCTTATTTATTGAAGCCGATTTATAAGGTTGTTTTGTAGTCGATGGAGACTATGAAATGGAGGTTGATATTGACTATGTCAATGGATGTCAATTTAATAACTTATGACTATTAATGCAAATTGATTATCATAATGAATGGCACACAGTATAAGTCATTGCATAACATTTGATATTGTTGTCTATTATTATATGTTGACTTGGTCGACGCCTTAAGAGAGACCAAGCTTGACTTTATCTTAAGTATTAAACTGTTCAAAGTCAATTCATTCACCAGATGGGTCGATAGAAACTTGCTGTCATGAAATGGAAGTTGACTAAGTTTAACCGCACCAAATATGAAGGAATTAGAATTGGGAATGGCAACACCTTTGAGTTTGATTTGTTGTACATGTCTTCTCATTGTAACTATTCAAATTGCGCATATGCTGATTGAGTTAGTCTTCAGATTGCTATCACAAAACAAGTCGACCTGTAGGTGAATAAGTTGAGTATTAGATTGAGAATTTGCCACCTTTCTGACAAGTTTCATGTGTTGCTTTATGTTAGCTCTCAAAAATGCAGGCTGAATGCCTCAAGAGGCTGCCAATCTCTTGATACACTTTAGGGTAACAGACAAGGTCAAGAGAACTCAACCTTCTACTCTTTAGGTGTTGCTAAACCTTGGGTGGGTGTACCTCTCTGAATTAAGCAGACTTATGTTTATATCTCTTACAACAATTTGTTCACAATGGCAAATAGAGGTGAACAAATGAAACCAATTTTGAAAGTAGTAGCAATATTCTGATATAAATCCTAAAATGTTCAACTAACATATGTAAATAAATTGAATGAATTCAAAATGATTAAGTGCAAAGACTAGTGCCTTATTGGGTATGCGGAGTCAAATGAGATCAAGATGAGCAACACTTCTCTGGAGAAACTCAAATTATCTGGCATATATTATGTTTACAACTTGTATAAACATGCAAAATGTGATTACAAAGCTCTACTTGAATAATCCAAATGATTCTCTCTGATTACTGTGATTAACTAAAAGGATTTAATATTTGCTTGAAAGAACCAATCAATCAATCACACAGATACATCGAATGTGCACTGATGAATTATATATAAACTTGTCATATCAATTCAAACAACCAGAAAGCTTCAATCTTGGAGACAGCTTAGCAATACTTTCATTAGATTCAACAAATAATTGACACCAGAGAAATGCAGCAACATCAACTAATTTTCATAAATACCTCCATTATGAAATCATGCAATAATAGTCTCTGATCTGATAATTTTATTCCACTGTATCTACTTGTTGTGTATCAAATATCTAATAACTGGTGATTTTTTACCATTAAAAAATGCCTATTTATACACCAGCATCAGAAAAATATATCATATTGAGATCCCATGTCGGCCTTCCACAGAATTCGGGCTCCTATCATGTCGGCCTGCAACGGTATTTTAACATCCACATGTCGGTCACAGTATTTGAATTTCAGTTAATCTCAATGAAACAGTCGGCGAGACAATCCAATAGGTATGCCGAAGGAAATTCAATCGCTACAGTCGTCCCGTGCTTTATTCGCTTTCGCTGTGACTTATCTGAGTCGGGGAGATATCTTGTAGATCACTTTATGTTTCCCCAAGAGTTCTTTTACCTTTCGCATGTCGTTGTGACTTAATGGTATCGGAGAGACCTCTTGCAGATTTCATTTTGTTTCACCGAAAGTCTTTATCCATTATGAGTCGCTGAGACAAGATCATACTCTCGCCGACAAGGTCCTTCATTGTTTTCCATCGGCGAGACCGAAGGTCACTCGCCGAGACCTCTTATCGAGAACCTTAACTCATACCGATATCGCATCCCTTTATGCTATTGGTCGGTGAGACACAACTAACCTCTCACCGAAAGCCATTTGAGAGAAACCTTTTATGCTCCATCGGTGAGACATATAGACTTCACTGTGACCACTCACCGAAGACCCTTATGTTTGGCCGAAGCGAAACCCCATATGCGATGTCGGTGAGACCGAAGGTCACTCGTCGAGACCTCATCCCGATAGCTCAAACTCTTACCAATAGGTGCATCCTTCCGCCACCGATCAGTGAGACAATGTGAAGTCGCTATGACTTACTCCGAAGAAAAAATCTCTCACCGACGAGCCTCTTGTGTAATATCGGCGAGACCGAAGGTCACTCGCTAAGACGTTACCTCGAAGAAAATCTTTTGCCGATATGTATATGCATCCGCCACCGGTCGGCAAGACTAGGTGAGTTCGCCAAGACGCTTCATTGAAGGAAAAACTCTCACCGACGCATCTCCATATACCGGTCAGCGAGACAAAAGGCACTCGGTGAGACAATATACCAAAGACCAAACTCCCACCGATAGGTTCCTCCACGGTCGTCGAAACCACGTGAATTCATGCCGATAGAATCCTATAGGTGAATGTTGATCGCTGTAACAATGAACAAGTCCTGCCGATCACCTACATCAAACATATGTTAACACAAAAGCATCATGGGTCAGGGAGACCTAGATAGACTTATGCCGATATGGACCACAACGTGAAAAATGCATGACCCGATGGATTTTATGGGGCTATATGGGAAAAATGTAAGAAAAATGCCATGATGGAGGGCCCTGTGCATATGATGATAATTATTTTGGAAACTCAGGGGGATGAAAAATATGTAAAAATCATCATATTTTTACTGTTCCAACAGTGGCTCTATCTGGGGATGAATGATAGTGAGATCATTGCAAGGATCCAGAGCTTTGGGTGAGCAGACCAGACACAAAATGAACCAGTAAGCATAGTGGAAGTGAATGCAAAGTGAAGGAAAGTGAATGCAAAATGGAGAGGACCAGAATCCTAAAATACTGTGCATGGAAAAGAATTTTAAAGAGGACCGTCAAGAGTTGTCCATGCACTGGCAACCCTTAATCCTCTGTGTTGCTCAAGAGAAAAAATGCTTCAGAAATTGCCCATGAACATGCAATTCCTGATCTTCGCTAGCCATATTCTATAGATAGTATGAATCTTCACCTCTCTTCCCAATAATAACAAAAGGTCCCAACCACAAAGCTTCAAATTTACCATGCTTGCCCTTCTCCTGACATCTTGCGTTCCACATCAACACCAAGTCATTTTCTTCAAATTTTCTATCCTTTTCCTTCTTGTCAAACAGATACTTCATCTGTGTTTGTAACTTCATGTTTTGATTTTGGGAAACTCTCCTTATTTCATCAAGTTCAACTAGTTGCTCCAATCTTTCCTCCATAGGTTCAGGAACATCCAAATCCTCCTGAAGGAAAAACCTGTAGACTAGCAACAAATTCTACAAAGGCATCCTGGCCTGTACTCCATATACCAATTCAAATGGGGATTTTCCAATTGCTTTCTTCACAGTAATCCTGTCAGCCCACACAACCAGTTTTAATTTTGAATCCCAATCTTTCTTATTATGACTCAACATCCTCCTTATAATCTTCAAAAGACTCTTATTGCTAGACTCTGCTTGACCATTAGATTGTGGATGGTAAGGAGCTGCATAAGAAATAGTAATGCCATATGTGTCATAGAAGCTTTTAAATTCATCTGACCTAAAACACATCCCATTATCTGTGATTAACCTCAGTGGTGTACCAAATCTGGTGATAATGTTGTCCATCAAGAAATTTGTCACCACTTTTGCTTGTAGCTTGTTTAGTTGGGATTGCTTCTACCCATTTGGTAAAATAATCAGTGGCAACCAGTATCCACTTGTATCCTCCACTTGATTTTTCCTGTATCTCTCCAATGAAATCAATTCCCCATTGATGAAAAGGGGCATCAGCCTGCAAGGGTCAGAGTGGCAAGGCTCCTTGATATTTCAGCTTTCTAGAGAACTTCTGGCAAGCTTCACATTTTCTTACATGTGTGAAAGAATCATTAAAAACCTTAGGACAATAGTAACCTGCCCTGAGAATTTTGTGTATAGTTGTTTTTGCTGAATAATGTCCTCCACAAACTCCTTCATGCATTTCACTTAGAACATGCTTGGCCTGAGACTCATCCAAACACAATAATAGTATACCATCCCTATTCTTCCAAAATAGATCTCCATCCATGAAAACATATTTAGATGCCTGCAACTTTAGAGTTCTTTTCTGGCTGTCACTCAATCCCTCTGGACATTTCATGTACCTAAGGTAATACATGATATCAGTATACCAAGGAGTGTGCTCGATGCTAACAATTGCAGTCCCTTCTTCTACATTACAAACTTAATTTGCTTCAATATTTGATTCTTCCATCAACCTAGTCAAGCCTTGACCTCTTACTAATTTGGTAATCTGTATCTCCATGTCAAACTCTTGGATCTTGTTAATCCATTTGCATCTTTTTCCTATAACTTCAGATTGTGTTAGAATATCCTTGACAGCTGCATGAGGGACATAATCAATCACCTTTGCTCCAACAAGATATGGTCTGAATGCCTTTGTGGCCTTTACCAATGCAAACGCCTGTTTTTCCATTATATCATACTTCAATTCAGACCCTTGTAATGACTTACTGAAGAAAGACACAGGCTGCTCATGACCATCCTCATTCTTCTGTAACATAACAACAACAATTGTGTGCATTGAAGCAAATGAAAATATCTGAAAAGGCTTTGCAAAATCTAGAGATTTAAGGACAAGAGCCTCCTTGATGGCCCTTTTGATAGATATAAAAGCTTCCAAGGCTTCTGCAGTCCATTCCATTTTCTGTCCTTTCTTCAACATTTTTGATATGGGTTTAATAATCTTAGCAAAGTTAGAAACAAATCTCCTAACGAAATTAATCTGTCCAAAGAATGATTGTATAGCCTTAACAGTTTTTGGAACAAGAATTTTATTAATAGCTTCAACCCTCTTAGGATCTATCCTAATTCCTTCTTTTCAAACAATATGCCCTTAAAGCTTACCTTCTGTGACTGCAAAATGACACTTCTTTGGATTTAAGCTAATACCATATTCCAAGGCTTTATTAAATACCTTATCCAGATGTTGTACATGATCTTCAGCCCTCTTTGAATAAGTAGTCAGATCATCCTGGTACACCACCATGATAGCATTGATCAAATCTGCAAATGCCACGTCCATAGCTCTTTGGAAGGTCACTCCTGCATTAGTGAGACCAAATGGCATTCTTATGTACACATACATTCCCCAAGGAGTTGTAAATGTTGTCTTATATTGCTCAGATTCTTTGACTTTAACCTGGTTATACCCTGAAAACCCATCCATCATAGACAACAGCTCACACCCTGTCACCTTGTGCAATATAGCCTCCATATTGGGTAGAGGATAATTGTCCTTGAGAGATGCCATATTCAAATTCCTGAAGTCCACACATAATCTGATGTCTCCATTTTTCTTCCTCACAGGGACCAAATTTGAGACCCATGTTGAGTGCCTGATTGGTTTGATGATTCCCCTATCTCTGAGCTTTGTCAACTCTTCTTGCATTTTAGGCTCCAATATTGGATTTATGGGTCTTTGCTTTTGTCTGAATGGCTTAGCATCTGGCTTCAATGGTATTTCATGCTCAAACAAATCTTCCCTGTATGCTTTTAGATCTTCATAAGACCAAGAAAAGACGTGTTTACACCTTCTCAACAACTCTATCAACATTCTTCTAATTGTAGGGCTTATCTTCTTTCCTATGTACACCTTTCTTGGTGCTATCTCAGTCCCCAAGTTAATTTCTTCAATATCTTCTCTTCTAACTGGTATTTGCTTCATGAGGGACCAATCATTTCCATCATACAGCCTCTCCAATGCCACCAAGCCCTTAGGAAGCTTATTTGTTTTGAGCTGTAAGATCTCCTTGCCAAACACTGTTTGCTTCCCATCCACTTCCTCAACAAAAGCATTGAAGTCAATTTCATGGGCTTCATATTGATCTATACAATTGAGGAATTTCAAAAGGTCAGTATCATCATTGAAGACTTGCCAACTATAAATGTTATCAAGAACAACAAGCCTTGTCTTAAATTCAATCTGTGATACCCCAGCCAATGTGATATCATCTCTTTTCAGCGCCACATTTGCCAAAAAATCAGCCATTATGTTCTTTGATATGTCAATCCACTCAATTGAAAATGCATCAAACAACTCAATTGTGTCCCATACAACATTCCTATATTGTTTCAATCTTTTGTGCTTTGCTGCATACTTCGATTTAATTCTTGAAACAACCAGCTCAGAATTGCCCAGAACAGCCAGTAGCTTGATTTTATGTTTCACAGCTATGTTCAAACCTATCAACAAGGCTTCATACTCTACCACATTGTTTGTACATTCAAATGCTAATAGAAATGAATATTTAAATGTAATACCTTCAGGTGAAACAAAAAAAATCTCAGCGCCATTACCTTCTTGGCTGCATGCTCCATCAAAATACATCTTCCACACTTCATTGCGGCTTTGTGCCACATGCTTCTCAATTGGATCACTATTGGTTAATTCTGGCTGGGTTGATTCAATCTTAAAACTTCCAAGATCAACATCACAAAAACAATTGATCTGATCTTGTGGTACACAGTCAACAAGCTGGTTCATTTTGGGCTCTCTATACAATTTGACTTCCTGACCATTCACTGGAATTGTAGCATAAGACAGATCAAATTGAACATTTCCTCCAACTGCTGCTGTCCATTGTCTTGACAAAAGCATACCAAACTGCGGAGGAGTATCAATCACTGTTATATCTATATTATATGCCACCTGTGGATAAGTAGCCAGTTTGAATTCAACACCTCTCATAATGCCTACCACAGGAACAGGTCGGTTATCCATTGCATAGCACTTCCCTTCACATGTATCAACCCACATGCCAAGCTGCTTCATAACTCCTACTGGCATGATATTTATAGCAGCACCAGAGTCTATCATGCAATTTCTCAACAATTTGTTATTTATGAGTAATGTAGTGAAAAAATATCAACTTGTGGGGGAGTTGCTAACACATCACTCAAACAGACTTCTGGGATATTTACTTTCTCTTGCCTATTGACTACTTTAATAGCTACTCTATTTTCAGAATTCACATGTTTTTCATTTCCATTTGTTATCAATTGAACAGCACTATCTCTTTATTCCTTAATTTTCATCATTTCAAGTAGTGGAACAGACATTTTTACCTGGGATAACGCCTGAGTGAAGTCAAAAGAAGAGCCCTCCACCTTAACAATCTTTTTCTGCTCCAATGTTTCTCCTTTGTTTTCTTCCTTCTCTCTTTTACTAGGCTAATCAGGCTTTTGTATATCTTTGTGTAATTCCTTCACTTCCTCCTTTTGGACAGGCTTTTGTTCACTTTTATCATGTTGTTTATTTTCTGATTTCTTCACAGTTCCTTGTGTCACCTTCTGATCCTTCATAAAGATTCCCCTAGGGACACCGTCCTCCTCATTTACTGTTCTATTTCTCAACCAGTATTTACTCTTTACTTCTTCAACCGCAGCAACAGTTAGCTTCTCTATCTCCTCTTCAGTGAATCTTCTCATGCTACATTGAGTAGGCGCCTCAACAGAATGTGACTCTATATAATCTTCTTCAGAATTAGAAAGAACCTGTTGTTCAACCATATGAACATTGTATTTCTGATTTGAAACATCATACTCATAACCTTCATCCTCTGAAGATGAGTACCTCTCTTCCACATGGTGAAAAGTGTTTGAAGTCAAATACACTTTGTGGTCTTTGTGGTCTTCTCCATTATTTTCCATCAACATTCCCTCCTCTTGCATCCTTTGAGCTACAACACAATAGTCTGGGGAATGTGGCTTATCACAAGCTTCACAAAATTAATTGTTACTCACCATATAGGTTCCCTTCTTGCTCAATGGATCAAGAGTCTCTTTGTTTCTTGGCCTAGCTGTTATAGGTTTTCCATCCTTACAGTATGTATTATATGGCATGTCATGCAACCTCAGTCTTTCATTTCTATATGTGCTTTCCTGTCTGTACTGATAATTATTGCTTTGCTGAGGAGCCATAGGATTATATCTTTTATTGAGTATACCTACAGCCTTCCTGTTGTTTTCAATTGTCAGTGCTATCTTCTGAGCTTCAACCAGATCTCTTGGAACCCCATTTCTAGTTCATACCCTGTTTTAGGATCAAATGCATTTAAATAAACACTCAATGCTATAGAATCTGGCAACCTTGATCCAGGAGGTACTTTAGTCTGCAACTTGTTGAATCTTCGGTTGAAATCTTAAATTGAATCATTCTGATTTTTCTGAATTCGCATCAATTCATGAAGAGCTGTATCTGGTGCATTTAGATTCCCATATTGCTCAAGAAACTGGTCCTGGAATATTTGGAGAGAATTAATTGAGAGTGCTGGCAAGCTATTAAACCAATCCCTAGCATCTTCAAGAAGTGACATCATAAATAGCCTCATATGTAAGTCTTCATATGGCACACCTATGTCTTGGATGAACACATTAAAATTCCTTAAATGTTCTTCAACAGTAATTGCAATACTCCCTATAAACTTAGGTACCAGACTTCTCCAGCTACCATCCATAGGGTAAGGGTATAGATGAAACCCTATCAAATCAAACTGTCTGATCATTGCTGTATATTGGTGAGGGGGAGGAAAAGGTGGGTACTGATATTGGTTCATAGGATTGTTATATTGTGCATTATGTTGTGGGACAAAAGGCTGACCATGAGGTGGTTGCATATTTGTATGCTATGTGGGAACATGAGGTGGATGATTTGGCTGATTATAGTGATTTCCTATCTGATGGTGAGGAGACACAAGTGGATCAGAAGGCCCTGCACTATGATTAACCTGCTTATGAGGTGGTACATACTTTGGGGGGTAATCAACTATCTGAGAAGTAATTTGAGTTTTTAGCAATGCAGCCCTTAGTTCCTCTATCTCTTTCCTTTGTGATTCAAACTGTGATTTTACTTCCTCAGGAAGCTCATGATTAACAAAGTCATCTAGTTACCTTCCATCTTCTTATCATATTCATGCTGAATTCTGATTCGTTCAGCCTCCAGTTTAGCTCTAAACTCGGCCTGTTTCTGAGGATCAAGAAAAGAGAAAGGATTTCTTTGATCTTCTGGAGTACAAGGCTCTGCACTCGAATTGTTTCTCCATGTATCATAGCAATCATATGTTTCACAGTGTGCTCTTGATACTTTGTCTTTATCTGTTAGGAACATATCCTCACTTATCCCTTTTCCCTTATCAAGCTTCTCATCTTTGTGTGTCCACTTACTGCTGCCAGCAGGAGCTCAGTATGACCTCCCCTGTATTGAGATCTTCTTCCATTCATGTTTGAATAGCTGCAAAATTTCTGTCAGAGTCGCCACTCACTTTTGTCAAAAAATGAGAAAAAACTTGATGTTTCTTATTCCCAGCGAAGTTTGTATAAAGTTTCTGACTCTATGATTAAAGCCTTGATTCTGAATGTATCCCTAGCAGAGTCGCCAATTTGTTAGCTCTCAAAAACGCAAGTTGAATGCCTCAAGAGGCTGCCAATCTGTTGATACGCTTTAGGGTAATAGACAAGGTCAAGAGAACTCAACCTTCTACTCTTTAGGTGCTGCTAAACCTTGGGTGGGTGTACCTCTCTGAATTAAGCAGAATTATGTTTATATCTCTTACAACAATTTGTTCACAATGGCAAATAGAGGTGAACAAATGAAACCAATTTCGAAAGTAGTAGCAATATTTTGATATAAATCCTAAAATGTTCAACTAACATATGTAAATAAATTGAATGAATTCAAAATGATTAAGTGCAGAGACTAGTGCCTTATTGGGTATGCAGAGTCAAATGAGATCAAGATGAGCAACACTTCTCTGGAGAAACTCAAATTATCTGGCATATATTATATTTACAACTTGTATAAACATGCAAAATGTGATTACAAAGCTCTACTTGAATAATCCAAATGATTCTCTCTGATTACTATGATTAACTAAAAGGATTTAATCTTTAGAACCAGTCAATCAATCACACAGATACAACGAATGTGCACTGATGAATTATCTATAAACTTGTCATATCAATTCAAACAACCAGAAAGCTTCAATCTTGGAGACAGCTTAGCAATACTTTCATTAGATTCAACAAATAATTGACACCAGAGAAATGCAGCAACATCAACTGATTTTCATAAATACCTCCATTATGAAATCATGCAATAATAGTCTCTGATCTGATAATTTTATTCCACTATATCTACTTGTTGTGTATCGAATATCTAATAACTGGTATTTTTTACCATTAAAAAATACCTATTTATACACCAGCATCAGAAAAATATATCATATTGAGATCCCATGTCGGCTTTCCACAGAATTCAGACTCCTATCATGTCGGCCTGCAACGGTATTTTAACATCTACATGTTGGCCACAGTATTTGAATTTCAGTTAATCTCAATGAAACAGTCGGCGAGACAATCCATCAGGTATGCTGAAGGCAATTCAATCACTACAGTCGTCCCGTGCTTTATTCGCTTTCGCCATGACTTATCTGAGTTGGGGAGATATCCTATAGATCACTTTATGTTTCCCCGAGAGTTCTTTTACCTTTCACGTGTCGCTGTGACTTAATGGTATCGGAGAGACCTCTTGCATATTTCATTTTGTTTCACCGAAAGTCTTTATCCATTCTGAGTCACTGAGACAAGATCATACTCTCGCCGACAAGGTCCTTCATTGTTTTCCATCGGTGAGACCGAAGGTCACTCGCCGAGACCTCTTATCAAGAACCTTAACTCATACCGATATCGCATCCCTTTATGCTATTGGTCGGCGAGACACAACTAACCTCTCACTGAAAGCCATTTGAGAGAAACCTTTTATGCTCCATCGGTGAGACATATAGACTTCACTGTGACCACTCATCGAAGACCCTTATGTTTGGCCAAAGCGAAACCCCATATGAGATGTCGGTGAGACCGAAGGTCACTCGCCGAGACCTCATCTCGATAGCTCCAACTCTTACCGATACGTGCATCCTTCTGCCACCGATCGGTGAGACGATGTGAAGTCACTATGACTTACTCCGAAGAAAAAATCTCTCACCGACAAGCCTCTTGTGTAATATTGGCGAGACCGAAGGTCACTCGCCAAGACGTTACCCTAAAGAAAATATTTTTCCGATATGTATATGCATCCGCCACCGGTCGGCAAGACTAGGTGAGTTCGCCAAGATGCTTCATCGAAGGAAAAAATCTCACCGACGCATCTCCATATACCGGTCGGTGAGATGATATACCGAAGACAAAACTCCCACCGATAGGTTCCTCCACAGTCGCCGAAACCATGTGAATGTCATGCCGATAGAATCCTATAGGTGAATGTCGATCGCTGTAACAATGAGCAAGTCCTGCCGATCACTTGCAGCAAACATATGTTAACACAAAAGCATCACGGGTCGGGGAGACCTAGATAGACTTATGCCGATATGGACCACAACGTAAAAAATGCATGACCCGATGGATTTTATGGGGCTATATGGGCAAAATGTAAGCAAAATGTCATGATGGAGGGCCCTGTGCATATCATAATAATTATTTTGGAAACTAAGGGGGATGAAAAATATGTAAAAAATCATCAGATTTTTACAGTTCCAACACTTTACATGAAGCTTGTTGTCCATTAACATGCCTAAACTGTAGGCTTTGAGGTTGCTTGGTTGCTCTATAAATAGCTGAACCATTTCACTTGAGAGGGACACATTCTTTTCCAAGAGATTATAAATCTTTTGCAGTTCATTATTTTTGAGTTATTACCAACCATTCTTGTCTTATTTTATGAGTGAGATACAGAGATTGTTCTATTGTGAGTAAGAGGTAACATTGCTGTCAAGAGAAGTAAGCTATCAATAAGTGAGATAGAGTTGTTTGTGAGCAGCTAAATATCAAGCTAATTGTTGTTGGAGAGGGCTGCATTGTTGTCTTTATTTTGGATAAGCGATAATAGACATGAGGATCCCTTCTTCTTTGTTATTTTACTTTGAATGATGTGTCTTGTATGCATGGTTGAGATGTCTTTTCTAGTATATGCTTTAGAGAATTTAGATTGTTTGAAAAGGAAAGTTGAAGCTCTTATGTTGTTTACATATTATGTTTTTAAGTACTCCATAGTAGGACATGGGTGTTTATCATAGGTATTATATACTAGGTATTATTGAACATGAAAAGCACATATGGTGTATTTAGCTAAGTTATTGATTTAACTAGTAAAGCTTGTATTTTCTCCTAAGAGAGATAATCCAGTATGGGAGGGAGTTTAAAGTACTTACTTGTAAGTAGGGTTATCCAAGTATATAGGTTATCTTTGGAATGATGGACTATCCATAGAAGGAAATACCTAACTTGTGTACTTACTAGTTAAGTAGGTTTATTCCAAGTAGATTAATATGGTTGTAGGTTATCTGGGATGATGGACTATCCATTGAAGGAAATACCTATGCATAGGTTAAGATAGCCTTAAGTCAAATCAGCCCCAAGTAGTTTATGTGATAGATGACTTCATTTGAAGCATTGAATGAGAACACTTTGGCCAAAGCAGTGTGAATGTCCAAGACTCCACTTTAGTTGTGTGACTATCAAGACTACACTGCCAGTTCACCGTGATCTAGTATTATATGCTAGACAGAGATTGTAGGGATACAAGTTCTAGTTATGTAGGACACAACACTATGCTTAGTTGGTTTTCATCATCGGTTACTCTACCAATCTCTTCTTTGAAGGGAAGGGCCAACTATTGAATGATAGATGTGTGGGGGATCGTATTATGATTCTGTGGTTGGAGGAAAAGCACCTAAGTGACGCTTCTCCTCCACAATAGATGATAGAAGAACCAAGATTTGAAAGGATGGATCCTGGACCATCTTACAACTATTTGTTCTAAAGGTATTTGAGCTATGTATGTAAATGTATTCTTTTTACATTGATGTATTTTATGAAATGAAAAGGAATTCATGTTGTATTATGCTAAGCATCTTCATTGGAAATTATTAATAAAGAAAAGAAAAAATTTATTGTAATGGCTTGTTACTTAGTTTATTTACTCATATGGTGAAAAATTTAGAAATTTTTACTTCATTGAAGGGTTATTACATTACTCATATGCCCAAGGTGGTGTATGGGTCCCAGAGGGTCTTTCTAGACAGAGAAAGTGTCAAGGAGTTATGAAATTAAGTTTATTTATTGATATTGTCAGGATTTTGATTGAAATATGACTTGGGATGCACAATATAGGGTCTTAGGGGCCTATTAATGATGATGTAAAGGTCATAAATGCAAGAGGGCCCAAAATTCAATGTGAAAGTGTAAATAAATATACTTTACAACATCAAATTAAGGCAAAATTAGGTCTATTTAGCTTAAAAGGGCCCTAATTCCAATGTGAATGTTACAACACTAGATTAGGTCCATTTAGTTTTCAAGCCTCCTAAATTTAATATGAAGGTGTAAATAAATACACTTTACAACACTAAATTAAAGAAAAGTTAGATTTACTTAGCTTAAAAAGGGCCCAAAACCTAATGTGGATGTGTAAAGCACATCACACCACTAGATCAAGGCGATATCAAGTCCAATTTATCATTAATTATTCCTAGTTTAAGTGTGAAAATGTGAACGATGGCATTTTTCAACACTACAATACTATTGAGAAAGTTGTGGATAACTTGAAAGCTCAACGAGAGTTTTGAAGTTGTGCATTAAGAATTTGGAAGTACAAAAGAATAGAAATAATATATGCATGATTTCAAATTATGTTTTCTTTCTTTTATTATTGGTAATATATATATGAAGTTTTAGATTTAAAAAGATATTAAGAGCTTATATATTGAATATATGTGAAAGAATAGTCTAAATATACAAACCTGTGAATGAAATATTTTAAATTATTTATTTAATTTTGTGTAAGACAACAAAGATAGTATGATTAAAAATAAGAGTTTTTATTACCCTATTGATATAAGTTGAATAGAAATATTCTAATTCACTCATAAAAATAAATAGAAAATCGATATATAGAAAGGTATTATATATATATGGGATAACTTTAGTGGCGAATCTTCACCAATTGGCGAATATTAGATATCGGCCAAGTTGAAATTGGTGAATTAATTGCACCCAACAGGGTGGCCAAATGGCTCGAATTTTATGAATTATTGGTCCAAAGCATGTCCATTCGCCATTGATTTTTTTATGAGGCATATTTAAGTAATAAATTCACCATAACAAACTACATGTTTCAAATGGACCGATTAATATTTTCACCTAGAATCTCGGAAGCATGTAATAAATCACCTACATATTCGCCAATACTATTAAAAAAACAATGTGTATCAGGACCCATTTCCCCAATTAAAATTTATAAATAGTTGCTTATGAGGACCCATTTCGCCAATTAAAATTTACAAACAATTGCTTATGAGGACCCATTTCACGAATTAAAATTTACAAATAGTTGCTTATGAGGACCCATTTCGCCAAAAACATTAAAAAATAATTACATTTGAGGACACGTTTCACCAATTTCCATGACATATCCATGCTAATCGTAGGGCCATAATTGCCTTGAAAATTATAGCGTATCATTGTCTAATCACACAGTATTCGCCAAATTTTTAATATACTATTTAAAATTCATGCAAAATTTGCCAAATATGGATTGATATAAATACAATCAAAACTGTCATATTTATTCTTACACATTTTGTTCAGTTCTGAACTTGTGAGCTCTCAATTCGGAAGTTGGACTTGGAACCTTGAAGTTGATCGTAGTAAAGTTACAAACTTACAACACAGGCATTCCTGCATTAACGAATAGCAAGTTAGTGAAAATCTAAACTTAAAGGTGAGTGATCATTTCTTCATAGTTTTATAAGATTTCTTTCTCTTTTACATTCTTGCTTCAATCTTAAAGATGATATTGAGTAGGGAATGGGATCTATTATCTATATTCTTTGTCCTTCTTAAACAAGAAGACATTTTTTTCCAGCTTTTATTCAAAGTGAGAGATCAATATGTCAAGCAGCAAGTGCAACAAGGGTAAGATTCCTCAGGGTGGTGAAGGGACTGGGAGGCCATTGAAATTCCCAAAACATAGAGTTACTATACAGTCTTACTTTGGAATTGGCAATGCTTCTGATCCATCAGATCAAAATGGAGCTACATCATCAACTCTTCCACCAAATATTAATTAAGAAGGTATTCACAATACCTCACCACCATCAGAAGGTCAAGGTGAGATTTTCATTGAGTTAAATGAGTCAAATGAGGATGGAAATACCACAAAAGATGTTCCAAGGGATACCTTGGTTAGCCAAAGTGAGATAATTGACTTGGATGATGTTGGTAGCAAGAAAAGAAAAGGAAAATCAAAAGTGGGGCGCGAGTGAGAAATGACAAGAAATTTTTAGCTTGATTGGGTGCCAAAGTACCCATTCATTGTAGTAGCAGAGAAAGAAAACAAAGATGATCCTCCAAAAAAATGCAAGTGTTTGATTTGTAGTTGGAAATGTAAAAGAGACAAGAAGTTGTAGCTAAAGCTTAACACTAAAGAAGAACATATCGATAAATTTTATGAAAAAAAATCATAGACAGAAAGGAACAATCAATAGTATGAAGGAAATTAAAGGAAGAATGTCTTCATGTTAAGTATGTCGCAGAATATGAAGAGCATAAGCAAAGAATGTCGAAGCTTGTTGCATGTGGAGGTACAATTGAGGCTCAATTTAGAAAAGTAATGGAAGGAGCACAACTGGAAAAAAATGTTCAGATGACTGTTGTTTTTCATATTTTGTACAAATGGTGTCCTATGACAGACTACCCTGAATATTTTAATTTATTATCTTTTTTGGGTGTTCCGCACTTTCCTAGCGCACATTGGTTAGTAAATGCTAGATGGGAACGGGGAAATTGTCTTGCTACAATGGAAAAGCAATATTTAAAGGAGAAAGTAAAAGATTCAAACTTCATTGCATTATCTTTAGATGAAGTTACTACGGTAGATAATACTTCTTGGGTTTGTATGCATGTGTATAATGTAAAACAACATGTCTGCTAAACTCATGTTCTCTGTGTTCATAAAATGAATGACAATTCAACATTGAAAAATCTATTTGAACTAGTCAGGAAATATTTGAATGAAATTGCAAGTATGGATGACTTGACAATTTCCAAAAAGTTGGTGTGTGTAGGAGCTGATGGAGCTGCAGTAATGCAAGGTCACAGGACCGATGTTTGCACAAAGTTACAAACTACTTGTGCACCATACATGCTTGGAATTCATTGCATGGCCCACATAATAAATTTAGCATTTGGAATTGTAAGCAAGTTTCCTACAGTATCAAAAGTTGAAAATCTAGTCCGCGAGCTCTACACATACTTCTGTCGAAGTCCCAAATGTTTCACAAAATTTCAAAATTTTGTTGAGGGAATAACAACAGAAAACAAGCTTCTCAAGGATGATGATACCGGATGGATCTCCTTGCATGGAACAATGCAACGAGTTTTTTTAGAATATCGATCCTTGATTGGAGTAATGTACAAGCATCACAACATAGTAGACAAAGCTCTTGGCCTCTTACATAGGTTAAGCAATATAGAGACACTCTTGACATTAGCTAGTCTTCTCCCCTTGGTGGATGAAATGAACAATCTTGTGAAGAAAACCCAAGATAGAACTATTTATATTAATGAATATACCAATCTACGTAGAAATACATGCATGGCCCTCGATAATCTATATCTAGATCTAACTTCTAAAAGCCCAATTTTTTTCAATTGGCAGAAAATTATAGATTTGAATCAGCCTGATAATTATTTGCAGTTTAATACAAGCAGGCTCTTGTGTATCTTTGTACGTGGATTTGACATACCAATGTACCATTGTACAATAGTCAGGCAGTTTATCAAAGAAGTACCTATTACAAAGGAATCTTGTAACATTATTATTAAATCTGTTAGTGATAATTTGAAGGAAATTGCAAAATCTCTTTCCTTAGAGATTTATAATAGATTCCCTCAAGAAGAAATACTTGAAGCCATATGTATTGTGTATCCTCAATTTTGGATAGACCGAAATAGCCCAACCTATTTTCATGATAAAGTAAAAATCTTGGTCGAACAGTTTTCAAAAAGTGTAAAATGCAATGAGAAAACAATAGAAGGAATTATAAATGGAGATAAGCTTAGAAAACAATGTAAGAATTTTGCAAGAAGTATGATGGACCAGTTTGATTCCATGGAGAATCCCTTTGAACCGGGATCAATAACAAAGGCTTGGAAAAACTTAGGTTAGAGTGAAATATTGGATTGTTCGATATTAGAATATTTTAAACTTGCTGATTTATGTCAAACATTGATATTGGGGTCAGTGGAGGATGAGAGAGTTTTCAATTTATTGGCATTTTTGAGATCAAAGATAAGAAACAAACTAGACAAGAATTTGGAAAATTGCTTGAGGGTGAAAGGAACTGTGTATAATGTCAAAACCTTTCCTTTTGAAAGGGCACTCACAATCTAGATGTCCATATGCAAAAGAAGAGGGTTGTGAAACACTCCAAACATTCGTAGTTGTGGCACTGGCAATGAGACAAATGACAGTGACACAATGAATGTTGAATTTGAGATGCAGGGTGAACAAAATGAAGACTAGACTCAGAATCAAGAAGACTCTTTTACTTTATCTCAAGTTGAACATTAGTTTGAGGACCCTAACTTGATTTGGGAAATGGAAGTGAATTAGCAACTTTTAGGTATTTATACTGCACTTCATGAATCATTTTCCAAACTATAGTTGATATATTTTATATTGTTTTCCATGAAATTGTGAATCATTGCACTTCATGATATTTTATTTTATATTTCACTTCATGAATCATATTCCAAACTGTGGTTGATGGTATTTTATATTGTATTCCATGAAATTGTGATATTTTATATTTTATATTGTATTCCATGATATTTAATTTGATATGTGATTCTGCATCATTTTTAAAGAACAAGTTTATCACACTACTTATAAATTCCTATTGCATTGTCATTCACACAATATTTGATAAATAACTAAAAGGAATATTAATCCATTCCTTTAAAAGAAGTTAATAGTTCAACATCCATAACATAAACACTGTGATATGACAACTTATAAATAACCCTTGATTATTTTGAGTCAAAAGATAGTGAATACAATACTTTAGAGGAAGATAGGTTGATATTCAAAATTAAAGAAATACGCTTAAGTATTTGAGTCATCTTTTGTTATTACATAGCAAAATTACAACATTCCCTATATGTGCTATCAAATTTCTTAAATTGTGCAAAAAGAGCTTATAGATATTGAGATGAAAGATCAAAAAAAGGAAGCAACAAGAAAAGATGTGAAGAACCTCATCCCAAAACTTTTTGACAACCAAATTCTCATACAAGAGGCATAGGAATAAAAGCATGGATCCACTCACAGACTGGGTAAAAAATTACACTTTTCATCACATGCCTTAATCATATCCTCAAAAGTCTAGTAATGAGTTAAAATCTTTTTTGAATTCTCCAAATTTTGATGATACTCAACATCAAGTAAAGCACTGGCCTCTCTACAAAAAGTTTCCATCTTTTTTTTTTCATCGACCATCTTGTCTGAATGGGAATCAAGCCGATTTAAATCAAGATCATCATCTTTTCAAATCAGAGGGAGGAGTGTGGGGATTAGAATATTGAAACTATCCTTCCATTTCACTAGGGTCTTCAACTCCCCATTATCTTCGAACAGGTGGGGTACAACCCTTTTGTCAACATTTACGAAAGAGTTCATTCTTTCTTGTGAAACTTCAATTATACCTTCCAAATACCCTTTATGATTCCATGCCATCTTGGAAATCTCAAAAGTAAGATAAATACTAGGTGGGGCATCAAAAGTGTGTTTAGATCCCTTATACATACCTTCCAAAGATGAAAATATAGGAATCCATTATTCAAATATACATTTGAGCCACTCTTGATCCCCTCTAACTCTGGTAATGACATTTCTCAAATTTAGATATGACACACGAGTATTTTCTAGCCTTCTTAAGATTTTAGATAGTTTGTGCTCCAGGATGCACATTACAATGCACACATTCTCCTTTTGTTGATTCTACTAAGCATTCTTCAACTACTCTTTCATCATTTGAATCTTTTATTTAAGCTCTGTGTTTTCAATCATCACATTAGAAGGGGGGAATGTAGAAGAGGATCATGCTTCCTACACACTTTCAATAAGGTATTTTTGTTTAGCCAATGATACCTACAGCTGGTTGTAAGCTTCCATGAGATCATTACGTTCCTTGGTCATTGTATTAAGTCTATCTTACAACCTTCAAACACTAGATTCATTAAACTTGGAAACATCTATCACTAATGCAGAAGTTTTAGGGGCAGAGGTGTTAGACACCCTCTTTACAATCAAGCTCCCTTTGATACCCTTACCCTTCAATGCTTTAGAGATTGAAGGATTGTTTGTATTTGGGGCAAGGGTCCAAATTGCAAGGGCTTCCCAATGTTCGTTGAACCCCAATCCTGAAAATTCCATCTCTACTTCCTCTTCTGTGGAGAAAAAATATCCTTCTTATTTCCTAATAGTATCAAAGACAATTGCAGAAGCAATGTCCCATTCAGGGAGCATTAGAAATCCACTATCTTCCACCATTCTTCTCCCTTCATCAAGCGTAATTTTTTTGCACTCAAAATTCATTTTTGTCATTATCTTTGTAGTTACTTCATCATACTTTTCTCTAGGCACATCTGCTTGTGCCAATTGAACTCTTTTTAGGTACTCCTCCCTCTTCGATCTCAAAAAAAACTCTTTAAACTCCTCGTATTTTATAAAATCATCATCACACATGAATTATGTAGAGTCCAATTCCCTCACATCATTGAGGTTATCTCTTCCCATAGCCACGTCCAACCTGAATATTTGTTGAAGAAGGCCAACAATATTTGGTCTTGGGGGGATCACATATATCACTAAATTTCATCCACGGTGATATGAACATCTTCACTTTCATTTGGATTGATGGGAATGGGATTGTCAACCAACAATGGTGGTTACTCAACTTTCATCCTCTTCTATGGTTGCTCTCTTGGGGGAGAATTAGAATCCACACTGATTGTTTGAAGGCCAAGGGAAGGAGAGGGAGTGACTTGTGGTGGGTCTGATTGCACATTTTCTCTAATACTAGGCCCTTAGGGCTTTTTGATAGAAAGTTCAGGTCTAGGTCACTTTGTTGGTTTCTCTTCTAGGATAGGGGTCTTACCTACAACTCTATCAAAATTATTCAACACTGCCTCAATCCTGGAAATTGGGTCAACAATATCAAAAATGCTCCATGATAATCCTTATCATTCTTTATCCTTGCTACCTCTACCTTGTGGAATACAAGCCATTTTGCCTTTCTATTTTTTTACCTTAGATTCATCCTTGCAATTTCTTATGGCATCTTCATCTAAATCAACTTGATGGAAAAAATTGGAGCTTCTTAGCCTTTTCCTAACCTCTTGTATGAAACCTTTAGGGTCAAAATCTTTGACATTTAACTGAGATAACTTGTATTCCCCAAGCATTTCTTTTAGCCTATCTAAGCTCTCTCTGGTAAAAGTGAAATCTGAAAAGGAATAAACATAAGGGAAAAAAGACCCTTTTGTTTGCCTAAATGATAGTGATCAATCTCATTCAATTGCCACATAATTTCCATGAATGCCAACTTGGGTGACACAAATATGGGTAGCACATGGGGGCCTTGAGGGCAGCCATATACTCTAATAACAACTGAGTTCTCATGGAGGTAATAATCTCCCCAGTTATGTTGTACTCCTAACTCTAACCTCCACTCTTTGGGCCTTATGAAATCCAAATTTTGCTTGTGCAATCTGATTCTAGGTCGACTCAACCTTGCCATGACTTATCTTACAAAGCAATTCTTAAAAAAATGATAGTCAGACTCACTACAATGTTTGTCCCAAATATGGGTCCAACATTGCACTGGGAGATCGTTGCCCTCTTTATCTTTCATGTCCAGTTGTAAGAATTATTTTAATGATCTTTCCCTGTTTACAAAATCATATGGAAAAGGATAGAATACCACATGAAATTCACCTATGGCTCCTTACTACTTTTCCTTCTCTTAATGTCCACCAGTCGATTGTGAATAGCATCAACTAAAAAGCTGGCATATTCAAAGTCACTATTGATAAAAGGATGTTCTACATCAACAACCATATACATAAGAGGTGTCTCCATTTTTTATCCTGCATCTTGTCCCAACACTTGACATAATTCCCAATATGTGCTTCTAAAATAGTCTTCAAAATACTTGACATCAAAAGGTTCATGTTCGATATGAGGTATTCTCAATGAATTTCCATAGAAGCTTTTATGTATAAAGCTAGGGAGCCATTTCACTCCGAAGTTATGTATGTCTTGCTTGTATTTTCTTCTGAAAGAAGCAAGGTCTATAACCTTTTTTGTAGCCACATTGAGTCTAAAAACCTCACAAATAAACTCCCTAGTTATATCCATTACGAAACTTCCATCCAATGCCCTAATTACTCTGATATTTTCATCATACCCAAAAGCAAGGCATCTAATGAGTTCCACATTTATAAAGACATTAGGAACAACTAGCTTCCCCAAATCATAGGTCCATGCATTGGAGACAAGGGAATGGGGGTTTATTTTTCCATACCAATGTAGGAAAAATTCCCACCTAGTGACTATGTCATCCTCGTACTTCAGGTCAACATCTCTGCAATTTCTGGCTATGTCTTCCATCCCCTCTACTACATTAGGGCTGAGGTTACATTGACATTGAGGGATTTTTGAGGAACCCACCAACTGGGCCAAAATATTGTCCTCAAAGGGTCTTTAGATGTACAACCAAAGGGTTGGGTGTTTGACGGACTCATAATTCCAGAATGATTTAAAACATATTTCTACAGTATTTTGCAAGAGAGTTTGCAAACATGATTATGAGCTTCAAGAATAACAATGGTGAATTTTTCCAAGAAGGGCGTACCTATTTTTTAGTCCAGCTCAAGTTGATGCGGAATGGGTGCACCTCTGCGGTTTTTGTTACTATGCCAGACCAAACAAATGAACTAACAATTTATGAAGGCAATTATGAGCCATCATCTGTCACACCTGGCATTACTTCTTGTTCATGTGAGTGCAGTTTATTCATCTACCCATTTATCGATTTTGAACGTGGGGAATCCATCTGGAAAGTGATGTGCAAATCTAAAATTTAAATGATGGGTAAAGCATTTATTTTCTTGAAAAGGATGTAACCATCCTCTTTATCCAACAAAATTCTCCCATGTCCCACATGCTAATATTGTCACATAGTGTCCTTTCGTGGTTTCGCAACCAAGAAAAGGACATTACGCTATGGGCCCACGAACTTGCAGACTCCTTTATCTTCTACCATTTAACAAACATAAAACAAAAAAATTACAAAAAAATAAAGGTTTTGATTTTGATTTTATATCTAATATTAAAGGGGCACTTCCTAGCAAAAGGGGACATGGGACTCATGACATTGATACCCATAAGTCACAACTTAAACTTAAAGACCAATCAAAAAGTGTACTTCCATGGTTTTGCAACCAAGAAAAGGACATTCTACTATGGGACCGTGGACTTGCAAAATACTTTATCTTCCATCACGCAATGAACATAAAACAATAAAATTACAAAAAAGTAAAGGTTTTGATTTTGATTTTATATCTGATATTAAAGGGGAAATTCCTAGCAAAAGGGGACATGGGACTCATGACATCGATACTCATAAGTCATAACTTAAAGATGAGTCAAAAAGTTGACATGTCAACAACAAAACATAAGAACGCCAGGGTTTTAGGAAAATAGGGTTTTAGAAAGCCCTAGGTTGCAAACCTAACAACCCTAGTTTAAATAGTTGAGGATTACCAAGAATTTTACTCCATGGTTTAAGGATAATAGGGTTTTAGAAAGCCCTAGGTTGAAGACCTAACAACCCTAATTTAACCAGTTGAGGATTACCAAGAATTTTATATTTCAAACTATAGTTGATATATTATATTGTATTTGATATTTGATATTATATATTCCTTGAAATTATGTGTCAAATTGAGTAAATTAACATATTATTAATAATTTCATATTTTAATTGTGTTAAACATGTACTCGGTGATTCATCACTCAACTCAATGCTTAATAACATATTAACAATAGTAGCATATACGAAAATGAATATCAACAATCATTTAATGTGTATCTAGTAGTTGAAACCAGAGTTTTTCTTCAATTGATAAAATAAATAATATAGATAATTGAACATCAACACACTATTGAATTTAAGTTTTCTATTGATTTTCAAATGAAGGAATACATAGAGGCAATGAAAAATATTGCTAAAAGACAACTCTGTACAGAGATGAGTTGGAACATGGAAACTCATATTATCAATATCAAATCATTCTATCAGCTTTTGTAGCAACTTCCACTATTCAGGTGATGGAATTTTTATTTGTTCCAATTGATGTTGTCGGACTTGAAAATTTGTTAAGAATGTATGCTTGAATTTGGATCTTGACTTGAATTTTTCAGCCAAAGTTACATTCAAGGTTATCAGTGGTTTGATGGAATCCAAATAGTTCACTTCATCTAGGTTCTGAGGAAACTGGTCCAAATCAATCTTCCTTGCACCCTCCATCTTGTTTTTGAAACCCTCCTTTCCAATGAGTAGCTCATTTGTGTCAAAAACCTCTGGAAAACCAAGCTCTGTCATGTTCCTTACCTTTTCATCCAACTTCTTCATCTTTATTGTAGTCATATTCACAAATTTTGTTGTTTCACACATTCTCAAACACGTTGAATGATAGATGAGACCTTCACTGAGGATTCAATTTGATTATTAATCCCTTTTGATTTCAATTCATTGTCATTGGATTTGTAGACTATTTGTTGAACTTGATTTGTAGATTTCTTTGATGCCAACACATTTTTGTTGTCCATTAAATATTTGTTGAGCTTCTTATGATGTAGTCTCATAGCATCAATCAATTGAAATAATTCACACAAATGATCAAATCCTCTGCATTATTTCCTCCCAGATCTTTTGTTTCATATGCCTCATTGTTTCTCTATAAAATGCAATTAACTTATTTTGACAAGACTTTATTTCATTTTTTGCTTCCATCAACTCTATGGTCAATATTTCACTTTTTTTTTTCTTTCTCCAATTTTTGTTCCCACTGTTCATTTCCTTTACCAATGCTTTGTCTTAATTTTTCTGAAGTGGATTTTTCCTCATCATATTTCTTTTTTCTCTCATCTAACCTTTGCTTCAGTTCATTCACTTCTCTCTCATTTTGTTTACCCTCTTTGCTTGTTGATGTAGAGGCAGATTTTTTTATTGTTTTTTTCTAATTCATTGCTCTTGTTATCTGTTGCTTTCCTCTTCATTTTCTCATTTGCTATGTCTGCCTGTAACTTTTCTATTTGAGTTTGCAACCTTCTCTCTTTCTCTCTCTCTTGCTTTAGCAATGATGTGTTCATCAATTCATTGTTCTTCTTTGAATATATTAATTTTGTTAGTATTTTTGAATCCAAAAAAATCCAATTGGAAACTGCTCACCTAAAATTTAGATCAATCCATCTAATTTACTGGTTTATTTTGAACTGTGCGAACAACAAATGTGTACTCCATGATTTATTTATTTGTGTCAAATGTGGGTAATACCATGGTTGTTGTAGGCTCTGAAGTTACAACACACACACACTCCATCATTTGCTTCTTTTCTTTTTTATACAATTCTGATTTCTTTTTAAACTCTTCAATGTAATCAAAACTTGGGGATGCAAGAATAATGGAATGCTTGAATGGTGAAGGACTGGGAGTACTTGCAGTTTCTAATGTTGTTGCAACCACACTAACTAGGAGTGTGAGAATGCCTAGAAATAATTCCTTTGTGGTGGAAATAGTAGTGTGACTTGGACCTGTCAAAATCCTTTGCCTCTTCTGTATGCCTTGATCACTTGATGTTTGTGTGGTATCTTGTATTTTTCCTCTTGTGTGTAATTTGTTGTTGTAGCACATGTTAACAACTACTAGTACTACTACCCATACCATCACCACCAATGGCAGTGTCAATTGCACTAGGCTCTCCACCATGGGCATGTCCTAGTTGTGATTGTATCTAACCATGCGGATTAGGATTTGAAGCTCTAACAAAATGAATTGTTTTAGCTGTACTTGTATTCCATTGGTCTACTTTATCAGCTCCAAGGCCGGATTTATCAACTGGTTTTCTATTCTCTACATTTGTTACCATCCAAGGGCCTTGTCCTTGGGACCCCAAAGGACCACCTTTATAACCCATTTTTTTGGCTATGGTTGCTCCTGAAGTAAATGCTTCTTTTATGGCCTCACTTAAACCATCTTTGACATAGATTTGTTCTACCCATCATAATTAGATTCATCATTAGTTTCTTGATCTTCGTGTTCATTGGGATGCTTTATATTCCACAATTTGCTAAACTCACAATCTTCTTCATTATCTCCAAAGACTATAAGAGTTCTTGGTTCACCTAGCTCCTTCCTCATAGACCAAAAGGCAATAATTTTTTATCGTGTACAATTTTTATTTGTAACTTCCTTATCTAGAGAATCTGGCATGTTTACTCTACTAGTTGGTTTATCACTTTTTTTCATAAAAAATGTTGTACCTCCTGATTGTCTTTTGGTGCAATGCCATAATTTCTGTTGAAAATTGTTCAAAATAAATACCTTTCTCAACAACACTTTTCTCCATTGCTATTTTGATCTCATTCCAAGAATCCTTGTTTCTCAAGTTTTCAAGAAAGGGTTTACTTTGATGTTGAATTATACTTGCAACATTCCTATTGGCCACAATCATTGATTTAATGGTGTCACATGGATCATACTACCAGTGACAGGAAACATCAAAATTAAAAAAATTCAAAAGATCATGTACCACACTAAATTCTTTTCTCTTGAATGTGAACCCTCCACATGAAAAAGGTAAAGAAGGAAATAAGGTCTTCTTCTGCTGATTGACAAAGTGTAGTTCATTAGTACTCTACATCTGCCTTACATATTCCAATGCAAAAACCCATTTTGTCACATGTATTGGAAGTTTGTATGGCTCTACTCCTAATCCATAAAATCTTAGCACAGTATATTCTTCCATTAAGTACCAATCAGCCAATTGTATTTTATTTCCTAGTTGAATGCAATTTATACATCACATAGGCACTCTAGGCATTGGAGTATTTGTAATTGCTTGATGCAATGGAGCCAAAAAGTAGTCTACAAAATGATTGTAGTTCCCTCAAGAATCATGCATCCTTATCTCAGTGGCCCAATCATATACTAGAGCCATTTTCTTTTCCTCAAAATTTGTATAGGGATAAATATAAAGCTTGTTGGTCTGAAACATTCCACTAAATTTGAATAGAAAAGAATAGTACAAGTAGGTTGTGAACCTAAATGTCTTCGTGGACTTTGAGTGTGCACCTCCTTTAATCATTAAAAATTGTTCATGCATGGATTCTACAATGTGCTCAATAAAGTTATATTTGACAGGTTGAGATGGAACAACATAATGAATATTATATACCATTCCAAGGAGGCTTGTACCCACTTCCCAATTGCTATCCAGTCTAAGGAAAAATGCTAGCATGGAAATAGTATCTTGAACCCATGGTCTAAAAATATCAAAATCATAAGGAGGCTTACGATAACCTTTCAATTTATTTCTAACTTGTATGTTATCTTGAACTATTTTATTTAGTAAAGCATTTTTCTCCCTTTCATCCACTGCTTCATAATCACTAGCAAGCTTTTCTAGGTCAATGTGGATGTTTCTAAATTCTTCAGTTGTAAACCCCAAAAATTTTCCAAGTTCTGCATTAATGGATAACAATTCTTCTTTGCCATCTTTATTAACAATTGCTCTTTTTCTATCATCATAATTGTGGGTACAAACCATGATAAATTCTAGGCAAGGGAAAACCTCATGTAACATCATGCATCCTAATCCACTTACCCACGGTGCACTGAAACTATTAACTTGCCTTTGGTTTGCAGCCTTATTCTTAGATGATAATCTAAGTTATAAGGTGAGCCTACCATAAATTTCAGGATCATAAATATCATGGTATTCATTAGTGAAACCTGGGTTTCAAGCAATCCAACATAATGTATTTTTATCCCAATTTTTCTCTACCTTTCCCAACAACTTTATTTGTTATGCTAGTGGTACTCGTGGTAGACATGCTTATATAATGTGAAATTATGAATTCCCTCTTAGTCCTCCTTAATTTTTCTTAAGTCTCTCAAACCTAAACCCAAACTTTAAAGTTTGACAAAATAAGATTTTAAGAAACAATAAAATGTAGCTGTAGGAATTTTGTCTTTCACTTACCTAGATTTTGATTCTTGAAAAGATTAATACTGACAGGTGTGGACTAGCTTTGTTGAAACCTAGAATCTCCCTGGTGCACTGCAATGAGCAATCTGAAATCTCTCTTTGTGCTGACTCTCTCACTTAAAAATAAAAACACTTAGCAATAGAAAGTTAACTTATTTTTTTGAATATTAAAGTGAATGAAACGTCAATGTGTTGCTCCCAAACTACACAATTAGTACATTACATTTTCGTAATGACACTTAGAAATAAATTCTTAAACAAATTATCAACCGTTTATCTTTGTAAATCTAATGGTTATAGGGTGATTCCAAAGGTTTGAGTTCACAAGGCTAGCACTCTGTGCATTTCATTCCAGAATGCAACTACAACCACCATCAAATTTTCATCAAACGTGTTGGTTCCCAAAATTGCAGATTGAAAATCCTAAGAGTATGACAAGCTCTATGGTCAAGTTTAACAATGTTTTGGCCAATGAACAGAGTCAACCAATATGGTTTAGAACTCCTTGCTCTTCAGGTTCTACTAGACCTAGGTAGGTGCACCTTTGTCAATTAAATAGATTATGAATTTAGAGGTTGTGTATATTATTTAACTTTGACAATCTATTCCACACTGGCATGTAAATGTGTAATAGATATAAAACTAACAACTACCCCTACTCCTAATGTTCAAAATGAAGGTGTATAAATCGAGTTTTTCTGAAGTATTGCTTTATAACTAAAGTGGATCAGTGCCTTTTTTTGGGCAATGGAGTCAAGATGTGTATGATATGTGGATTCTCCTTCTGGCTTAACTCAAATTGTTTGACACTTCGTATAAACATGCAAGGTTGTCAGTTACCAGACTCTTCTTATAGATCCCAGTGATATCCCCCAAGGTTACTGTGACTATTTGAGAGGATTTTAATACTTTCTTGAAGGAAACCAATTAAGGTGAATTATTTAAAAGGATTTTAATTCTTGAAATAAACCAATTAAAAGGAATCACTTAAAAGGATTCTAATTCTTTCTTGCAGAAACCAATCAAAATGAATCACACAGAGGCACCAAACGTGTCTTGATAAATCAGATATATGCTTGATATAGTGATTTCAATAACAAGGGAAGACCACTCTAGAGACAACAAGATACCATCTATAAATTAACATCAACAAACAATTGAACACCAGAATTTTGGCCACCAGATTATAATTTCTCCTCCATTAAATTGCTTCAAAATATTTTACAATGCATATCAAAAGTCTTTGTTTCAAAATTATTTTCTATTGTTTTACTCTATTCTATTATTCGCCTCTTGATTCCTTTTCAAAATGAGGTATTGGTTTCCTTCTTATAGATGAAGGATCGACAAGCTTCAAACCTTTTCAAAATACCTCTTCGATTATCATAAACTAAAACTTAACTATCCTTTTTTTAGCATGATTACATAAGGTAATTAGATAAGGAACAATTGTGAATTATCAAGGGATGAAATCTGCAACATTCGTGAGATACTGAAGTCCATTAATCACCATAAGGTACCTGTGATCTTCTAGATCTAGCAAGGTCCTATCTTCTCGATAATATCTCCAATGCTAGCCACTTCATAGATCATAATAGTGTGTCTATTCCTCTAGAGGAGCCAAATATGTTTGCTCCTATTGGTACACTGTATAATCATTCAACCATTTATATTCCTGAATCTCTGTCATGTTGGCTAGGTGACTCTTTCATCTACCATTCAATAATGCTCTAGCCTCTACAATGAATTTTGAATATCCAAAATCTAATGCAATCATTCCATCCAATATTAAATTGAAACTCTGAACATTAATGTCATCATTCTGTTGTAGATGAGTAATAAAATTGGGGACCACCTGGTTAAACTCATTTTTCCATCTGGCACAATCCTTTACTTGATCATTTTCTCTGAGCATTCTTGGTACAAACCATTGTGTGATTGTGCTAAAATATTCCATTCTTGCATTAATCTTCTGACCTTCCCCTTATACATACATAAACACATCACTCGCCATATTCACTATCCTTTCTATTTGTTTCAATGATGTAGGGGCATCAATGCTTCTTTGTAAAACCTTGCACAACCTTCTCAATGTATGATGGACAAGATACCACTTTTTGAACAAAGGGTGTAAGGTAAGAGCATGAATCTTCATTTGTTTTATTTCTTTGGATAAGGAGACATAACATTCATGCACAAGTTCTATCTTGTCCATCACTATCTCGATTCTATGCTCTAGGACCTTCCTTAATACACCATAAATCTATTATTTTACTTCTTTATTGGTCTCTTCATTGCACCCTTTCAAGTTTTCTATTTCCTGTTTCAAAGCTTCTACTTGCTCATTGGAAACATTTTCAACCTTTTGGTATACTACCATTTCAATACACTAAGAGGAGCCTACCCCTTTTAGATGTTGCTTCAACTTCACATTTTCTATATACAATCTATTTACTTCATCATTCATACTTGTTTGAATCTTCTCATACTCTGTGAGTTTATTTTCCAAGTTTTTGACAGTTGCTCTTGTGAACATAGTATAATGCATAGTCATTGTGGCTACTTCCAAAGCTAAGGTTTCTTTGAGAGTTTTAATTATAGCACTCCCTTTCATTTCTTGCACAATTTCTAGCAACTTAGGCTTCTTTGTATTTTTTGCTTAGCCCAAAAAGCTAAGATTTTAATTCTTAGATTGTAGCCTGTTCAACTCATGCCTTCTTCAAAATCAAACTCAACCATTAGCATGGGGTTCTCTTGATTTCTCACTTGGTCAAGTAAAAACATTCTCCTCAAATTTGTCCCTAGTGTGAGCAAGATATTACTTTTTAGCACTATCTACATGGCCTCCTATGGGCTGATATTTCTTTCACTTATCCTAAGTTCATTAAAGGTCTGGGCAACAATTTCATCATGCTGAGACTCATCGACACCCATCTTATTTATTTGAACCTTTTCTTCAAATTCCTTCATCTTTACTTTAATCCAAAAATCTTTGTATTTAGGAGTGTGAATGAACTCATCATTCTCTATGAATCTACGGGCTGCTACCATCCTTTCATCATCTTGCATATATTGTTCACCTTTTGCATATACATCAATTCTTTTTTAGGCTTATGAGCTTTTGTTTCATCGGGTGGTTGATAAAATTCACTACCACCTTTTAATTGTGTTAGCACACATGCTACCTCTTCAGTATCTCCAACCCCCTCACTCATCTCATATGGCACTAAGGGTTCATGTTCCTGTAGTTTTTTCTTTTTGGCTTCTGGCTGCTCAGGGGATGAATCTAATGGGGCATGTTGTACTAAAACCGCATCTTGGGGTTCTAATATTACAACAATGCTTGGCCTCTTGGTAGACGACTTAGTATATTTTTCCAACAATTTTTGTGCTTTGTCATACAATTTTTCAAACTTATCAATCATGAGATTAATCCTCTTGATGGGATTTGCTTCCTCTATGTAAAACCCTTGGAAATTATTATCCATTTTCTTTCTTCTCTCCTCCAATTTTATTAATATGTCCCATTTTCTTCGTCTTTTGTGTACATCCCGGGGAGTGAGACAATTCCTTATCACATCCTCCTCATAGTCTACTTGATGGGTGATCCCAATTTTTGTAAGGAGTATTTGCATAATAAAATTCATGTGACCCTCAAGGTCGAAGACCTTTTCTTTCCCAAATTTCAAGGGATATCTTGTCCTTAAGAACTGTAACTCTTCAAGAGTATCTGATCCAATAGGAAAATCCCCACATACTATTAAGTTAGGAAACAAGGTTCCTTTCTTTTGTCTATGCATAACTTCCTTCTCCATCCACATCATTTGCCACATGAATTCTAGGAAGGCCAATCAGAGAGGAACAAATTTAGGTAGGATGTGTGGGGCTTGGGGACATCCATACACTTTGATTACCATGGTACTAGGAAAGAAAAAACAATCCCCCAGGTTATGAGTATGTCCTTGTTCTGGTCTGAGTGTAATGGGTCTTAACAATTGTAAGATTGGTGTATGTAATCTTGGATACCCATGGCCAAGGACTGCCATAACTCTGAGTACAAAATCCTCATAGAAAACCACAAAATCACTCTTTCTACACCCACTATCCCATATGTAACACTAGTTCTAGATAGGTAGTTGATTACCCTGCTCATCTACCATACCCAAACACGCTCTTTGAGTCCACCTGGTTCTGTTTTGATATAAAATCAAATGGCATAACAAGGATTAACACCTAAAAGTGATAAGGGCCCTATCCTCTTTTACTTGCATGAACCCATCATATAATGATTTCTCAAAGTCATACTCAACATTAGTTTCAGGATTTTGAATTCTCATTGCCGACATCATAAGGCTAATTAGCATCTTTTGTTTAGCATCTATCCCTAGAATTTGACATAAAGAAAACTAAGTTCTTTTAAAATACACTTGGAAATCATTAACAACAAATGGCTCAACACAAGAGGAGGATATAGGTTTTCTTCTGTTGTTTTCTCCTCTCTTCATATGCATGGGAATTTTGTCACTCTTATAAGTTCTTCTCAAACTATTATACTCATCTTCACTCCTTTGAAGGTTGACTTTGGTAAGGGCCTATTTGTTTAGGTTGAAGCACTCCACAATTATAGTTTTAGTAAGTGTTACTAGTGGTGAACTATCCTTCATTCTTACTGTCTTGGTAGCTGAGTGGTAGTTTTGTGCCAATACTCTAATGAATTTGACATCTATGAAAACATTAGGGATAATCAACTTGGCCAAATCTAGAGTCCAAGGGTTTGATATTGGAATCTTATCATCCCTTTTCTCATAGAAGTACCAAAACAAATCCCACCCTGAAACAAGAATGATTGCATACCGACACCCCTAAGTTGTGTCCCTAAAAACCTTCTTAAATCCTTTATCTGTGACTTAGGAGAAATATCTAGTACAGACTGTTGCAGATACCTCTTCTTAGGTTCTTCCTTCTTAATTTCACCTTTTCTGGGTGGCATGATGTAAATTTTTCTGCTCCTACTTAAATTATTTACTCTTTCAAACTACAATTTTTCAATTCAATGGCTATAGAATGCACTTACTCGGTGGTGCAATAGTTGCAAAGCCTTCTTCTTCTAACCTCCTTAGTTCCTGGCATGATGAAAATTCTCTACAAATAATTTCTAAAATGAGCATTGAGCTCTAAGTTTATCTGCCTCAGAATTGAGCTATTTTGACATTTATGTTTGTCTCATTTAAAAATATTTCATAATTGGCTCATATTTCTATTTTGAATATCAACCATTGATCTTAGAAGATCGAACGGTTCGTGGTAGTGGTTATGATTACTGTTGAAATCGATATAAATGCCCTCACCAACTTGTATCGTAATACTGTCGTCATTCCTTTTGATTCATATGATATGGCATTGTTACATTATATGCTTGTTCTAACCACCCCGCTATACTGCTGGCTTTATGCATAATTTTTTTACTTTTATCGTGGTGTCGTAGCTTAGTTAATTTTTCACCGCCATACCACATATCATACATGTGAGTAAATTCCCTTCATTTTGGGACAACTGGGAGGTTACTGCTACACCACAAGCTCTTTTTAAGTCTTGATTATCTCACCACGAGATGACGGTTTGAAATAATTCTTCATCGCCATACTGCACAACCTTCTTAATGCATAATTTTTTTATTGCGAGATGGCAGGCTAAGTTGTTTGATACCACCATACTACATACATCCTCATGCTTTGTATGTTGCTTGTTGTGGGGTAGTAATATGACACCTCTATACCACACATCTTATTTAGTGTTTATATTTGTTAAATGTGGTACAATGGGTTAACTTTTGGTGGTTATAGTTTTGAGTGTAGCACCATATCGCATGGCTCATCTTGGGTTTTTATGGTTCACCGTTGGTATGTGGTGCAAGTTAATTCTCATCGCCAAGCCGTGTTCCTCCTGGATGAATGCTTCGGTATGATCATGCCTAAGTGCGTCATATATTTTACCTCGCCATACTACTAAAAGTCCTCATGATTGAATGAGTATTGTTGCGGGAGTGCGGTAAAGTTATGTTATACATATTTGTCATCCAAAAGGATTGTGGAATAAAACATATATGATAAATTTTATCAAATTTCTATATAAGGCTTTTTCAGTGTCAGTCAAACCTAAAAAAAAATATTTACAGGATGGGTTTGTTTGTGGATAAGGTTAAGACTTCGCAGGGTGTTGTGGTCATGCAAAATTTGGAGGTTCTAATAGTTGCTTCAATTGGGAATGAATGGTTGTTAAGTCATTGCAAGAATCCATAAATATTCTCTAGGATGCAGACTGCGGGTGGGAGATGGAAAAAAGAAAAAGAAAAAAATCCTAAACTACTGTACATGGAAATAATTTAAGAAAGAAATTTTTTAAGAATTGTCCATGCACTGGCAATTCCTATTCTTCACCAATCATATTTTTCTAGTATGAATCCTCACCACACTTGCCAGTGATAACAAATGGGTCCAACCATAGTGCCTAAAACTTCCCATGCTTCCCTTTGTCTTGGTTTCTAGCATTCCACATTCGAACCATATCATCAACCTTGAACTTTTTATCTTTCCCTCTTCTATCAAATAGATGCTTCATTTGCAATTGCATCTTCTCATTTTTCTCCTGTGCTTGGGACCTGATTTCATCTAGTTCTATCAATTGTTCCATTCTCTCTTCCATAGGTTCAGGGATATCCAAATCCTCTTGTAAGATGAACTTGTAGACTGGTAGGAGGTTATGTATTTGGAATCTAGCTTGGGCTCCATACATTAATTCAAAAGGGGACTTTCCAGTAGCCTTCTTTATAGTAATTCTATCCGCCCATAATGCAAATCTCAACTTGGAATCCCATGCTTTCTTGTTATTATCTAGAATCCTTTTGATTATCTTTGTGATGCTCTTGTTGCTAGATTCTACCTGTCCATTTGCTTGGGGATGATATGGTGAAGCGTATGAAATCATTATGCCATGTGATTCAAAAAAATTCTTGAATTCATCTAACCTGAAGCACATGCCATTGTCTATGATCAGTCTAGCAAGGAATTCAAATCTAGTGATGATGTTTTTCGGTATGAAATTGATCACAACTTTTCTAATGGATTGTTTTGTCAGTATTGTCTCTATCTATTTTGTAAAGTAATTAGTGGCCACTAGGATCCATCTATGCCTACGACTAGATTTGTCTATGATTTCCCTTATAAAATCAATTCCCCATTAATGAAAAGGGGCTTCAACCTACATAGGTATTAATGGAAAAGCTCCATGATAATTCATTTTTCCAGAGAACTTCTAACATGCTTCACATTTTCTTACATATTTGTGGGCATCATCAAAAATTTGGACCAATAGTATCCTGCCCTTAATATCTTGTGGGCAGTGGTTTTTTGCTGAAAAGTGTCCTCCACATACTCCTTTATGCATTTATTTTAATGTGTACTCAACTTGTGTTTCATCCAAACATAGCAAAAGGATACCATCCTTATTCTTCCAATATAGGTCCTCATTCACAAAATACATATTTTAATGCCTAGAGTTTTAAGGTCCTTTTTCTGATTGTCATTCAGGCCCTCAAGACATTTCATGTGTTTGAGGTAGTACACTATATTTGTGCACCAAGGCATGTGCTCAATGCTTGATACCCATGTTTCTTCCATATGATAGACTTGTACTACTTCTAAATTAGATTCGGTCATCAATTTTTCTATGCCCTATCCTCTTACCAACTTTGTGATTTTTATATCAATATTGAATTCTTGAATTCAGTTTATCCATCTGCCTCTCCTTCATGTGGCCTTAGTTTGTACAAACACATCTTTAACTACAACATTTGGTACATATGCAATTACTTTTTCCCCTACCAAGTAAGGCCTGAATGCCTTGACTTCATTTACCAGTGTGTAGGCTTGCTTCTTAGTGATATCATATTTCAGTTCTACCCCATGAAGTGATTTACTAAAAAATAAGATAAGTTACTCATACCCTTCATTATTCTTCTATAACATTACAACTACAGCCGTATGAAATGATGCAAAGGAGAAGCTCTAAAATGGTTTATTAAAGTCTGGGGACTTCAATACATGGGCTTCCTTTATTTCTCTCTTAATTGACACAAATGCATCAATGGCTTCTTCTGTCTAGTCAACCTTTGAACCTTTCTTCAACATCTTTGAGATTGGCTTTATAGTCTCAACAAAAATTGAGATGAACATCCTGAAAAAGTTAATTTGTCCATAGAAAAATTGGATGGCCTTTATAGTTTTTGGGGTGGGAATATTATCAATAACTTCTACTCATTCATGATCAATCCTCACTCCATCTTTTGAGACTATATGTCCCAACAACTTACCTTTTGTCACTGTAAAATGACACTTCTTTGGATTCAAGGATATGGCATATTCTAATGCTTTGATGAAGATCTTTTTTGGGTGTGCACAGTGGTATTCTTCCCTTTTGGAATATGTTTTCAAGTCATCTTGGTATACTACCATCATGGTATTGATCAAATCAGCCAAGGCTACATCCATAGCCCATTGGAATGTCACTCCTGCATTAGTGAGGCCAAAAGGAATCCTTACGTAAACATATGTACCCCAAGGTGTGGTGAAAGCAGTTTTGTACTATTTTGATTCCTTAACCTTCACTTGGTTATAGCTTGAGAATCCATCCATCATAGAAAACAATTCACACCATGTCACTCTTTGTAGCATTGCCTCCATGTTAGAAAGGGGATAATTATCTTTGAGTGATGAGACATTCAAATTTCTAAAATCCACACACAACCTTATGTCTCCATTTTTCTTCCTTATCGGTACCAAGTTTGAAACCCAAGAATAATTTCTAATGGGTTTGATAATTCCACCATCTCTAAGCTTCATAAGCTCTTCTTTCATCTTTGGTGCTAATGTGGGGTTTATGGGCCTCTATTTTTGTCTAAATGGTTTGGCATCAGGCTTCAATGGAATTTCATGTTGGAAGAGGTCTTCTTTGTATGCTTTTTAGGTCATCATATGACCAAGCAAATACATGCTTATATTTTATGAGCAAGGCTATAATAATTTCTATGACCGTTTGGCTCATCCTTTTGCCAATGTATACCTTTTTAGGAGCCATCCCAGTCTCAAGATTAATTTCCTAAATATCTTCATGTTTAACTGGTGTTGGTTTCAAATTAAATTTGTCATGTCCATCAAATACTCTTTCCATGGCTACAAGGCCTTTCAGTATTTTATTTGTTCTAAGTTGTACTACCTCCTTCCCAAAGATAGTTTATTTACCATCTATCACCTTGAAAAATGCATTAAAATCTATTTCTTGAGATTTGATCTATGCAATGGAGAAAATTAATTTAGTCCTCATCATTGTTAAATACCTGCTAATTATAAATATTATCAAGGATTGTAGGCCTAGTCTTGAATTCCACTTCTGTTATACTTGCCAAGGTGATATCATCCTTTTTTAGAGCAATATTTTCCAAAAAATCTGCCATTATGTTTTTGCATTTCTCCACCCAATCTATTGAGAATGCATTGAAAAATTCTATGGTATCCAAAACATAATTTTTGTATTACTTTAGTCATTTATTTTTTGATGAATACTTTTCTCTGATTTGTGAGAAAACTAATTCAAAGTCTCCATATACTGCTAGTAGTTTTATTCCATACCTTGTGGCAATGTTCAGGCCAAACAACAATGCCTCATATTTGGCTATGTTGTTGGTGCATTCAAATGTTAGTAAGAATGAATATTTCAATGTTTTACTTGTTGGTGAGATAAACACTAGTCCTACTCCATTTCCACCTTTGCTACAAGAACCATCGAAATACATTTTCCAAAAACCATGTTCATCAAGCTGAGCTTCCTTATTAATTGGATCTGTGTTTTGTAACTTAGGTTGTGAATAATCAATTCTGAAAATTTGAAGATCCACATCACAAAAATAATTCATTTGATTTGGGTCAAGATGCTCTATAACATGTTTAGATCTTGGTTTCCTATAAAACTTGACTTCTCTTCCATTTAGTGGTATTGTTGCATATGACAGGTCTAATTGGACATTCCCTCGACTACAACAACCCATTGTCTAGATAACAACATGCCATAATATGGAGGAGTGTCTAATACAGTGATTCCAGTCCTATAAGTGGCTTTAGGGTATGAAGCCAACTTCAATTCTACATCCCATATGACTCCAACAATGGGGATAGATCAATTGTCCATTGCATAGCATTTCCCATATGTAGTGTCCACTCACAAGCCCAGTTCCTTCATGACCGCCATAGGCATGATATTCATTGTTGCTCCCAAGTAAATCATGCAATTTTTTACCATTTTATCATTGATCAATAATGTAGTGTAAAATGGATCTACTTGAGAAGGATTCTTTGTCAAGGTGTCACCAAGATAAACCTCGGGTGTCTTTATGATTTCCTATCCAACATTATTTACCTTGGTTTCACCTTTCCTTGATTAATCTTTACTCTTGTTCTGATTTTCCTGCTTGTTGGGTATATTTGAGATCAGTTTGAGGGCACTATCTCTATATTCATCCACCTTCATCATTTCTAATAGTGGCACTAACATCTTGATCTAAGATAATGCTTGTGCTATGTCAAAGGAGGGGGAAGTCACTAGTTGTTCTGCCTTTTCTGTCCTGTTATACATTTTCTCCTCAATCTACAGCTTATCATTGTCCTTTGTCTTATCCTGCTCAATTTTTTCTATCTCCTTTGGCATATATTTTTGAGCTTTTTCTTTTTGACCCTTCTTTTGGTTATCTGAAATATCCTTTCTATGCTCTTGTTGATCCTTTACGAATAAGCCCCTTGGTGTTCCTTGATCTAGATTTATGGCTCTATTCCTTAGGTTATAATTACTTTTAGCCTATGCTACAACAACCATTATAAGATCTTTGATATCTTCCTCAATTTGATTCCTTAATTGGGTTTGGTTTGGTTGTTGTCTCGTGGCACTAAATTGATATCCTTCTATGTTGTCATCTTGATCTGAAAATATTTCTTGTTGGGCCACATGAACACTATATTTATGATTGTTCACATCATATTCAAATCCCTCTTCTTCTAAAGCAGAATATTCCTTTTGGATTTTATAATGCCCGGAGGCCATCATATTTACCATGTGGTCTTCCTTTTCTTGGTCATAATGTATTTCATCTCCTTGAACTGATTGTGCAACAACATAATATTCAGGAGCATGGGGCAGATTACATGCTACACACCATGGAGTATTTCCTACCATATTGGCCCCATGCCTCCTTAGTGGATCTATGGTTTCCTTACCCATGTTTTTCTTTTGATCATTGATGATTGGTCTTCCATCCTTCTAGTTCATTTTGTATGGAATATAATGTAATCTAGGTCTTTCATTTCTATAATGATTGGCCTTCCTGGTTTGATGGTTACTGGGATTTTTTGGAACTCTAACATCATCCCTCCTGTCAATCTTCCCTACATCCTTTTTGTTATTTTCAATGTTCAAGGCGGCTTTATGATCCTCTGTAAAGGTACGAGGATTTCTCTATCTAAGTTCATACCCACTCTTAGGATCAAAAGCATTTAAGTAAAAAGCCAGACACATAGCATTTGGAGGCTTTAAGTCATGTGAGGTTTTATTATATACTTTTGTGAACCTCATGTTGAAATTTGCCACTAATTCATTGTGGTTCTTTTGAATGTTTTTTATTTCTTACAAGGAAAATTGTGGGTCATAATGATTTCCATATTGTTCCTTAAATTGATGTTTGAAATCTACCCAAGAACTAATTGAAGCATTAGGTAAGTTCTTATACCAATTCATTGCATCTTCAATCAGGGATTGCATGAATAACTTCATGAGAACATCTTCATATTGTACATAAAATCTATCCATGATTGTTTCAAAATTTCTTATATGTTCTTTTGTTGAGATAGCATGAATCCCAGAGAATTTTGGGATTGCATTTCTCAGATCATTACTAATTGGGTTCGGAAATATTTGAAATTCAGATAAGTCTAGTTGCCTATATCTATCTATATTCAGGAGTCCTTTCAAAAAAGGGTTCTGGTTAGGTTGGTATTGATGGTATTGATGGCGAGGCCCATGTTGTTGTATATTTTGGTGAGAGTAAACATTACCTTGCACACTTTTCTGAGGTATATGATGTTGATGAGGTGTGACATACTTCTGACTAGGAGGTGGGTAGGTATTAGTCATGGGTTGGGAAGGTATAGGAACATTTTGTGGTCTTGGGATTTGTGGTGGAATATTTTGTTGTACGCAATTAGTGTTGCTTGGATTTCCTACTACATTGTGAGATTCCTTTGAAATATTAGGACCACTTGTGTTCTTGTGTGACCTATGTGAATTAGCTATGTTTGCATACCCACCCTGCTTATGGGGAGGTATATACTTCAAGCTGCTTGTTGCATGCTAAGAATTCATTTGTTGTAATTCTTGTTTCACCCACTCTTCTTCTTCCAATAGTTTGGCCATCTGAAGCTCTTCTTATAGTTTTTGTATGCTTTGTTGTACTTCCTGAACAGTTTGTTTGCCTTTTGGTGGACTACCATGAGTTTTTGTGGGTGTCATCTGATCCACAAATTCATATTGGGAGCTATCACCCTATTGTTGTGTTATTCTATCATCATATTCTCTTTGGTTTCGTATCCTCTCTTCTTCAACATAGGCATAGAATTCCCCCATTTTTTGAGAGTCCAAGTTAATAGATAAACTATTTTTTTGAGAATTATGGGGTTCCCTTGGTTCATTGTATCTAAGGAAAGGGCTATTATATATTGTAAAGTGTTGTTCTGATGTATTTTCTTGTTCATTATAGGTATTGTTTTGTATCTCTGTGATTTCATGTGGTTTTAGGATAGTCCTTTCCTTATTGGTAGTAATATTTGAAGTGGGGGGGACCCATGTTTGTCTATCCATTTTCCATTGTTTTTCTTTGGGCTTCCCTTATGTAGAGATTTCCTACCATCCATCTTGGGTGAGACCGTGATACTTTGATTCCTAAAATCTAATCTTTCTGGTTTGATGCTCAATTTATCACTCATACACAACGTGTCAAATATTTTTGTCTAGATTCACCACCTCTCTTATAGAGGAATGATCTTACATTATGGGTTCCATCCACCAACAGAGTTGTAATTCTTAATTTATGAATCTATTAGAATGGTCCTCTACCAGGTTTCCTAGGTTTTGTCCCCAGTAGAGTTGCTAATTTGTTGGTTCCCAATATTGTAGATTGCAAGCCCTAAGAGTATTCCAAGCTCTATGGTCAGGTTTAACAATGTTTTGGCCAATGAATAGAGTCAACCAATATGGTTTAGAACTACCTACTCTTTAGGTTCTACTATACCTATGTGAGTGTACCTTTGTCAATTAAGCAGATTATGAATTTAGAGGTTGTGTATTCTTTAACTTTGACAATCTATTCCACACTAGCATGTAATTGTGAAATAGATATAAAACTAACAGCTACCCCTACTCCTAATGTTTGAAATGAAGGTGTACAAATCAAGTTTTTTTATGAAAAATTATTTTATAACTAAAGTGGATCAGTGCCTTTTATTGGGCAATGGAGTCAAGATGTGTATGATATGTGGATTCTCCTTCTAGTTTAACTCAAATTATTTGGTACTTTGATATGTTTTTACTTTATATAAATGTGCAAGGTTGTCAATTAATAGACTCTTCATATAGATCCCAGTGATATCCCCCTAGGTTACTATGACTATTTTAAAGGATTTTAATTCTTACTTGAAGGAAACCAATTAAGGTGACTTATTTAAAAGTATTTTTATTCTTTAAAGAAACCAATTAAAAGGAATCACTTAAAAGGATTTTAATTATTTCTTGTAGAAACCAATCAAAATGAATCACATAGAGGCGACAAATGTGTCTTGATAAATCATATATATGCTTGATATAGTGATTTAAATAATAAGGAAAGACCATTTTGGAGACAACAAGATATCATCTATAAATTAACATAAACAAACAATTGAACACCAGAATTTCGGCCACCAAATTATAATTTCTCCTCCATTAAATCACTTCAAAAGATTTTACAATGCATATCAGAAGTCTTTGTTTCAAAATTATTTTCTATTGTTCTACTCTATTCTATTATTCGCCTCTTGACTCATTTTTAAAATGAGGTCTTTGTTTCCTTCTTATAGATGAAGCAACAAGCTTCATACCTTTTCAAAATACCTCTTCAATTATCATAAACTAAAACTTAACTATCCTTGTTTAAGCCTAATTACATAAGGTAATTAGTTAAGAAACAATTGTGAATTATCAAGGGATGAAATTTGGAGCATTCATGAGATACTGAAGTCTATTAATCACCATAAGGTACCCGTGATCTTCCAGATCTGGCAAGGTCCTATCCTCTCCATAATATCTCCAATGCTATCCACTTCATAGATCATAATAGTGTGTCTATTCCTCTAGAGGAGCCAAATACGTTTGCTCCCATTGATACAATGTATAATCATTGAACCATTTATATTCCTGAATCTCTATCATGTTGTCCAGGTGACTCTTCCATCTGCCATTCAGTAATTCTCTAGCCTCTACAATGAATTTAAAATATACAAAATCTAATGCAATCATTCTATCCAATATTAAATCGAAACTCTAAACATTAATGTCATCATTCTGTTGTAGAGGAGTAATGCAATTGGGGACCACCTGATTAAGCTCATTTTTCCAGCTGGCACAATCCTTTACTTGATCATTTTATCCAAGCATTCTTGGTACAAACCATTGTGTGATTGTGTTAAAATATTCCATTCTTGCATTAATCTTCTGACCTTCCCCTGATACATACATAGACTCATCACTCACCATCTTCACTATCCTTTCTATTGGTTTCAATGATGCAGGGGCATCCATGCTTCTTTGTAAAACATTGCACAACATGCTCAATGTATGATGGATGGGATGCCACTTTTTGAACAAAGGGTATAAGATAAGAGCATGAATCATCATTTGTTCTATTACTTTGGATAAGGAGACATAACATTCATGCACTAGTTTTATCTTGTCCATCACTATCTCGATTCTATGCTCTAGGACCTTGTTTAATACACCATAAATATTTTCTTTTACTTATTTATTGCTCTCTTCATTGCACCCTTCCAAGTTTTCTATTTCATGTTTCAAAGCTTTTGCTTGTTCACTGGAAACATTTTCAACCTTTTGGTATACTACCATTTAAGTACTCTAGGAGGAGCCTTCCCCTTTCAACTCCTGCTTCAACTTCACATTTTCTATATACAATCTGTTTACTTCATCATTCATACTTGTTTGAACCTTCTCATACTCTATGAGTTTATTTTCCAAGTTTATGATAGTTTCTCTTGTGAAATAAGTAGAATTCATAGTCATGGTGGTTGCTTCCAAAGTTGAGGTGTCTTTGAGAGTTTTAACATAGCACTCCCTTTCATTTCTTGCACAAATTTCTAGCAACTTAGGCTTCTTTGTATTCTTTTGCTTAGCCCAAAAGGCTAAGGTTTCAATTCTTGGACTGTATCCTATTCCACTCATTCCTTCTTTAGAATCAAAACCAACCATTAGCATGGGGTATTCTTGGTTTCTCACTTGGTCAAGTAAGAACGTTCTCCTCAAATCCATCCTTGGTGTGAGAAAGATATTACTTTTTAGCACTATCTGCCTGGCCTCCTATGGGCTGATATTTATTTCACTTATCTTGAGTTCATTAAAGGTCTTGGAAACAATTTCATACTGTTGGGACTCTTAGACACCCATCTTATTTATTTGAACCTTTTCTTCGAATTCCTTCATCTTTACTTTAATCTAGAAATCTTTGAATTCAGGAGTCTAAATGAACTCATCATTCTCTATGAATATGAGGGATACTACTATCCTTTCATCATCCTGCATATCGTGTTCACCTTTTGCATATACATCAATTATTTCTTCAAGCTTACGAGCTTTTGTTTCATAGGGTGGTTGATCAACTTCACTGTCACCTTTTAATTATGTTAGCACACATGCTACCTATTCAGTATCTCCAACCCCCTCACTCATCTCATATGGCACTAAGGGTTCATGTTCCTGTACCTTTTTGGGTTGTACTGAAACCTCATCTTCGAATTTTGATATTACAATAGTGCTTGGCCTCTTGGTAGAAGGCTTGGTAGATTTTTCCAAATCCTTTTTTGCTTTGTCATACAATTTGTAAAACTTACCAATCATGAGATTGATCCTCTTGATGGGATTTTCTTCCTCTATGTAAAACCCTTAGAAATTATTATACATCTTTTTTCTATCCTCCAATTTATTAATATGTCCCATTTTCTTCTTCTTTGGTGTGCATTCTGGGGAGTGAGACAATTCCTTATCACATCCTCCTCATAGTCTACTTGATGGGTGATCCCAATTTTTGTAAGGAGTGTTTGTCTAATAAAATTCATGTGACCCTCAATGTCGAAGACCCTTTCTTTCCTAGATTTCAAGGGATATCTTGTCCTTAAGAACTTCTGCAACTCTTCAAGAGTATCTAATCCAATAGACAAATCCCCACATGCTATCAAGTTAGGGAAAAAGGTTCCTTTCTTTTGTCTATGCATAACTTCCTTCTCCATCCACATCATCTGCCACATGAATTCTAGGAAGGCCAATCAAAGAGGAAAAAAAAAGCTAGGATGTGTGGGGCTTGGGGACATCCATACACTCTGATTACCATGGTACTAGGAAAGAAAAACCAATTCCCCAGGTTATGAGTATGCCCTTGTTCTGGTCTGAGTGCAAAGGGTCTTAACACTTGTAAGATTGGCGTATATAATCTTGGATACCCATGGCCAAGGACTGCCATGACTCTGAGTACAAAATCCTCATAGAAAACTGCAAAATCACTCTTTCTACACCTACTATCCCAAATGTAAAACGAGTTTTGGATAGATAGTTGATTACCCTGCTCATCTACCATACCCAAACACATTCTTTGAGTCCACTTAGTTCTATTTTGATATAAAATCAAATGGCATAACAAGGATTAACACCTAAAAGTGATAGGGGCTCTATCCTCTTTTACTTGCATGAATCCATCATGTAATGATTTCTCAATAGATGAAGCAAAGTCATACTCGACATTAGTTTCAGGGTTTTGAATTCTCATTGCCAACATCATAAGGCTAATTAGCATCTTTTCTTCAACATCCAACCCCATAATTTGACATAAAGCAAAGTAAGTTCTTTTAAAATACAATTGGAAATCATTAACAACAAACAAGTCGACACAAGAGGAGATAGGTATTCTTCTGTTGTTTTCTCCTCTCTTCATATGCACGGGAACTTTTTCACTCCTATGAGTTCTTCTCATACTATTATACTCTTCTTCACTCCTTTGAAGGTCAACTTTGGTAAGGGCCTATTTGTTTAGGTTGAAGCACTCCACAATGGTAGTTTTGGTAAGTGTTACTAGTGTTGAACCATCCGTCATTCTTACTGTCTTGGTAGCTGGGTGGTAGTTTCTGATGCAGAGCATCTACCAAAAACCACAAACCATCCAGGGTACTTCTGACCCCAAACACAACTTGAGAAGATCAATTAACAAATCCATAAAAAACTCACTTATCATCTCACCAAAATTCATCAAATTTACTTGAAATTACAAGGCTACCAATAAGCCAAATCACCACATAAGTATTTCACACCTTTTTCAAATTCAAATACATCTTAACCAGCATCAAATTGACTGAACCAAATTAAAAACACCATTAGAAACTCTGAACCAACCAAACCATTCACTATTCACCAAATTACCATTTGTTTCAATAACGCAAAAAGATTACATATCACCCATTCTGTATTCCAAGCTCTACCAATCCTTAAAACACCTTTGAAAATATTGTTTTGACTGAATCAAAAGAAAAACCTGATCAAAAAACTCTGGATTCATCCATTACTTCATCATGCACCAATTCACTCTTAAAAGCAACTTACTCTACAAGGAAAAATAACAAACCATGCATTCTTACTTCAAAAATATCACCGGAATTCCAAGACATATTAATCATCATGTTTTTTATTGAAATAAGCCAATACACACACTTACAAAATACTGATCCATTAGACTCTTTAATTCTTGCAATCAATCACCAGTTTACACATTGGGTTCATATTGCTCAAACACACCAATTCAACAAGCTTGCTTTCTAAACCTTTCCGCAAACCTTAAGAATTATCTACCAATAGCACCAACATGTACACGTATATTTGAAAAACATAATTAGACCATTCCCCAATCTGTATTCATGATATTTTATCAAACACCCAACCAAAACCTCCATTTTTTATTCCAAAAGAAGACTGTCATAAAATTGCCATGCACAGATCAGTATACCAATGAACACAAAGACATTTTATTTCACCAAAACCTATTTAGAGAGGGCTTAAAATACACCAATACAACCTTTTAAAATAACTGTCACCCAAATGGAACACCTTTTATATCATCAAAGCTCAAATTCTTCACTGTACACACTCAATTTCCATATTTCTATGCAAATAACAAACCTAGGGATTCGTTGTTTCATATGCTAACCATTATCCTTCAGTCTAAGAATTTAGAATATGAAATAATATGAAAAAATAAGCATTATCACCAAAAATTAGGATTTTCCACCAATTGAAATGGAAGAAACACAATTTTTATTGCATACTGTTACCTTAGATCAGGGTTTGGACTGATTTCAGTAAACTTGCAATACCTTATTCAAAACTAAATGAAAATGAATGAAAAAAAAAGAAAAATGAAGTAGACTCATAGGTGCATCAATCCCAATGACTTCCCCTTGAAAATCAGGTCGTACATGGCTGTACAACAACTTGAAAACATGTTTTTCCAGTCTAAAATACAGAAAATACAAAGTTTAAGCATGCAATGGGGTTTCTAAATTATTTTCTTCATATTCCAACTTCCCCCTCCTCTTCAAAATGATGTAAAATGAATTTTTAAAGGATTTTCATCTTCCCCATTGAAAGAAACTGATTGAAACTACCTATGACCTTTGGCCTTCCACATTTGCATGTTTTTTCACTTTTGCATTTACATCATTTTGACAAATTTTCCACTATTTGCAATATTTTTAAAATAGACACCTAACAACCTCATAGGACCTAATGGACACTCAAACACATTGGAATAGGTCTTCACATGACCTATTTACAATGATTTACACTTGAAAATTCATTTTTTTCAAATTTTCCTTTTGAAGGCATTCAATGAACAAGGTGCTCCTGCACCAATTTTGTGCCAATAGTCCAATGAATTTGTCATCTATGAAAACCTTGGGGACAATCAACTTGGCGAAATCTAGAGTCCAAGGGTTTGATATTGGAATCTTATCATCCCTTTTCTCATGGAAGTATCAAAACAAATCCCACCCTGAAACAAGAATGACTGCATCCCGACACCCTTGAGTTGTGTCCCTAAAGACCTTAAATCCTTTATCTGTTGACTCGGGCATAATATCTAGTATAGACTATTGCAAATACCTCTTCTTAGGTTCTTCCTTCTTAATTTCACCTTTTTTGGGTGGCATGATTTAAATTTTTTTGCTACTACTTAAATTCTTTACTCTTTCAAACTACAAATTTTCAACTCAGTGGTTGTAGAATGCACTTACCCGGTGGCACAATAGTTGCAAATCCTTCTTATTCTAAACTCCTTAGCTCCTAGAATGATGAAAATTATTTGCAAATAATTGCTAAAATTAGCCCTAAGTTCTAAGTTTATCTGCCTCTGGATTGAGTCATTTTGACATTTATGTTGGCCTCATGTAAAAATATTTCATAATTGGCTCATATTTCCATTTTGAATATCAACCATCGATCTTAGAAGATCAAATGGTTCATGGTAGTGGTTATGATTACTACCAGAATCAATATAAATTCCCTCACCAACTTGTACCGTAGTACCACTGTCAATCCTTTTGATTCATGTGATATGGCATTGTTACATTATATGCTTGTTATAACCACCCTACTATATCGCTAGCTTTATGCATAACATTTTTACTTTTACCACGGTGTTGTGGCTTAGTTAATCTTTCACCACCATATCACATATCATATATGTGACTAAGGTCCCTTCATTACAAGACAACAAGGAGGTTACTGCTACACCGCAAGCTCTTTGAAGTAATTCTTCATCGCCATACCACACAACCTTCTCAAGATATAATTTGTTCATTACAGGATGGCAGGCTAAGTCGTTTGATACCACCATACCATATACATCCTTGTGCTTTGTATTTTGCTTGTTGTGGGGTAGTAATATGACACGGCTATACCACACATCTTCTTTAGTGCTAATATCTATTAACTATGGTACAATGGGTTAAATTTTGGTGGTTATAGTTCTAAGTCGCCACCATACCGCATGGCTCATCTTGTGTTTTTATGGTTCACTGCAGGTATGCGGTGCAAGTTAATTCTCATTTCCAAGCTACGTTCCTCCCGGATGAATGTTGCGGTATGATCATGCCTAAGTGCATCATATATTTTACCTCACCATACAATTGAAAGTCCTCATGACTGAATGTGTACTCCTACGGGAGTTAGGTAAATTTATTTTATACATATTTGTGATCCAAAAGGATTGTGGAATAAAGCATATATATGATAAATTTTCTCAAATATCTGTGTAAGGCTTTTTCAGTGTCAGTCAGACCTAAAAAAATTATTTACAGGATGGGTTTATTTGTGGATAAGGTTAAGACTTCACAGGGTGTTGTGGTCATGCAAATTTTGGAGGTTCTAACAGTATGGTTGAGTAATTTATGATATAAACAATAAACATGTGTTTTAAAGTTGTTTCAAAGATGTTTTAAACATGTTTTTTAAAGTTTTTTTAAACTTTAGTGGCACTAGGATACACAATCCTAATGGAGTCATCGAGATGAGTTCACGTGTCCATTCCATGGTTTCGTGAGTCACGTATAGATCTACTTGAAGCATCCCTCGGACTCACGAAATCCCTTTAAAAGCAAGACATTAATTGAAATCAAGGCTAAGGTGTCGATAACTTAACGTTGCAAAGGACTTAATAAAATGACTAATGATACCGGGAACTAGGGGAGCAGGTCAATGACAAATTAGAAATCAATAATATTTTGGCAAACCCTAGCAAGAGTGACAAATTTTAGTGTTTTTAGTGTTTTTTGTTAATTTGATGGCAACTTTCTTTTTTCATTTGTATTGCTTTATTTTTTAAAATTTGAACACGATCTAATCCAAAAATATTTATTGACATTAATTTTAGTGTTTTTTGTCAATTTGATGGCAACTTTCTTTTTTCATTTGTATTGCTTTATCTTTTAAATCTGCATGCAAATATTTCATAAATAGATAATACTTAATCTCTTAAATATTTTTTCTAAGTTTATTAAATATTTCATTCCATTTAATTTGAATAGACACTGTAAACACAAAATAATTCTTTACTATAAATGAATACCGAAGAATAACACTTGAACATTTATTTTATTACCACTAAATGGCAATGTTGCATTATTACATAGCTTTTTGAAGATGAGTAGAGCATGCAAGCTCTTGTTTTGTATAAATGAAACATGTCACTTTACATCATACACAATTGATTCCAAGCTGTTGGGCCACTGGCTACTTTTGCTACTAGGGATAATGTAAACCATATTCTCAAATATGGTTTTGCATTTATAATATGCTCAATCTGATGCACCAAAACAACCCAAAATGACACAATTGATTCCAAGATGGTAGTGGTGGCTACGGGATCTAGACCATATTATTAAACAAATGACTTTGAAAATCCATAGGGCTTGCCTACCATGCTGGGGAAATGGCAGTTGTGAAGATACAAAATGTACTTATCCTCTTTGAGAACCAGAGTCATGTAGAAGATGAGGGCTAGTAAATCTGCTCCCACCTTCTGCACGTAGCTTCCATGCATTGGGATAGCACACAGTGAGTCTGAAAGTCCACAGTTCCTCTTCAAGGGCCTCTATCAAAATGGAGTATGAGAAGTCACCAGATTTGAATTCAAATAAGATTAAAATAATTATGTGGGCGTACTCTCTGTGAAAGCACTTATCTCCATCAGAGCTCCTCATCTTGGTTCAAAACTTGTCTCATAATTCAGGTGAACCATATCAACTTCTTTCCAATTCTACCCATTCTGAACTTGAAGATAATTGGTCTTCTACTTTGTAACTACATAACTGGAGGTAGGAGAATTTAGAGTATCCCCAATAATACCACATCATACTCTTCCTTATTAAACTTACAAAATGAAAACCCTTATGAAAATTCAGAACATTGCACTCAATAGTAAAGCCTTTAGCCTCTACGAATGATTTCAGTTGTGCTCACTATCCCTCTTTATGGGCCGCCAGTACCACTACTAGCCTGATCCCTATTTACTCGTGAGTCGTGTGAGGTTGGGTATAGTGATAATCGTGCAAACCAAAAAAACAACTTAACCATGTAACTTAAGTTTTACATTTACAATTACAATGTTTATTTTGATTGACATTTGACTACATACAAACTGTACCTTGAAAGATGACAAGCTATCAAAATCACCACTCAAATGATAAGAAATCATTACAAATCTTGTTTCAATTGATCACTGGATTAATGACATCATCATCTACAGTATGTTGTGCAGTTTTCAATATCAAGCTATCCAATCAATCACTTGGGATGTACATATGGAATTAATCTACAATACCATAGCCACACTTTCTTCAAAGAAAGACAATCTGGAAGATATGCGAAAATTGATAAAAAGAAAGCACGTGCCATGTATCATACTTTCTACCATTTTCAATATCAAGTTCTCAAATCAAACATTTTGCTCACTTTAGATTAGAAGAGAAACCTATTTTTGAATCTTTTAAAGATTTCCTAGGTACATATGGCATTAATCCACAGTACCACATACACATTTTCTTCAATGAAAGACTATCCAACAGATATGCAGAAATTGATAAAAAGATTGAGAATTAAATGAAAGGTAGAGTACTTCGAGGCATTGAAAAGAGAGAATTAAATGGCTTGTTGTACCTTAACATTATCAATGTCAACTAATATGTCACAATAAATTTAACTCACTTATGATCAGAATTATATGATCAAATCAAACATTTTGTTTGCTTGGGATGTACATATGGCATTAATCCACGGTACCACAACTGCATTTTCTTCAATGAAAGACAATCTGGCAGATACATGGAAATCAATAAAAAGATTGAAAATTAAATGGTAGGTAGAGTACTTCGAAGCATTAAAAAGAGAGAATTAAATGGCTTTTTGTAGCTTAATCATTTTCAATGTCCACTAATAAGTCCCAATAAATTTCGCTCACTTATGATCAGAACTATATGTTGATTATTACTATTAGTTTTAAAAGCCACATTTTTATATTGAACAAAGCAAAAAGGGTTTACAAGAATGGATCCACGAAAATTATTTTAATTTAAGTAGTTGAAGACTGCAGTACATACTACATAGCCAGCCTAGCCAAAAAGACACTAACCGTGACAAAAAACTAGTCACAAAATACATATTACAAGAGTTGTTACGTTGTACAATAAAATATAGACACAATTCATTACTAATTTTTTTGTAACAATAGCAACGACCCTCAATCGGGTGTTTGAACAAAAGGTGAATTGAGTTTAACAAAGTAACAACAAAGAATAAAAAGGAATCACCCAAATCCTTCCTCGAAAAGTCTAGACTTTAATGATTCATTTTTTTATCACACAACAGACCACACCTCATATTAACTAGGGCAAGATCCTACACTATAGAAGCATGCAATTCCACTTTGTGAAAGATTCCACCAATAGGCACTAACCCACTTTCAAAATTGTAATGCTCCAGTGCCAACTCCAACAAAGAAATAAAGTAAATGAAAGGCTGCAAATAACATAATGCCAGTGTCTTCACCAAACCTTTATCGAGAAAAATGTCCATGCAATTGGAAAAGAAAGTTGAAGCTACCTCATAAAATAGAGCACGGGGGTTGTTCTGAAGCCATTCCCTACCCACAATTATTCTTATAGCATCCTCAACTTGCACACAAGGAATTATAAAAACTATACCTAGCTTTTGTCTGTCATATGCATCGTCACTTCTTTACTCCCAAAAAAATTTGGGTAGCATGAAACGCCATGAAGACTCCATATCATAGTTAAATTGAGAATAGAGAAGAAAGAAAGCGAAGCCAAATATATTATAAATGATATGAAGAACATCAAGTTGGTGAAGTATATATAGAAGTTAGAACGAAGACAATGACATCAAATACTCAAGAATTAACATTTAATTCACCTCTTGATGTCATAATATTATTTCAAAAAAATTGATTCATGACTTTAAGTGATTTAAATAAAATGTCAACCATTGATATTTTAAAATCTAACAGTTCTAGCATTATTCCAGGGGTTTGAATTCACAAGTCTAGTGCTTCAAACATTTGCTTTCAGAATGAAACTACAATCGTCCATCTTGCGATAACCGTTGGTATTTGATGAACTTAGCACTAACCATTGATTCCTTTTAGACCATTAAACATCAGCTAAAGCTTAGTCCCACTGAGGATAGATGTCACAATCCCACATTACTATGGAAAATTGATGACATCACCTTCTCAGCAATGTGGGCGTACAAGAGCCGCCCGATCATTAATCACCGATCTCAACCGTTGATTTTTGTGAGGAAATTTTTGTCACTTGACTTTGATACTCCATCCAACCTATAATCACCTAGGATGAGGGGTCGGTCACCATGACGACTCCAAAGGCTTAAGTCATAACTTAAGTGACCTTCAACTACCAGTAGCCAGCCAACGATAAAATATTATTTTGAGTGTCATGAATTTAATTGATTTAATAAGTAATAAAATGTCTACCATTGGTTTTTGGAAATCTAACAATTCTAGTGTTATTCCGGAGGTTTGAATTTGCAAGTCTAGTGCTTCAGACATTTTCTTCTGGAATGCAACTACAACCATCCATCGAAAATTCATCAAACAGTCGTGGATTATATTAATTAGCTCTGACATCTGACTTCAAACATAATGAATATGTTGACACTTGTCTGCATTCCAGACACTTTATGAAGGAATTTGGATGTGTGGAAATTTTTTCCCAGAATAGAATAATATGTAGCATTTGATATTTTTGCCAACCACGCTATGATTTATTATTGGTATACCAGTTTATTTCGCCAATGAATTTTTTTATTGGTTTGAGATTGTGTTTAATTCGCCAATGTTTTTTTTTTCATTTGAAAATAGGTTTAAATCACCAATGAAAAGATTTTTTTTGGTTTGAAAACATTTCTGTATCACCAACAAAAATATTTTATTTGTTTGAGCATAACTTAAGCTCACAAATAGAAATTTTTGTTGGTTTGAAAACATGTTTAATTCGCCAACATAAATATTTTATTGGTTTGAAAATAGGTTTTAATTTTCAATAAAAATATTTTATTGGTTTTAAAAAATTTGCAATTTTCCACAAACTTCTAGCGATTACAAAAGATTCGCCAATCGAGATTTTTTCCCCAAAAAACGAAAAAATTCGCCAATGAAATTAATATTTTTTTAGGAAGTATACAAAATTCACCAAGATTTTACACCTTGGCCAAGGGGAGGTTCTTAAAGTTATCCCTTTTTTATATATATAAGATCATGTAAATATTATTTTGAATATATTTATAAACTTGTATGTTAGGGCTATTAAAATGGCTTACAAACCATAAATAGGTACTTATTTTTACAAAAAGAAATAGATAATATGTTGTGTACACTAATTAGCATTATAAAATGTGTTCTTGAATGAAGGATGAAGGAGAAAAAATAGAAAAATCGAAAATATTTATGAAGTTATTTTGAAATTAGTGAATAGAACTTGTATTTACCTGTGTTACGAGTTGATAAGAGTTCAAGTGATAGATAAAGAGTCATGATTCATTGTCATTATCTAAATGCACTATAACTTGTAAAAGAGTTTTAAAAGTCTTTTGTTTGAAAAATAGGAGAGTATTACACTCTTGTAAAATTTATTAAAGTATATGAACACGTGGTGTAGCCAAGATTTGAGAAATTGCAAGTATACAATATGGATGTTCATTGTCAGGAGTAATTTCTCAATAATCTTAGTTGTTTATCGACAATAGAATGATATACATGATTGAGCTTAAATCCTTATAAAAGTTAGATAAATAGTCAAATGATTCAACTGAGTGTTAAACTATAGGTGAAATGTTGTTTCCAAGTCGACTTAGAGGTGTGTGAACTCACGACTATATTTCCTATGGAAGTGTTTATTTTATTAAAAACTTTGGCCAAGGTAATGCAAAAGTCTCTGCTTGCATTTAGTCAGTTCATAGTGATTCAAATTTCATAATCTAGTTAGATTGTTCATACTTAGTTAGAGAATTGTCTAAATTTGTATGGTTGATTGGGTAATGTAGGGCACAGTACTAGGACTCAGATGGCATGAACTTGTTGATTTCCTTTGTCTACACTCTTTGTGAAGGGTAGGGCCACTTCCAGAAGGAAGGTGTGTAGGGGACCTCAAGTCTATGGTTGGAGGTAAAGCACTCGAGTGATGCTCTCCCTCTTGTAGATGGATTCATCAAGACTTGTGAGATAGATGTAGAATTGCAGATATGAAAGAGTTTATAACACTTATTGTGTATTGTAAACATATTTTCTTTAAATGCAATTTTATATATGTAATGAGAAAGAAAATATTATCATAATTTTCCTTATTGAAATTGTTTCATTTCAAATTTAAATTATTATAGTTTCCATTTATTTATTGTTCATATAAAACAAATGATATTTGAAAAGTCAAAAAATTACTATCAATTTCTAGCATGTGGTTATTCACTTTCTAGTTAAATCATTGAGTAATTTCAGTTTTGAAATTTGAGTATGCTAAATGTGGTATCAAAGCTATCAGGTTCAACGCATGGACCTAGGAGCTTACTATGAGAAAAATTTCTCAAACATTAAATAGTTAGCTAATGTTTGAAAGTGTTCTTGTGCCAAAATGGAAAGAAAAATAATAAGGAAAATTGCAAGGAAATCTATACCCAAGAACCTACCAAGCTTAGTGGCCAAGAAAGAACCATCTCTGGAGGTAAAAATATAGGGGAATATCAACTACTTGAGAGGTGCATGGCTTGTCAATTTTGAAACCCTTGTCGACGCTCTTAAGCATATTTAGTTGGAGAGGAAACACCATGAAAAGGTGATAAAGAAGATCATAGTTCTTATCCCCTCTGTAAAACTGAGTAAACCATTTTCCCATTCAAATATGTCATTCAATTGTGGTCATGATACACCTAGAGTAGGAAAGGAGGTGATGGCGGAGTACCTGTGAGCACATCCACCCTCCAAATGCGCCCTGGTAAATTTTGACAGGGAAGAAGAACTCGAAGAAATACCTTTGTCTAATAGTGACCTATAGTCGCATAAAACCAAAGAATTTTTGTATTAAATAAGGATGTATTAAAAAATCCTTTGAATAAAATATAATAAAGTTTTTCTATTTTGTCAAATATGTGTATTAAAGTAGATATGGTTATAATTGATCGTTTTAGTTAAGTACAATGTTAAAAATTTAGAAGATCTAATTAAACACTTAAAATGAACTTTAGGTGAGGGGAAGTAAATTCAACATGGTGTAAATCCAAGTAAACCCTAGAGGAAGTCAAGAGGTGTCAAATCCTTCAAAAAATCCAATGGTTTGTAATGCCCCGCCGTGAAACCCCAAAGGACAACACTTCTAACTAACAATTATGAGACAATTTTTTTAAAAAGAAACTAACATGAAATGCAAATCATACAACACTAACATATAATGCATCTAACATACATAAGTTCTAACAATGTACTTTAGGGTATCATGGCTGCATTATAACTAATCACATAACGATGATAAGCTAACTACGAGTGTCCATTTTAAAACCATAGCATAAGGTAAATGAACATCATACATACATCCATAACATCAAATATACTTCCATCAATGATCACATAATAATACCAAAGTTTACATCCATCACTTTTATTACATAAATATATATCATTTCATGATTACATAATTACGTCAAATCTTCCCAGCGAACAATGGGAAGGATACATCAAATACATACTATGATACAACTGAAATGATTACAATTCATAGTATTAATGTTGCCACAAAAATTTGGTGCAAGATCTGGAACACAACATAAGGTACATCTCCATGCTCATGAACATCAACTGGGAACCCAATGGAGTGCATAACACGTTCCAACCAACCATGTGGAACTCTAAGGTCCACCCCCCATGCTAGGAGATGACAATAAGGACCCACTACACAAGCAATCAAGCAGACAAGGGCTAACATGACTCGAACATACAAGATTCAACAAGACAAAACATAAAGAGACAATCGCTTCCAGAGGTACATGAACAACAAGGGGAAAACAAACAAGGGATACACGGTTGCTATAGGGAAGAGTGTCATCGCATAGCTCGATATGGGTTACCCAATTTAGATTTTCCTCGGTCCCGACCCCCATCCTGGGTTACCCTGGTGACCTGAACCAATCCCCAACCCCCATTCTAACTCATGCGGAATCAACATACCTCTTATGAAGACAAGGCATTTGATCTTGCCATTCCAGGCCTTCCCATCTCATCTCAAGCCTAAATAAGCACTTGAGTCATGAGTGAGGTGTACCATTATCTTTTATTAATGTGAGTACTACCCAACCCCCTAATTTATTTGAAGTTATCACTGGATTAAAGAAACTCTCAATGAGTTACCCTAACCACCACTTTGGGTGTCGACCCCCATTGAAAGCCACTCCCCCTACTAGAAACTAGAGACCCAACACATCAAACAGGGTAAAGCCATCTTGCACGCTGAATGAAACCACAAGAAAAACATATCCAGAGCATGGCATGAACCATCTCACTCACAAATTCCAACCATAATAACAAGTACGCAGTGCAAGGCTAAAGACCCTCATAAACACAATTCAAGTATAAAATCAACCACCTTCAAAATGACAAAAGAAATACGTGAAACCAAAACTCAACCCATTTTCCCCAAGCATCTGTAAGTCTCTTGATAACCATTAGGCACAAAAGGCTCCCTCAATAAAAAAATAACCAAAATCAACTCAAAATTAAAATCAACCACAATAAGAAAATCTTCCCAATATCAAACAACCACGACAACAGTAGTAAAATCAACCGATTCACAACTCATTTCTAAAATCAACCCAATAAATCAACACAAACAAACAATCCAAGCAACCATGAAATACTCCATAAAAGGCATTGTCTCCACAATTCAAATTACTCATTAACTTAAGCCACTTAAATTACTTCATAGAGCATTTACCACTATACTACAATTATACTAATTAATCTATACCATATTCATTTCAATCACATTAAAAGGCATTCCAATTAATTAAATCACGTAGCAAGTTTACAAGTCAATTGTTAACTAATATATATATAATCAATACTCACTTATTGATAAATCAACATAGAGTCATCCAAGCCCTTTAGTATTTACTCTAATTCAAGGACAATATCTAATGTCACAAAACCTAATACAAATCTTAAACTTAATTACTTGGTCTATGCATTTATTTCACACGTACATTGCTAGTGTATGCTTGCAAATGTTTCTTGTTTTACGAGTAGAACATCTAAACTATTTAAGCATTATTAATAACTTTCCTTGTATCATGGATACCTAATTTTAAGGATTATTTTATAACTTAGCTCATCGAGTGGGTAGACTACTAATCTACTAGATCCTAAGAATCTTTGATGTAAAAAAAGAGGTAGACCGTATTAGTTATTTTCAAACGCTCCTATCTTCGCAAGGAGTACTCTTTTATCATTTATCCATAGCTTCACATATGAGAGATTCAAAATAGAATCCAACTCAAGAAAGTTTAATGAGAAATAGTTTTGTTTACTATTCATTACAACATGTTGGGTTAAGCTTATGGTGAATCCTTATTTGGATTTAGTGCATAAGATTATCATATACTTATAACCAAATCTTTAACCTCTGAAAATCTATCAGTAAAATGTGAAGTCTACTCATATTCAAGGATTTCGACTTGCGTTCTCTAAGCTTGATCACAAAATCTTAAGAAAGACTCGCTAAAGGTTTAAGCATCAATATGAGCATCTAAAAATATTTCAAGGAACCACATATATTAAGACCAATGACCCTTGACAAATTCATTGAATTCCAACATAAAAACTTTGACTACCAATGTAAGAATAAGATACATATATGAGTGACTTGAGGATGGAAACTTGAACCAATTTTAAAAGTGTAAAAGCAAACCATAGAACAAATGCAAGATACTCTATTTAAATCAATATTGGCAATGTACATGCCTAGAGAAAATTAGTGAAAAAGATGCCTTAATCCATTGTGCTACGATATCCTTTCTCCATGAATTAATCTTCTCCCCAATGAAATGCAAACATTTTCCTTAAAAAAAATTTACCGACAAAATTTTCTTGCAAACCTGTTTTTCTAGACGAAAATCAAGAATCAATCCCCCTTCCAAAATCTCCTAAACAATCCTTATTAACAAAAAGAAAAGCTCTTTTATTTCCAAAAACCAAAAATCAGATAAAATCTCAAAAATCTCCAATAAAGCATCAAATTCGTTTATGACAAACAGTTCAAGACTATGCATGAACTTGCATGCAAAACTTTCTATCTTTTTAATTGTTTTATCCCATTATCGATTATCCTCATCCGATTTAATGATTTATTTTAATATTTTATTTCATATTAATATCTTTTCACATTTTAACTTATCATTAAAACTCAACATTAATTAATAATTATCTTTATATTTAATTATAAAAACACTTTACAATTTAATAAATTAATTACCCAAGAACAACATACAAATCAATTTATCAAATGATTTATCTAATAATTTATTTAATTCATCACTTAACAACAACATTATAAAACCAATTTAATTCAAACAACCCAACCAAAATTAATCAAATATCATGAAAGTGAGAATCATGGAGGGGCACTACATGGTTAAATTGGATCAAATTATGTCTATGCTAAATGAAACAAAGGAAAGACTTGGTACCATAGAGCAGGAAGTTAGGGGCCTATAGTGTTGAAAAATGTACTCCTTTACGTTTTCACACTATGTTTGCATCCCCTTAATTAATTGGACTTAATTAAGCTTCTAATGGCCTAAATTATGTATTCCTAAGCCTTATTATTCTCTTTTTCTGAAAGGGAAACCGACATTAAACAAATGCTAACCATAATTAAAAACACCTTAGAAATTGTGTGTCCGAATTTAGGTCCCAAGACCCATTCTCCCACGGGTGAATGGATCCTCTTTAATTGCCAAGACCCAATTTTTAATATGTTTTTTGCGGCATTTTAATGATTCAAATTTGAGTTTCAAATGTCGACTTATGGAATCTATTTTTTAGGAAATCAAATAAACACCTATAAATACATAGTTATTTTATCAATTCAAATCCTAAGACTTTGAGAGATCAATCATAAGAGAAAATATTATTGTCAAGAGCATTGAAGAGAAAATTTATCAAGTATCTACATTAGCAAATCAAGATCATATCATCATATCAAAGTTGTGTGTGTTCATATTATGTTTTGGAGCTAACATTGTGATGTAGGATTCAAGCATCAAACCAATCAATTATTCGAGCCAATTCATGCAAGATCCAATCCTCGAAGAGATGTGTTGAACTTCAATCCTCTAAGAGAAGCCATTAAGGGTTTGGTGAGTTGTGACATATTTTTTCATTCATCAATCCTTGTCATTTTTCATTATCTTTCATTATCAAGGTTTAATTACCAAATCAGGGTTTTACCAAGGAAAACCCCTCTTCACCCAAAAACAAGCATTTACCCTCTCTTTGTGTGTGCAAATTTGCAAGTGAAGGAATTAAATTGGATCAAAAATGTAATTTTGCAAAGTTTTCAAAGTTGTCATCAAAGTTGTCAAGCCTCGGAAACTCAGCTACAAGATTTATTTCTAACTTTCCAACAAGGGAATCTGGAGGATTGAGAGTGTAGATTTGGGGTTAGAGGATTGTGAAATCATATTTTGAATCTAAGTACAAAGACCCATTCACGCTAGGGTGAATTTGTCTTGGAAGGACACTCAACAACCACTTTTGGTGACTGGTATACATTAGTCTTCCCTTCTTAGATTTTCCAGAAAATTGTTGTTTCTGTCTATGTTATCCTTTATTTCAGCATTTCAAGTTTTACATTGTATAATTGAGTTCATTAAGTATTTTATTTTCATCTCCTAAAGTGCATTTTTGCAGATGCATTGTTAACGGTTCATCTTTGGTAGTGAGCCACCCTTTCCTCTATCTTTTCTATTTTGGGTAGTGAGCCCTTGGCAATGAGACATTCATTCTTTCTGGACAGAAAGCCCTTGGACAATGAGTCCACCATTCTGTAATCTCCATTGTAGTCAGTTATAATATATTGTGAGCTAATCCTCGCCATGGTTTTTCCCTTTCAAGTGTTTTCCATGTAAACATGGTATTCTTGTGTTTATTGATGTGATGCATGATTTAAAGTTTCCTTTCCATTTCTGCAAGTTTCATGAGATGCTTTGAATGGATGTTTAATTTAATAAAGTTAATAAATTTTAGTGAATATTGATTCACCCCTCTCAGTATTTTGGGTGCTCGACATAACTAAGGTAGTTTGGGGTGCCTATCAGTTGGCAAGTGAAGCATCGACATGGTGGATGAATAAAGAAATTGAATTGGGGTTAAGCTCCTTAAGCTTAACATTGGACCAGTTTGCAGCCATTTTTAAACAAAGGTGGTTACCTCAACTTTTCTTTGACCAAAATCTTATAGACTCAGAATTTGCATCAATGAGACATGTCTATGGTAGAGTATTGGGAGAAGTTTACACACCTATTGAAATATGTACCCTAGTACCAAAAGGATTTTCATCATGGGGACTAAATGCTCAATGCTCAAATAGGTGGAGAAGTTGATGTGCATGATCCAATCACTATGGATCAAGTATTTGAGAAACATATAACGCGAGAGAAAAAAATGAATTCAATATTTTCTTATCATGAGAAGAACTGTAAAAAGTATAATTGGTCACAATCTTCTCAACCTTTTAAGAAGAGAAATGATAAGTAAGAAGCAAGACGGAAAAATGATAAGGGATTCAAAAATAATTAGAATGAGTCCAAGAATGAGAAGAAAAATAACAATCCCAAGAGGAATGGTGATAATTCTGGTAAACCTTTTGAAAAGTGAGGACCTCTTGGAGGATATTTCTCTTGTGGAAGCAATCACTATGTAAACTAGTGCCAAAACAAGAACCAAGGAGCTCAAAATGATAAAATACTTTACCTACCCAACAAACTACCTTCCAATAAAGGATTCATGCAACCTTGGACAACCGTCAAGAGGAGTACAAAATTACTCCCATAAAGACAATAGGTACTTTTTTTGGAGTTCACATTTCTATTTCGATTGATACTAGTGCAACAAAAAGTTTTATTGCACCAAGAGTGTTAAGTAAATTTGCTAGAAGAGCTATATTTATGGCTAAACCCTCATCACTTGAATATGCTAACCAAAAAAAAATTCAAGTAGAGAAATGTCTAGTTGAAGCTAGAGTTGACCTTCCAAGTTTGTCATCTTACCTAGATCATCCACTAAGGCTTCTAACATTCCAAAAAATGCAATCATTGATACTTATGATAATCATGGTAGCTATTCTCATACTATCCATCCTAATTACAAGAGTATCTTATCACAAGAAAAATAAAATATTGACACATTTCTTGATATTACTTTTCCCAATATTCATTCACCTCCCAACATCTTCCCTACTTGTGAGAATTCTTGGGTGGAAGAGGATGCCATGAGGGACAATTATGACAATCATAGTTGTTCTTCTCTCGATACCTCATCTACTTGTAAAGAAGGTATCTTGGTGTTAGAAACTTGCAAGCCTAGGTCATTTTTATGTGTCTACATTTTTCCCCTCTTTGTCATAATGCAGCTTATCACATTGTGACAAAGAAAATTCAGTCAGAAACATGCCCCAGCGAAGGTACGAAGTATATATGCCCCCTCGGGAATTTTTTCAAATTTTGGTCTGATGACAGGAAAATTTGGAAAGTGTCCCGACAAGCTAATTTGATATCCAAAAAGTCAATGGCGCAAGCGGTTTCAGATTTGGACATGTTTAAAGTAGCCAAAAGGTAGGTCAAAGGTGGTCAAATGAGCCTCCAGTAATAATGCTTTGAAGGAAATCCCACTTTGACCCTATAAATAGGCTGAAAATGGGTAAAAAGTCAATTCATTTTCACTTTCACCTTTGTAAATTTTGAGAGCTCAGAGCTAGGAGATCTTGTGCAAAGATGGTGATTCCAGTGATTGAGCATCGTGGATACATCATGCGGATGTTCAGACGGCCAGAGGGCGCAAAGCCACTGACAAGTATGTCATACCCGCTTTGTAATTTAATCATTTTACGTGCATTTTTTAGGGTTTTTATGTAGGTCAACGACTGCGCTGTGCCGCATACGTGTTTTCATAAGCTGCATTCGAGTTTGTGTTCGACTCATTTGATGTGTCATGATGCAAACGCGCTAGACTCGTTAGGTTTCAATTAGGTGTGACACATTCGAGGGATAGTGAGGCACATTCACTGTTTCGCACCGCAAGTGATAGGTGTAGTGACACATTCGAAGGATTGAAATGCATACGTGGATTCATGTGACGCATTTGATTGTCAATGACACATTTGATGGATGGATCGACGGAAGCAAGAGAAGATGATGCATTTGTGAGTCAGAATGACGCACGTGCAAGAAAACGACATAAACGCTGGATGAAATGACACAAACACCAAGGCACGATGCAAATGAAGTCAACATGATGCATTTGACTTTGACCAAGGTTGACCAGAGTTGACTTAGATTTATGTTCACTTTCTGCTCATGTTTAATTAGATAGATGGTAATAATTATTTTTCAATAATGTGTTAACTCCTTGTTTCTGCATGTGCAAAAACGATTACCACCCATCTATACGTGCGAGTTCAAACCATCGACTTATGCATTTCAGGATCAACTAATGGACCAGGAGCAAAGGAGATTGATACAACTGGGGTTGTATTATGTCACCTATATGCCCATTATCCAGGCTAATAGGGGGCTTTTGACAACACTGGCTGAGAGATGACATTCAGAGACTTGTTCTTTCCACCTATCGACAAGAGAGACCACTATTACTCTAGAGGACATGTACCAGATTTTGCATATTCCGATCAGAGGGGAGCAAGTGGTATATGATCCACATTGGGGATTACATGGTATGACTAAATTATACAAGGGAAATGATGGCGCACGGGCCTTGGCGTCGAGGGATATGAGTTTCAATGGGAGTACCTGGCTGAGCCTTATCCACAATGGGATGCGATGTTATGCACCCTGATTGCTAGAGTCCTTATTCTAGATTGTTGGGGACACAGATTCCCGATCGGATGGGGAGATGTGCTAGTGTGTATGCGACGGGACAAGATAGTTTTTGCATGGGGACCTTGTTTACTCAGGATGTACCATTAGTTGCATGAGGTAGCCTATAGAGGTGTACATAGCATTAGTTGCAGAACAACCTTGCTGATGATCTGGGCTTGGGAGCATATTCCCATCTTTCATCCTCCCATTTAGAGACCACAACTGGCAGATGGGATTCCTTATGTTTACCTATATGCGAATGCTCTTCAACAGACTAGAGTTGGAGAGACTGGATTCTGGTGGCACAAGATTGATACTATGACAACATTTGTGTAGAGGCCTTATAGGGATTGTGCACAGTGGGCCGAAGAGGGGGATCATTTGGCATTCTGCAGGTAGTTTCATTTTTTGATTGGGCGAACCATGCAGTCATAGTTGATCATTGAGATGTACTTTCCCCAGTGGGTACTACATCAGTTTAGAGAGCAGCAGGATGTTCCTATTAGGACAAAAGAGTATGTGTGATCATCACAGGAGCCGATGTGGGGGCTAGTGATATCAACACCTTTGGCTGAGCAACAGACAGATGGGTTGATAGCACAACCATAGGGTTGGAGTGGGGGGTTGGCAGATCCAAGGATGTCTGCAAATTATGATTTATGGTGGTAGACACATAGGCCACAACCATTGACAGATTCAGATGGTCCAACACCTATTGATCACCAATTAGTTATTCCACGGGTGTAGCGAGGAGGTTGAGGAGGCAGAGGGAGAGATGGAGGCCGAGGAGATGGGGGGAGAGGTGGCAGAGATGGAGGAGGAGATGGCGGGAGGAGGAGGGGAGGGGGGACAAAGGGAGGTAGGCGAGGAGAGTGAGGCAGCGTGTTGAGGGGGTACCACTAGAGGTGATTCTTGAGGTGGCCGAGGAGGAGGAGAGAGACGAGGGAGACAGGTAGGAGGAGGAGCAACTAGAGGTGGAGGGGAGATAGGAAATCGAGATGCCTAGGGGGGAGAGACAGCCAGAGGTGAAGGCAGAGGTGAGACAAGAGGGAGAGATGGAGGCGGAGGGTAGATAGGAGGAGGCATTGGATGTTGGTAGAGAGGAGGAGGCCATTGAGGGTGAGGAGGATGTGGGTGATGATGAGGAGTTGGACATTGGTGGGTATGAGGACATGGATGAGGTAGAGAGGTAGCTCCAAGAGAGGATGATAGATGGGGAGCAAGATATATCTAAGGTATCGTCGTTGCCACAAGATGCCATAGTAGATCAACATCTAGCCGATATGCATCGGAGATTGGATGAGGCCACAACAAAGATTAGATCCCTACGGGCAAAGCTGTAGGTTACATGGGTTGAGAGAGATCAGGCAGAGATTCAATGACAAGAGATAGAGAGCTGGTGCACTCAGTTTGCACAATTATGTTTAAGGCCAGTTGGTGATGTGTCTAGGGAGCTATCCAAAGTCAACGCCAATAGAGGTCAGTATCGCATGATGTATGAGAGAGCAATGCCAACTAATCAGAGGGAGCCTGGTTTGTCGAGGTCATAGAGTAGGACAAGGACAAGGTCAAGAAGTAGCAACCACACACACAACGACCGTAGTCAGGGCAATGTGGGTGGCTCTACTTCCTCAGGACATTCATTAGGTCATCGCTCTCATCACAGTCACAGGCATTCCTCCAGCCATCAATCGAGCCATAGTCATGGGTCATCTGGTTCAGGGCACCGATCAGAGCACAGTCAACCTCCGGTTACAAATCCATCAGCTTCTTAGACTCATGCCGCAATAGCCTTGCAGACTCATGCTGCCATGTCCACTATGCCATTAGTATCAGTTCCTATCACCGAGCATCAGTCACCTCGGTATTCTCCTCGAGGGGATGAGGAGAGTTCGACATAGATACTCTGATTGTTATCTTGTTATTATGTTTTAGAAATTATATGATGACACTTGTATTTTGACCATCAAGCTTGCAAGCTCTATTTTTGGGATATCTCATGACTCTATCTTGTGACATGATTTTCTTGAGGTTATATGTATGATGCAGTTTTGATGTGGCCTATATACTATATATTATGTGATGATGCATTATGTGTTGATTACGTTTTATGATATATGCTTTTATGATGATGAATTTTATATGTTATGTGATGTATGTAGTTATGATGGTTATATGATGTCTTATATGCCATGATGATATCATGTTAATGATGTTGTGTATGGATGCATAATGTTTTGTTTCTAATGGATGTCATGTTTATGATTACGGATGTATTTGATGTATGACTATATATGTATGGATAATGCAACATGTGATGCCTTATGATGTATGTGTATTAATGATATGGATGATGCATTTATATGTTATGTGGATGCAAATGATATGCTAATGATGTAAATGGAAATATGACTAAATGAATGGATATGTGTAAATGTGTAATGAACTAATGCATTGTCTATATGATCATGTATGCAATTATTTTTGTATGTCACAGGATATCATCAGGAGACGAAATAGAAGAAATGACAAGACAAAAGGAGATGGATGTTAGTGCAGAGATCAAATCCTTCAACATATTACTACAGGACTAATAATTGTTGCTCTTAATCATCATTGGGTGGATTATTGCAATGGAAAACAAACACCATGATATGACATAGATCGATGGTGTGCAAGGTCATACCATCACATGAAACAAGCAGTTGCAGACAATGATGATCATGACTAATACTAAGAGCGCGATTTCCCCAGTCTTTTTGTCACAATCAACCACAAGCATAAAAAGACAAGAAAGACAAGCCATGAAACGTCATTTCTCCTCTAAATCCTACTGTCAGGACATCCTCAAGGAACTAGCAACATGACCGCCTGAAAAAATACAAGACAAGCCAATCATCATGGTATGTCATTGCTTCACTAAATCGTGTTGTCAGGACATCATTGAGAAACTAGTAACATGACGAAAGATGAAAGGACAAAATGCCAAGATAATGTTTTCCAAGTGTTTTCCAAGTGTTTTCCAAGTGTGTCTAAGTTTCAATAGTTTTGAATGTCAAGATGCCAGGTTTGACGATGTTGAGATGTTGGGTTTGACGATGCCAAGATGACGAATGCCAAGGTTGCCAAATTTAGGAAGGACACATCTTGAATGATGTCGATGCCGAGAGGATTGATCCTCAAATATCGATTGAATCCCTCAAAATGATAGATGATAGTGACAATGCCTAGGAAGGACACATCCTAAGGCATAAATAAATGACATAGGGTGTTCTTCAGAAGGACACATCTGAAGAATAACCAAGAGTTGACAGTTTGACTAAATTTGACCGAGTTTGACTAGAGTTGACTGAGTTTGACTAGAGGTTGATTGAGTTGACTACATGTCGATATTGACATGCTGATGTAATTGACATGTTGATTAAATGATTGTCATAGTTTGTTGTAGGAGTTCAAGTCTATTTGTCATAGGATTGTCTTTGGAATAATTTTTTTGACTTGAAGACAATTAACGTGTGTTCCAGTGCAATGTCATGAACCCAAATGGACTAATCTAGTGTGGCCTCGGGGGCTCATCAATTGATGGCCTTGCCTACTTCATACACTCAAAGACCTTGTAGTTCGACACGACCAATGACTTTGCCTTGATGAACAAAGATTGAGTCATGATTTTATTTTAGACAAACCTTAAAGGACTGACCTAATGTCTCGGGGGCTCAAAGATGAGCCTTTCCTACGTAGAAAATGCATAAAGACAACGTAGTTCGACAATGACATAAACTAACTGACATGACTGAGTTGACAAGATACAACTTTTTTTTTGTGTTATTGACATGTTTTGATTTTTTTTTGGATTTTTTTAAAATGTTTTGATTTTTTTGTATTTCTTCAGGACGTTAATGATTTTTAGGTCTTTTTCAAATAATTTTCAATTTTTAGGTCTTTTTTTTAGGACATTTTATGATTTTTAGGTCTTTCTTCAGGACTTTTTTTTAGGACATTTTTCGATTTTTAGGTCTTTTTTTAGGACATTTTATGATTTTTAGGTCCTTTTTCAGGACATTTTATGATTTTTAGGCCTTTTTTAGGACATTTTTCAATTTTTAGGTCTTTTTTCAAGATATTTTATGATTGACAGAACCATGTGCGATACCCACTACAGTCAAGTGATAAAGGATTTCCCCTAGTAAGGTCCAAGACTAGCCAAATTTGAAGGACATGGAAAGGGTCATGCGTGGGATGACTGATGGATGGTATGCAAGACTTGATGTCAACCATTATCAGCCATGGAAAGAAGTGGCAGGGTTTTGTGACAGGACATCATGAGAGCGTTAGAAAAAGTGGGCGTTTATTATGAACTAAGGAAAATAGAGTGACAATAGATGGTGAAGCAAAAACTAACTACACATGGTGCCTGTTTGCCAGGTTTTCACCATGGTACATTATCCAAAGCACCTGTTTACCATGTTTTCACTATTGGACGAATTATTTCTCTTTACTATTTTTGCCATTTTTTTTTTCATTTTATATTTTTTTTTGTGTCACCAAGACGCCTATTTTCCAGGTTTTCAACCAGGTGATGATTTTTTTATATTTTTCATTTTTTTTTGTATTTTTATGGTTTTCAACCAGACTCTCTGATGCTATGCATATAAATTTTGAAGATGTAGATTTTTGATAGGCTATGTCAGTTGTTCACCGTATGGAGTAGCTAGCTGGTATTCTCTAGAACCAAAAGATGACGTGGTAATGCACAAACCCAACAAATTGGGTTCAAACTTGCCAGGTTTTTCTCTGTCATACTGATTCTTAGGATTTTGCATGAGGACCAAGTCGCCAATGTAAAACTTTTAGACCATGACTCTCTTGTTGTAACTGCAACAAAGGTGGTTTTGATATGCCTGTAAATGATTTAAAGCATTATGTATGTGTTCCTCTAACATTTCCATTTCATGCAGTCGTGATTGTCTATATTCTTCATCATTGAGACTCTTAAGGATGGAATTTCAACCTCGATGGGTAAGATGGCTTCAACTCCAAAGACCAAGGAGAATGGGGTGGCTCCTATAGGTGTGTGGATGCTTGTGCAGTAAGCCCACAGAGCAAGTTAAGTGGGATGTGCTAGTCACGACCAACATCATTGATTGTCTTCTTAAGAATTTTGATGATGGTCTTATTGGATGCCTCAGCTTGACCGTTTCCTTGAGGCTAGTATGGCGTGGAGAAATGATGTTGGGTGTGGAAGCGTTCAAACAACTCACAGATGTCTTGATTTTTGAACCTATGACCGTTATCTGTGATTATGGAGTGTGGAACACCATACTGGAAGATTATGTAGTTGAGGATGAATTTGGAGATCTGCTTGCCGGTTATGTATGTGAGGTGGATGGCTTCGATCCACTTAGTGAAGTACTCAATGGTGGTGATAATGAATTTGTAGCCATTGGAAAAGGTAGAATGGATTTTTCCCACGAGTTTGAGTCCCCATTATAAAAAGGGCCAAGGAGAAGTAATCGACTAAAGTTCCTATGCTGGTGCATGAATCAAATCACTGTGTACCTAACATTCGCAACATGTTCTTACAAATTCAAGTGCATCTTTTTCCATTGTCGGCTAGTAATACCCAAGTCTCATGATCTTATCGGCTAAATTAGGACCACTCGAATGAGATCCACATATACCCTCATGTACCTCACGTAAGGTTGTTCATGCTTCGTCATTGTCGAGACATTGAAGAAGGGTATTATCAAAGCTACAATGGTATAGGGTGTCACTGATGATGATGTATCGGGTGGCCTTACGGATAAAGGACTTTCGTTGGTTGTTAAATAGGTTCGGGGGAAGGGTCTAGGACTGGAGATAGTCATAAATTTCTTGATACCATGGTGAGTTGGGACCAACAAGCTCGCAAACCATTTATGATTCTAGAATGTCATATGTAGGAACCAAAAGTTGTTTCACCAAGAAATAAAATTGTGGAACATTGCTCAGAATTTCTAAGAGATATCTAATTGCAACCATTGTGTTGGCCACCTTGTTTTATGCCTTAGGAATCTGTTCAAAAACAAGCATGTGGAAATATGACTGAAAATTGTCAACCATTCGTTTATAAGGTAGTAACTTCTCATCCTTGGTGTCATAGTCATCGTTGACTGGGTTTATGACCAACTGAGAATCTCTGAGGACATGCAAATTTTTTATTTTCCATTTTATGGCCATTCTAGGTCCTGTGACAAGTGCCTCATATTCTGCAATATTATTTGTACATGGAAAAGCAATGCAGAATGACTTAGGGATGGAGTCTCCTTGTGGTGTGATAAACACTATTCCTGCTCCCAAGCCATGACTAGTATGAGATCCATCAAAGTAGAGTTTCCATGGTGCTTTAGGCTCTATATAAAATATTGACTCATCAGGGAAGTCTGCTACCAATGGATGATCACCTTGTACAGGTGCATTTGCAATTTGGTCTGCTATCACTTGTCCTTTTATGGCCTTTTGTTCCACATACTGTATGTCACACTCAGTCAAGATCATAACCCACTTTTCCAAGCGTCATGTCAATGTTGCACGACTTAGGAGATACTTCAGGGGATTAATCTTTGCTACAAGATGTGTCTTGTGATTCAGCATGTAATGTCTTAACTTTTGGGCCACGAAGACCACTACTAGATAGGCACGTTCAATAGATGTGTAGTTTAGCTCATATCAAACCAATGTTTGACTAATGCAGTATATAGCCCTTTCCTTCTCATCACGATCATTTTGCACCAGTAATTCCCCCAATGTTGAAGTCGTTGTAGAAATGTATAGAATCAAAGGTTTTTCTTCAATTGGTGGCATTAGAACAGGCGATGAAAATAGACAATCCTTTATTTTTTGGAAGGCTTCTTGACATCTATCAATCCACACAAAGGGGATACCCTTGCGCAAGAGATACTAAAATGGATGACACTTGTCTACCAGTTGTGCGATGAAGCAGTGGATAGATTGTATCATGCCTTGTAATGTCCTAAGTTCACTTATTCCTTTTGGGGGAGGCATGTCTAATATTGCTTTCACTTTGGCCGGATCGACTTCAATGCCTCTGTGAGAAACTGTATATCCCAAAAAATTTCCTAATGTCACCAAAGACACATTTATTGGGATTCAAGCGGACCTTGTAATCTTCCAGTCTTTTGAATATTTTTTCTAGCACATTGAGGTGATCCTTACATGTTAAAGACTTTTCCAAAAGGTCATCCACATAATCTTCCATTAGCTTGTGTATCATATCATGGAATATTGTTGTCATGGATCTTTGATATGTGGCGCCTGCATTCTTGAGACCAAAAGGCATGACGTTCCAACAGTATGTACCCCAAGGACATGTGAATACTATTTTATGTTGATCTTCAAGGGCAATCCATATCTGATTATAACCTGAGAAACTGTCCATGAGGGACAACATCTCGTATCTTGTTGTAAGGTCAACTATGATGTCTATGTTCGGTAATGGAAAGTCATCCTTTGGACATGATTTGTTCAAATCATGAAAGTCTATGCAGATGTGGATCTAACCATTTGGCTTTGTGACCAGTACAAGATTTGAAATCTATTCAACATAGTCTATTGACCATATGAATCCCACATATAGCAATTTCTTAAGTTATGCTTTGACTAACAAGGTGATTTGTGGGTGCATTTTTCACAACTTCTATTTTACTAGCTTGGCGTTTGGAAGTAATGGAAAATGGTGCAAGACTAGTTCTAGATCCAACCCAGGAATATCAGCATAGGACCATGCAAAGTTAATTTTACACTCTGAAAAGAATTTGTGAAACTCAGGTTTTTCTTCCTTTGTCAAAGATTGCACAAAGAGGACAATTTTGTGATCTTCTGTTGTAGCTATGTTGACTTCCATGGTGTCCTTAATAAGCATTGCCAATTTTTCTTGTGTCATGGGGAGAAATTCCAATCCTCCATCCTTGGGTGCCTTGAAGAGGTTTTCGCCCTCAGATATGTCCTTTATTTTTACTTTTTTAACGTCAGAAGGTGCCTTTTGGTTTTCACCTAAAGACATGCCATTTTTTGTTTTATTTTTATTTTTTAATTTTGCGACTAGAGGATGGCATAGTCTCCCCAAAGTAGGCTGCACAATCTAGGTCTATAGAAAACCCAACCTTGTGGTCTCCAATTGGTATGCCTTCACAGAGTCCCATGAATTCTGCAATGGCTTCATCATTTTGAAATATGTCCATAACTGGTGGGCCTTGTTCATCCCAATCAATTAGCTGTGGGCAGACAAGGGAGATACCATCATCAGTATTGGTAAATGGTAGGGATGATGGGGTAAGCATGCAAATAGATTCAAAAAGGGTAAATATGAAATTTTCATCGTCCAACTCCCAATCGAATTCTATCAAATATTCTCCTTCACTTGATTTGTACTCTGTCAAAATAAGGGACAAATGGACTGGCATTGGGGTTGGTAGTATCATGTGGCAATTCGGTTGAATCCAAATGATGGTCATTAATGTCAGATGGCTGGACAGGTATGTCAAGATTATGGCCAATGGGATTAGAAGATAATTCAGACTTGTCATTATTCCTTGGGAAAAAGAGCCTATCCCAGCCATCTCTTTTCCTTGGGATTTTAGGGTTATCATTATTCTGTGTTGGATCAATCTTAAACATTCGCCAAAATATTTCTTCAAAAGTAGGTTCTCCAGGTTCAAGGAACAATTCGTCAGGGCAACAGTCATTCAAGGATTGTTGGGAGCCAAATTCCCATTCATGGGAGTCAGTTTTAGTAAGGGAATCCCCAATAGTCTCAACACTTTCTGAAGCACTCACACTCTCACCCAAAAGTACATTGGTACGTCGATCATCATTTTTCGGGTAGCCCAAACCCTAACCCAAGATACTTTGGTCTTTTAGAAGGCATTATAGGTTCTCGCATTCCAGTTTTATTTTTTCCAAGGCCAGTAGTTCCATCGTTGCCTTTTTCCTTCATTATATCATAGCCTTTACCATATATCTGGACTGGTAATGGGGATGGATCTTCTAGGTCTTTGTAGATCCAAGTCTATAAGTCTTCAATGTCTTCCTTGTTCATGTCACCCCATTTTATAAAAATCCACATTGGAGGAACTTTGAAAATTTCTTCTGTTTATTGAAATTAACAAAATGAAACTCATGATTAGACTATAGTAATTATGGGAAAACTAACAAGAGTAGGAAGAAAATATTTTTCATTTTTGGATCTATAAGACCAAGGAGCAATTCCTACAAATATTTACATGACAATTAAAGATAAATTAAAAAAAACTAGGTCACACAAATTAGCCACACTCTTTGTATACTAATATTCCAAATATTTGTCACTAAGTGCCCTCTATACTAGCTTAAGTGTCTTTAAATTGTAAATATTTATTTATAGAAGAGTACTATCATGTTATATATGCAACTAAGATTTATATCCCCAAATATGATTTCTTTTAAAATATCATACTTCACATTTAACCTTTGAAAACATAGAAATATAAAACCCTCTAAAATGATTGATAAATGAAGGCTCCCTAAATATAGGGGAGATATTAGTGTTACTAGATTATACAAAGCTAGTAAAACCCTTTGTAAACTAATTATACATAGAATAGATTATATAGTTTGAATATGAAAAGATTTGCTACTAAAAGGACCAATGTCATAATATATTAGTGATAGATTCATGGTGCAAACATATTTGTAAACATGAGCCTAACAATAAAATATGTAAATAAATATTAATATAGAATTAGATATTTATTTTAGAATCCCATCAATCTAGTTATAATTTCATCTAAATTTAATTCAATAAACTTCGCATGACCTGTTACCCAATTTTCACCTACGGGCTCAATCAGGGGAAATTATGTTTTAAATTCGGCACGTGGATTAAATGTGGCTCCTATAAGGGTTGAGCCCAACATACAGGTGCTCGGATTTCATTGGGAAGGTCCTTATATGACAGGGAAGTCTATTGGAAAGCCTCCCCTCAGCCTGTTTTGGCATAAAATTCATTAGAGCAGAAAGTCGGCAAGACCCTCCTGTTGTCTTGCCGACTATCAATGCGTTCTATTTGTTTGAATACATCGGTCGCTAGGAAATTTGGGTCGCCATAGTCTTTATGTATCTCTCCGCTTGGGATGTCTCACCGATAGTAGCTCACAAAGTTGGTGTCGAGGGAAATGGTTTGCCTTCGGCAGGAGGTCTCGGCGACCATGTAGAGTCTCGCCGAAGAGGGGGTTTCCTTCGGCATAAAGTCCTGCCGATCAGCGAAGTCTCGCTGAAAGAATGGAGCTCTCGGCGTAATGTTAAGCTCGGGGAGATCTCTCGGTGACGAAGTGAATGTCTTGCCGAAAGGCTATGAGTTCGGCGGATGTCTTGCCGATGTCTAGTGGTCTCGCCGATGAAGTGGTTGGCATTCGCCATGAGGTCTCGCCGACACGGGGAGGTCTCACCGAAAGAGAGCGAACTCGGGGAGAATGGAAGAGCTCAATGAAAGGTCTGGCCGATAGAGGTAAAGTCTCGCCGAGAGGGATTGATACCAGTGTAATGTCTCGCCGAAGGCCGGGGGTCTCGCCGAAGAAAGAATGGCTCGAGGAGATGTCTCGGCGACTAATGAAGGTCTCAGCGAAAAGGGATGTCGACGAGGAGAAAAGGTGGGCCTCACTGTAACGTCTCACTAACCAAGCGATGTCTCCCCAAAATGAAGTATGCTCTCGGTGAAAGAAAGGAGTTCGCCGTGATGTCTCGGCGACCAAGCAAAAGTCTCAGCGAAAGTTTTGAGCTCGATATGAGGTCTCACCGACCCGATGGGGTCTTGCCGAAAGAAAGTGAGCTTGGAGCAAAGGAAAGTAGGTTCGCCGTGATGTCTCAGTGAAAGCATGAGGTCCTGCCAAAGAATGAAGGGTCTCGGTATAGTGTTTTGCTTTTGGAAGAAGGTCTCACCGACACATGGGTGTCTTGTCGATGGAGGAGCACATCGGTATAATGATGAGGGCTTGCCGTGAGGTCTTCCCGAATGTGAAAGGTCTTGCTGATGGTCTAGATGACAGCCACTATGGATGTCGATATGACTTTTGGGCTTGCTATGAACTCTTGCCGACGGTTTTGAGCTATTTTGATAACTACTGAAGAGCATAATCGCATCGGTGAGACACGATTAGTGTCTCACCGACATGCAATTCTGATGAAGCGACCTGTGACCGTCCGAGAATCTACGTGGCACGAGTTTGACCAATCTGAAGGAACTAAAGGATGCACCATGAGCCGTTTGACTGTTTGACTCCCCCCTGCGAAGAAGATCAACAGAGCATAAGCAATGTGGATCTACTCTGAGAATAAAGTGATTGATCAGTTCGATATCCAGGAGGTGTCATCGGTAAACAGAAGGGTGGAGACCGCAGGGACAGCTAGGATGTCAACTGGCGAGGGCCGATAGACATTAATGATAATGCCTTAGGACATTCAAAGCGGCTCTGATCGAAGCTCGAGGATGGACACGAAGGCCAGAAGTAAATGTGTTTTATTACAAAAGATCTAAAGGCTTCTCCTGGGGGCGATCCTTCACACCAACCTGGACAGCAAGGATATACTTGAATTCACACCAACCTGGACAACAGGGATACACTTGAATGCAACATTAACTTCCTTCAAAAGATCTAGGAGGAGATTTTTTCTGGAGACAGATATTTTTGTAAGCCCTAAGGGGCCGACACTCTTTTGTATATATGGCATTTTTTCCTTTTTGTAGATAGTTCTTACCTGGTGTTTTTCTGCATTTGTAACTTTTGGAGTTCTTTGCAGAAGAGAGGCTATGTTTTGTAACTCATGACAGGCATGTATATCAGTGTTCACCATTGAAATCAATGAGCATAAGTGCTTTACCTTTTCAATCTCTCTATTAAATTGTGTGCATTCATATAATTGATGAAACTGCTTGTGAAATTGTATGATTCCTTGTGGTTATGTCTTATCTCAGCACCTTTTTGTAGAGCAATATGTATTTTTGCAGGTTGTAAGATGTGTTCAAAATGCAGTATTCTCTAGTTGTGAAGTTATTCCTTCCTTCTAGGAGTGTTACCATATGAACCTTTTCATGAAATGTTTATGCAGAAAACGTATGTGATTGAGTTGTCTATAATAAAGCTTTTATCATTGATCACAATTGTGTGTGTAAACTATGTTATGTGTCTTCTTAAGTAAATTTTGGTGCATCACCATAGAGTTAGGTTTCATCACAAGTTTTCCTTTCTTCCCCTTTTCCTCAAAAGATCTATAGTTAGGTGACACCAAGGAAGCCGGCCTTCTCCGGAGGTTGACCTCTGTTTACAAGAAACCCACATCTTTAGAGGTCTTCCAATGTTACCTTTGGATTGTTGAGTTTACATTCAACAGTGGTGCAAATCTAGGACACAACAAAACCAAGCTAGCATTCCAAGCATTGTCATGAATTGACACCCAAGAGACCTTGGGGTAGTGATTTGTAACTCGTTTGAAAATTTCTACCTTTCAAGAGAGGTAGTGTACTTATGCATTACCTGTTGAGAAGTGCTAAAACACCCATCAACAAAATTATTGACCAATTTCTTAACAATATATTGGTTGATCTTTTCTCAACAATGGATATTGATCATCCTTCTCCTTGATTTTTGTCTACTATTCATTATCCTATACTTGAACCACCTCTCCTAGAAATAAACCCCTCTCAATCCCTCCACCTTCTTTACATACTACTCCTTCCATACCATTTCTTCTTGTGGAGAAAAAACCATATTTTCTTGTGAGCCCCTTCTAAATAATCAACTTTCTTCCATTCCTTCTAAATATAAAGAATAATCCTATACATGGTTTTTTGACCTTCATAAATATATCCTCTTCATTCTCTTAGAATTTTATTGACCACTCTTCCTCATTATACACATAAGAAATTTCCTAAGAATAGTCATTCAACCCTCCTCTTCTATATATATCATAAAGTGTTATATCATTCTACCAATCAATGTTAAACATTAAAAGATAAAATATAAGATATTATTGATATAGGTGTCATCACTATCTCTTCTTATGATGCATCTCTCTCTTTTGCATGTGATGATGATATTGATTTGTACAATAAATCCAAGCAAATTCACAACACACTTTTCTTCTGTTATGTATATGATATTAATGGGTTCTCTTACTATAGTACTTCTGCCATAGATTATCCTTATGTATTTTTTGAGCCCATTGTTGTTGCCAAAACTCTCCTCTTTCTATTCCTACAATAACTAAAACATTTCACACTTCTTGTGATATATTTTTTAGTATATTATCAATATTAGTTCTATATCTTTTATATTCACTTGTACAGCATTTTATTTAAAGAATATTCTTATTTCTTCTCCTTGAGAGGTGCATTTTTCTAATCATCATATTATTTTAATTCATTTAATGATTGGTTCTTGTTGTGTTTCATGTACCTCATATAACTCGTTTCATTTGTACACTATGTAGTGTTATATGTGTTATTAATAACTATATGTGTTGTAATTTTATTTGTATGTCCTTATTCCTTTGTGAGTATATATATGAGAATTATTCTTGACATTAGGAATCAACTCTATCTTGTTAACCCAAAATTTTAGATATTATCTCTCTTCTTCATGATACTTTGGGTACTAACACATGATATTGAGACCACCTTTCTTATTCCAAAGTGTTATGTTCCCATTCTTCTACTTATTCATAATATGTCATGTGGGTTCTTCTTTATGTTGTCCACCCTTTTTCATGTTTACCTTTATTCACTATTTTGTTACTTTTATGTGGAACTCATTACTTTCTCTCTTTTTGTGAAGTCATTTAATGGTGGCACAATTTTAGGTATAAGGACATCTTTTAAGGTAAAAAATTTTGTTCTTTATTTTTCCTATTTCTTGGGAAAAAAATCCTTAACCTTGGGAACATACCATTTAATGTATGATTTCCTTTTGTTCCATTATATATTTCACCTTTTATACCTTAATTTTCTTGCATAAATTTCATTTGTGACTACTTTTGGGGACATATATGATCCTTATACATTTCACACTTTTTTGGCATGTTTTCCTAGCATCAAAAAAATTTGGTCCCAAGAACAAAGTATCCTTTGATATGGCCACCCTTATTTGGATTTACTAGCAATAGAGTGCTAGAACATGTAATATTTGGTATTTTATTTGTTTACCAATCATCTAACAACATAGTATACTAGTACATGTGATTCATGACTTTTTCATATGATTCCTAGCAATACAATATGCTAGACCAATAAGCATATCTATATTTTCCTAGTGATAGATCATGTTAGCTTCCCTATTTTATAGTAAATAAGACTACTATAAATACAATTTAATTTATTATATTCCTCTCTAGGATCCACTCACGCTCTTTCACAATTTAGGAGCTGAAGATTAGTTTAATACCCAAGACCATTTGCAAAATAAATGGAAACCTTCCACAAGAGAGTGCACAAGAAATGGGTTTTCTTGATAGTAAGATCTATCAAACATGTTTATGAGGTATGTTATAAAGTGTACAATGACCTTGCTTACATAGAAAAGGTGTGATGAACTACCTAATGTAAAACATTAAATGACTTTTGTCATTATTAAATGACCTAAGACACTAAAATTAAATAAAAGTTAAAAATATAAGATATGATAAGACCTTATCTAGACAACTAAGACTTCTTTAAATATGCCTGGGACCTAAGTGGACTTAATAATATAAATAAGACCCACTAATTAACTAGTTAGGTAAATTACCTATTTACAACAACACCCCCCCTTAAGTACAACTTAAGGAGAAGAAATTGTTATACAAATGATACAAAATATGAAAAGATGGGTCCTGGCTACAAGGCCATGTTAGGTACCCATGTACAAATACAATTTCTCATAAATGAAGAAAAGGAGAAAAACCACTTAGGAAAAAACCCCTCCCCAAAAGAGAGAAAAGATATAAATAAGGATGATGTATGGAGGACTCAATGATACCTCCTAAGGACAACATCCATCATGAATATATAATAAAAAACCCCCTATAAGAGGGAAAGAGAGAGACTATGTAGCCCCCCCACAATGTATAATCTCCTACAAAAATGGTAAGTGCCTGAAGATAAAACACGATCCATTGTAAATAAACAACTTGTCTCCCTTATAGAAGAAACAAAACCAAGTAAAAATGCAAGAAGGCTTCCCATTTTTTATATAAGTTGAAAGAAAGAAGCATAAAGATATATAATGATGTCTCTAAAATCATATCATGTGTATTCTTGTCCACTAAAGATGAGGATGCCACAATCAAATTATTTACATGCATAATCAAAGAAGATGGTTACAAGTAAGGACTATGTGGAAACTAATGTTGAAAAAGATAAAAAGATAATGATGGTTTGAAACTAGTAGTGCAATGAATATCATCAAATAGGAGATATAACCCCTCAAATATTCCCTCCAAATATGAAATATGAGATTCCATAAACAAATATGCAATGTTCGATAAATAAGAATTCAAATTAGGAAGAAAACTAGATACCTGTTGGAATAAATCACTGGAAGTTCTCAATGAATCATCAACAAAAGATGAACCACCTTGTTGAACAGTAATGATGGGAACCTCAATCAATGACTATGCACAAGCACTCAATGAAGGTGAAGGATCAACATCTGTCTCTGAAGGAGAAGAAGGAGAATCTGAAGAAACCTTGTCATCCTCATCTAAAGATTCAAAGTACTCCAAATAATAAAACTCCAAAAAAGTATCATAATCATAGGGTATCCTTTTTGAAATATGAAGAGACACAAGACAATCTAAAATGAGGTCATCTCAAAATGGTTGAGTATTAGGATCTCCATATATCTCCCAAATTTTAGTCAGAAGAGAATGAGGATACTCAAAATGAACACTAACATTCAAAATTTCATCATCTACATGCATAGCAATAACTCCTAAGACATGATCCCTTTTACAATTCCAAGAAAATTTCTTACTTTCATTACCTAGAGGAGGAACAATACCATACAAATATGACAACATATGAAGCCAATGAAGTTGTTTTATGATGTCATCTCTCCATTGTTTATAGTTTCCCTTTTTCAAGATGATTAGAGAAGAATGAAATGAAAACCCCATTATGAAATATGAGAAATCTCTAAAATTACAAAGACATTAACCTTAAACAACAATTATAAACCCCCAAACATGATGCATACTGCAAATGAATATTTCCTTAAAAGATAGAACCTCTCCAAGAGTTAGGATGTCCAAGAGATCAAATATAATGCAAATATACTAAAATATAAATAAAATATACCTAGGGATGAATATGGAAAAAGTTAATGTGCACAATTATAGAGCTCCTCAATATCTTCTAGTGTCACAAGAATCACAAAAATCAAAGATCTAGACAAAAAGTTATCAGCTCAGAGGTCCAAATGGGAGATCTAACTTCAAACAAAAATAACAAATTCCAAGAATAAAATATAATAATAAAACCTACATCACTAGAAGTTTCTTAGAATGAGCTTTTTTATGATATCTTGTTCACCAAAATCCAATACCCAAGTTAAAAGTTATGGTGATTTTAAAAAAAATTCCAATTAAGGCTTGAGGGGCCAAAATTAAGCCCCCTAAGGGCTAGCGGGTGGTCACCCCAGGTGAACAAAAGCTGGAAGACTGGGCTAAGTGTTGATATGACAAATTTTTAATTGTCAAATTTAACACAGTCCTCCGTGATGGTCATTTGGTCATCAAATTTAAGATACTCGAACAAAAATTTAAAAAATATATATATAAAAAAAAATCTTCAAAATATGAAGTATTTTATAATAAAATGAGGATTTTTAAGCCTTCCTAATTCAATGGAAGGGTTTGTTAAATGACCCAAAATGAACCTACAATACAAAACCACAAAAAAGGACACCCCAAATTTGATATTTCTTTCAATTTTTTTTGGTTCTCTAGATCACCATATGTTGCAAGAGAAGAGCATACTCAAATTTACTAAAATCCACCAAGATATCTCATATATCAATATCTCTACCATTAGATTTGAGAATGAATTTGCATGGCCATGGCTCTGATACCATGTAGGATCCACTCACACTCTTACTCCATGTAGGAGCTAAAGATTATCTCAATACTTAAGACCACCTGCAAAAACAATGAAAACCTTCCACAAGAGAGTATGCAAGAAATGAACTTGCTTGATATTAAGATCTATCAAATATGTTGATGAGGTATGTTACAAAGTGTATGATGACCTTTCTTATGTAGACAAGGTGTGATGAACTACCTAATGTAAAACATTAAATGACTTGTTTCATTATTTTAAATGACCTAAGACACTAGAATTAAATAAAAGTTAAAAATATATGATATAATAAGATCTTATCTAAAAAAACATGACTTCTAGAAATATTCCTAAGACCTAAGTGGACTTAACGGTGTAAATAGGACCCACTAATTAACTAGTTAGGAAAATTGCCTATTTACACCAACACTTTTGTGTGCATGTAGATCTTTATTTTCCTTGTATATGTGTGTTTTGTAGTTTTTCCTTTATATGTGTTATGTATGTGTCATCAGTTTAATTTTTTATAACACCTTTATATGTGTTATGTATGTGTCATCAATTTAATATTTTGTAATACCTTTATGTTTTAAGATTTATTTATTACTCAAAGACTTTTCCATGTATCATTTTATGTATCCTCTAGATGTTTTTTTACCTAGTGGCATAAGATTCCTAAAGTGAATGCGAAATGTAATATCCAAAGCTACGTACTCTATAATTTTGACACTATAATTGCACCTACTTTAACATCCACTCTTGTAATATGCTAGGGAACCATTTCAACCAATCTATAGATTTTTTCCTAATTCAATTGCTTGATTTTATGTTTGTTTGTGTCCTACCATTACAAAAAAATCCTAAGATTAAAATCCACAATGAACATGTGTTCACCATTGGAAAACTTACATTTGATACTATATGTTGGTTATAGAGCTCAATATTATTAGTTTTGGAGCTCATTTCAGTGTGGGAGTTGCAAAGGGGTACCCCCTACATGGTCTAGGGGCCACACACAAGTGAAACCCTTAAAAACCACTTTTTTTTCTTATTGTAAATCTAAACCATTATCATTAGGTCACATATCTAATAGTAGATATTATGTTGGTTGTTTTCTTGCCCTAGAAGGAAACCTAATAGGTCTAGGGTTGGATGAGACAATCACAGTCCCATGCTCTGGGTCTCACCTTGGCAAAACCTTTGGTGTTACTCTCCACCTTGTTGAACCTATAGGTCCTAAGACTTTTTAGACACCCCTGGTTCTTCTGGCCAACCCTTCTATCAATTGCATACACCTAACCAAGTCAAACTTGGTGCTTTCTCCTCCATTTTCCTCCTTGTCCCTTAATCTTCCTAAAGACCAACTAACTCTCCAAACCTCACTAACTTGTTGCAGGGGCATATGGTATCCTCCAAGGCTTCAAAATCATCCCACTATGGTTCTTTTCAATCACAAGTCTTCATTCTTCCATCGCTACCACCAAAACCTAGTTTAGGGTTTAAGAAGGGCTAGTAGCCCTTGAGTCCCAATTAGGCCTCCTTTTCCTTGAAAACTGGTCTTTGTTCTAAAACTATCCAAATTATGCCCATTCTTTCTTTGGGGTTCTTGGATCAATTGGTGTCCTCTCAAGGATTTTCGAGGTCTTGGCCCTTCAACTGACCGTACAATGCCTAAACCCAAAAAAGGTCATTTCTTTGGTTCTTTAAAACACAGTCTGGCAGCCTCCAAACTGTTCTCTACTTCTCACCACAAATACACTAATGGAGCCTTCTCTTCTACACCACAACTAGGTAAAACACTCACCTACCACCTCCCAAATGAATTTCTCCAAGAACTACCCCTGTAACACTTTGTAATGCATGACATCTCTTACTTTCCTAGCCGGGCATCACACAGGCTTGCTTAGGGCAAGAACTTACTGTCAACTCTTGACCTTTTCCAAAACCTACTCCCTACCATATGTACAATCATGGATTCTAGGCACTATTCCCAAAGGGCCATATAGTTTGTATGGTGGGAAAGTGGTCTAGCACTCCATTTCCTCAAAACTGTCTGGTTCATACCAGCAATAGGGTAAAAGAAAACTATTTACAAACAGTGACAAAAAATGAATAAAGGCACTAAATAAAGACACACAAAATTAGTAGGCTAACAGTACTACATCCCCTATGCAACACAGCAATAATTTCAATCCATTAAAGCTCTTATTTTAAACAAAAATAGGAAATGTCTTCTAGAACACAATTTTTCTACCAGTTCCAAAAAGATTACACACTATACCAATTCTTCCAACCCCAAATACAGGTCGAGGCATGGCTTAAATAGTCCTCTAAAATAGTTAATCCTTAGGTCGGTCATGTGGGACATCAAGTGGCAAAGTTGTTAAACGCACTGTGTTTTCTAACATTTGCCAATGTGAACAACCTAAACAAGTTTTAATCTCAAAACTCATCCATCCACTTTACTTCTTAAACTACTGATCATAACAGATCACAACTTACTCCTAATCCTCCAAATGCTTAACAAAATGGTCAACATGACCTCAAGACAACACAAAACTAACCCTCTCAACCACCGTTGTTCCAATCCTTTAGGTGCTCCCCGCACCATGTGGCCTGCCAATGACTTAACACTTAGTCATTTCGAATGTGGCCTCAGATAGAGGTGGCAACTGCAGGCTCTGTAGGGTGGGCATTCAATCACCTAAGGCCATTCTGGAAGGGCGGACTAGCTATGGCATCTTGTGAACAAAATTCCACAAGGCAAGGATCGCAAAAGAACCAACACTTAGTTATTTTCAGCACAGAGGATGGGGCGGCAATGGCGGGGTCGAGACCCGTGCATCAAATGGACCTTAGGGTTTTGTCATTTGGAAGGGTCATTCACACGGTGGTGAAAAGATGATGGAACTCCATAAAGGATAGTCCGCAAGAAACTTAGTTGCTTTTTTTTCATTTCAGATGATGATCAGGGTTGCGGGGTCCATTGAGTGGAAGGACGGAGCAAGTTTGATGTTTGAAATAACAATCACCTAACGAAAGCCTACAATGAGTGACCCATTGGAGGGATCATTAGCCAATCATTTGGCATGAGGAAATCAAACAAAAATGACCAGGGCAGAGCTTGACCATTGGAACCATCCCAGAGCCCTATCATTTTGAGTGTTCATTTAAAAGGTGACGGAGGCAAGGAAAAGATCCATAGAACCAAACCCAACAAGGTTGGAGGCTAATTTTGAAATTTGGAATTTTAAGGAAAAATAACAGTGTCAGGTGTATTGCAGGCATGTGGGGCATGACAACCCTAGTTGAAGAATGGTCACAGGAAATCCAAGTTCCACACGCACCCCATGGGTGATCTTCAATGGATCTCAAAATTCTAAAAGGTGGGTTTTGACTACCAGGGTTTTAACTAACTGATTCCTAAGTTTTCCTTCCCAGATTTAACAAATTTCTATAGAATTTAAAGAAAACTCAAAATATGGCACGTAGAAAATGACCAACCTATAAAGCCCGATGAAGATGGATGAATCAACAACTAGCAAAGGCTTTGAAATGGCGATAGAGCTCAATGAGCACGACGACGGCATTGGCAGGGGCTCTGACTGGCTTCTGAACTTCTGACAAATGAAAATGATAGATCGAAATGAGCTATTTATAGATTTTTGTGCATTTAATTCCCCTCAATAATGTTGGTACAACAAAGGAAAAAATTGGTGAATGGGCACTTGAAAACAACAGGGAGAATGAAGTTCGCTAAGCAAACAACAGCTAGGGGTTAGTCGTTCGGGCATTCAGCGGTGAAAATAGCCAAAGATGATTCAGGTCCCACAGCATGAGAGGACGTCTTGTTAAGGCCGTTTGGAATGGCTAGGGAGCCAAGGAATTCTACACTGAGTGGCTTGCAGGGGCGGACCCGCATTGCACAGAGGACATCAATTTCAAAGCATGAAGGCAAACAACTAGGGAAATTCTGCAAAGGCCTAAGGCCTTGAAAATTTGAGGGTAGCAAAACTTGGTTGAATTAAGATGATTCTTCTAAGACTCCTTGAACTTTTAGGACTCATAGATAGGGGCACACAAAACAAGGTGACGATAAAGCAACCCAGCAAAGTGAAAAGAGAGGGTCCCCGTTCTGAATGGGGTGTGTGTGCTATAGGCACAACAAGTCTCCTTTCAAAGCCTTGGCCTAAATTTTGACCTCTCTCATAGTAATGTCCAAAGGAGGCACCTGTATCATGACTGTCTCGATTGAGAAATTTGTTATTTTGGTTCCTCAAATGCGTCATTTCAGTAGACAACTTCTTCACTAGTTCTTTTAGGTCATCAATCTAATCCTTCTCCATACTATTCTACTATAAGTCAAGTTTTAAAGGAAAGTTGATTGCGTCGCGGGTTGGTTCTATTCAGCAGGTGGGAATTTTGAATTTTGTAGGTATGAGGTCACCTGCAACTATTGAGTATAAGTATGTTGTTGTTGTGGTTGCAAGTAATGAGGCATGGGAGGTGCTTGATTCAATGGCTGCCCTGGATGTGGCACTATTGGCATTTGTGGAACTTGATTCAACATTGGTGTCTGATGAGCTAGGGCATGGGTGAGCCCTTGGATTTGAGTTGGATGAGAAACTAGCCCTAAGGATGGCAATGGACCTACGATATGTTGCCCCAAGTCAATACTTTTTGTGACTTCTTTTGCATACGCATCCACCAACCTAGCAGGTGGCAGGTGCATTCTCTTCACTAGTGTAGATGTAAGATTATCCAAGGTAGCAAAGTACACCAATTGAATAGAGGCATCATCAACCATGTAGGGTGGTTGTAACTTCATGTAAGCTCAATGGAACCAGTCATTGAAGGAACTAATAGGCTCATTGGCTTCCCTTCGAATGGACATGAACTATTGGTAGAACTCGGAGGGGCTAACTAGGATCTTGAACTTCAGCAAGAACGTGTCCTTCAATTGATCTCGAGTGGCAATGGATCTCGTCAGCAGATGGATGTACCAATAAAAGGCCTCTTCCCCCAATGAGTAGGGAAAGAGCCTATAAGCCACATCTTCATGTTCTATTTGCATATCTTTTAGGGTAGTTTGGAAGATCTTGATGTGTTCTTTTGTTGTCCTTTGCGGATCACATGAGTGGAATTTAGTGCAAAATCCTTCTAGATTCTTCGACATGTCATGATAATCATTGAAGGACAAAGGGGATGGTTTATTTCCCAGCCAATCCATCAAAGGAGGTGGAGGTTGTGTTTGTTGTGTTACAGTTACGTGTGGCAGCAAAAGAGCAACAGTAGTTGGGACAATGCCCTAGAAGTGAAGTGTTGGGACTAGGACAACACCTTGGTTGTGGGAGGTGAAGGGTGAAATGGTAGTTTGGAATGGATGGGGAGAAGAAGGGTTTGTCAGAAGTGAAGGGGAAGAATGGGATGGATGAATAAAGGGAGATGGAGGGGGGCTGATAGGATGGGGCTGAAGCGGGTGCTTCCCCTTTCTTAGCTCTCTTAGCCTTGGTAGGGGTCTTGAGCTCTTGGAATTCCCCTTTCTCTAGTTTTGATCTTAACAATCTATGGAACCTTTGAGGGGACAAGGAACCAATTTGATCCATCTTAACTAACAGGCCCTCCTTCTAGTGTTGGTTCTGTTGATGGGTGTTTTTGCACCTCTCAACATAGGCAGAACATAAATGCTCTACCTCTCTTGAAAGGAAGAAATTTGCAAACAAGTTCCAAATTACTACCCCAAGGTCTCTCGGGTGTCAAGTCATGACTTGAAAAAATAGCTCAGTTAATTGATGTGATTTGTTGGTAATCACAAAAGGCATTTAAGGTTGACTAAGCTTGGATGGAATTGGATCTTCAAATGGAGTTTTGTGGAACTCTCGAAATGAAGTGCAATTGCTGCAAGTTCAAAACAATAGTCTAAAACTCCATGTTTGTCATCAGATTTGGCTTTACAATGATGCTGGAACTTTACCTCAATTTTAGTTTCAAATAAAAGGAAAAAGGAAAAAGGGATAGAGAGTTTCCTAGACCTGCAACTAATGTTGAATAGTAACAATGGAGGATGCTACAATAGACAACCTTCCTAAAACTAAGTTCCGCTTAACCAAAACAACTTACAGTCTCATGAAACTAGTGCAATATTTTAAGCTTTGCAGATTTTCAACTATCCATTCACTATTAAGCATGAACAATAGATGAACTTTAAGTGCATCAATAAAGTAATGTTCAAACTAACTTTACATTGTTGTTCATCAGTAATAAAGAACAAAAAGTATGAACAAGGGAGGCATCAATACCATAACATTCTTCACCACTAAAGTGCAGCATAACACTAACAACTAAAGCAACATGGAAATAAAACAACAAATCTAAAATCTAATATTGAGGAAATGAATCATGCACACATGTGAAGAAACACAAGAACCCATAAAAATAATGCAATTCTCATTAAATTTTTGCAGCATGCCTTTACACAACTCAACTCTCTCTTTGAAAATGAGAGACCCCTATTTATGGTTTTCTAAAAGTGAAATGAATGGCCAATATTTACTTTCATTGTGTGGCCAAGATTCATTTTACATTAGGGTTTCACCTACCCCCAAAATATAACAATATAAAATACATCTTTGTCTCTTCCCTATTTTGGTCATCTAGTGGTTTTGACACTATAGCAGTTTTTGTTAGGATTTAGGTGCCATCAACCTTGTAAATCCTTTAATTAATTATTCTCCTAAAGTGTTTCCAACATTTACCCATAAGAGGTGAAACCGTTTAATCAACGGTGGTGAAAGAGACAATGTAAATGTAGTGTTACCATTACCGTTTGTCATTTAGGAAAAGGACAAAATAGCTAGGTGTCCCACTTGAAATCTTCTACAATGAGGTTGTTAGGATGTTGTAAGAGCATCTATGACATGTATAAAAGTTGTCATAAGATACTATGACAATATGACAGATTCCTATGACAAGTATGACAGATTCCTATGATAGAATATGCTACCTTTGACCCCAGGTGCTCATGCATAAGTTATGCCTTATGACAGTTGTAAGAGCATCTGTAAGAGGCTATTTTTAGGACATCGTGACCATTTCATGAAGGGAGGCGTGGTTTTTTCTAGGTGGTATTGTTGCCTATTGTTTGGTGAAACCATGGTGGCTTTCATCCTCACAAATCTCTTTAAATAGGGGCCTTGAGCTAGAGTTATTCAATTCAGTTTTGCAGGTTTGCAAGGTAATAGGGTGTTGCAGGATTTTACAGGGATGATAAGATAATTCTATTTCTACATGTAATATTTCATAATATTAGTAATATACTTGCCTCTCTTTCAGTGGTGGAGTTTTTTTCCCTTCAGGGTTTCTCCACGTAAATTTGTTGTTTCATGTGTTATGATTCTTCTATCTCTCTCTCATTATTTCTTCACACTAAGGCTAAAGGTTAATCTACATATTTCAAATTTGAATTCACCTATTTAAGTTCATATTGCAATATTTGCAAGATTTCTTCACCTTGATAATCAACATTTGGTATTAGAGCTAACGGTTTTGTTAAGGAAGGGACGCTTTCCTTTTAAAGTGTTGAAGGTTTTTGCTGCAGTGGGAGCTTTTGTGTTGTTAGTTTGCAGATTTGTGAAAGATTGTATACCATGGCCTCCACCTCTCGTCAAGATATTGAGAAGTTCAATGGAACTGGTTACGAGATGTGGAAGTTGAAAGTGGAGGATCTCCTTGAGGAGAGAGATTAATGGTTACCAGTTTCAGTTGATAAGAAGCCATCTACTTCAACCTTGTCGGATGAAGATTGGAAGAAGTTAGAAAAGAAGGCTCAAGGGACCATTCGGTTGTGTCTCACTGATTCTTTCCTCCTGAATGTCTCTTCAGAAGACACGACATACAAGCTTTGGAGGAAGATAGGTGAAATTTATCAAACTAAGGGTTTGTCTAACAAGTTGTATCTCAAAAGATGTTTATATTCATTAAAGATGAAGAATGGTGATTCTATTGCTAAAAATTTGAATGCTTTTAATTTGATTATAAGTTAGATTGCATCTATTGATGTTAAAATAGAAGATGAGGATAAATGTATTCTATTGATTTTCTCTTTGCCAGAATCTTGGGAAAATTTAATTATGGTTATAAGTTGTGGTGCAGAACCTAAGATGGATAATGTTATTCCCATACTTCTTCCAGAGGAGATGAGGAGGAAGACCATGCATAGTGGCTCCCAAGATGCCTTGCATGTGCAAGGTAGGCCCAAGGAGAAAGGGCCTAAAAGGGATAAGAAGAAGGATAAATCTAAAGGATGATCTAAGACCCCTGGAAAGAGCAGAGTGAAGTGTTGGAACTGTGGTAAACAGGGACATGTGAAGAAGGAATGTAGAAATAAGAAAATGAATGCAGATTCCTTCACAGAAAAGTCCTCTGATAACAGTGATTCTGATGCTTTTATTATTTCAACTAACACAGCTTGCAATGATGCTTGGATTATTGATTCAGGTGCTTCCTTCCATATGACTCCTCACAAGGAGTGATTTTCTACATACAAAGAATATGATGGAGGAGAGGTCTTCATGGGTGACAACAACTCACAAAAGATTGTCGGTAAAGGAAAGGTAAAGTTGTGTTTCAGTGATGGGAGGGTTAAAATCCTTGATGATGTTTTACATATTCCAGGACTTACAAAAAGTTTAATTTCGGTTTCCAAGTTGAATGATTCTAGAATGAATGTGACATTTGACAAGTCTAGTTGTAGGATGTTAAGGGGAAGTTTGGTGGTTCCTAAAGGATCTCAAATAGGGAATCTTTTTACATTACATTTCTCTACTTTTTGTAACTCCTCTTTTGTAACTAGCATTGAAAATGCATGTATGTTGTGGTACCATAGATTGGGTCACATTGGTGAAAAAGGTCTTAGGACCATACTTGATAAGAAACTAGTAGACGGTATTTCTGATTATTTTGTTGGTAAAAATGATTTATGTGAGGATTGTGTGTTTGGTAAACAAAATAGGTCATCATTTCCTAAAGGAACTAATAAAGCTAATGGATTGTTAGAACTAATTCATTCAGATGTATGTGGTCTAGTGGATATAGATTCTTTGAGTAGATCTCCTTATTATGTTTCCTTCATTGATGATTACTCAAGATATACTTGGATTTATTTTATGCATACAAAATATAAAGTTTTCACCAAATTTAAGGAATTTAAGGCATTGGTTGAAAAGAAAACAGATTATAAGATAAAAGTATTGTGATCTGAAAATGGGGGTGAATATTGTTCTAAGGAATTTGATGAGTTTTGCAAACATGCAAGAATTGTTAGGCAAAAGACTACACCTTACACACCCCAACAAAATGGGGTAGCATAAAGAATGAACCATACATTAATGGAAAGAGCTAGGAGCATGTTAAGTAGTGCTAAGTTAGATAAATGTTTTTGGGAAGAAGTTGTTGGTACTGCTTGTTATTTAATTAACAGATCTCCATGTAAAGCTCTTGTTGATAAAACACCTTATGAAATGTGGCTGGGTAAAAAGCCTTTAGTTTCACATTTAAGGGTCTTTGGTTGTGAGGCTTTTGTTCATGTGCCTAAAGAGAAGTGGTCTAAATTGGATCCAAAATCTCATAAATGCATCTTTGTAGGTTATGGTGAAAATATTAAAGGTTATAAACTTTGGAATCCACTAACACGAAAGATGATATTTTCTAGAGATGTTATTTTTAGGGAATTTAGAGCTAACTTTGAAGATGAGCAACCAAAGGAAAAGTCAAAAATAGTGCATTTTGAAACTCAGCAAGAAGATGCACATGTGGAAGAACATAGAGATGGACAAGAAGATGGAGAAGAAGAAGAGAGTTCTGAAGAATCTGTTGTAACAGAAGAAGTTGAAAACAATGAGGATGAACATGAGGAGGAATCTCTTACTCCACCTTTGAGAAGGTCCACAAGACAACGAAATCTAGTTGACAGGTATAGCCCACCTGATTTTCGTTGTAAATTTGCTTTGATATGTACTGATGATGAACCTAGATCTTTTAGGGAGGCTCTCTCTTCAGAAGAATGTGAGTCTTGGATGCAGGCCATGCAGGATGAGATGGTGTCTTTGAAAAACTGTGACACCTAGGATCTTTTTAGTTTGCCCAAAGGAAGAAAGGCCATTGGTTGTAAGTGGGTATATAAAAAGAAGTTTGGTGCAAACGATAAGCTGGAACGGTACAAGGCCAGATTAGTGGCCAAGGGCTACTCCCAGAGAGAGGGAGTTGATTTTGGTGAAATATTCTCTCCTGTTGCTAAGTTAACTTCTATTAGATTCCTTTTATCCATTGTTGTTGCTTATGATTTAGAAATAGAACAAATGGATGTTAAAATTTCTTTCTTGCATGGGGATCTCAAGGAAGAAATTTATATGCAACAGCCTGACGGTTTTGTTGTGAAAGGAAAAGAATACTTGGTTTGCAGGTTAAAACGGTCTCTATATGGTTTGAAACAGTCACCTAGGATGTGGTACCGTAAGTTTGATGGTTTCCGGCATTAAAGATCGGCTCTTTGTTAGAAGTGAAGAGGATCAATCGTGGTTTATTTTAAAGTTATTGACACCGACATTGGATTATTATTCCTTATATGTGTGGATGATAAGGTTGTTCATTGGTAAAATAATAAGATAAATGATTAGGGAACTTGAAAAAATTCAGCTTCTCGAACATTTGATATGAAAAGATTTGTGGGTCACAAATATATTCTTGGGATGGAAA
>VDFB02379711.1:123121438-123136989 GCA_007258455.2 Sequoia sempervirens
TGTTTGGTGCCCCATTGATAATACTTTAGTGAGACTAAGTTCTAGACTCATGGCTTCTCGTGATAGCACTTTTGTTGTGGACCTTGGGATCTCAAGAGCTCCTACTCCTAGTATGGACAATGGTGCATTAGGCATGGATACTACCACTACTATGCCTTCACCTTTCCATCCAATAAATGTTGACACACAAAGAAATTCCATTCCGCAAGAAAAATTCATTAGTATTCATGAGGATTTTGCACATTTACAACAAGATTTATCCCTTGAAAACATTTCCACCACTACCACACCTGCAATAGAAAACCTTCATTGTTTGATTGAAAGTGATGATGGCTTACAAGTTATGAAAAGAATAGTTGAGATATACAATAAACATGTTCCTTCTACTTCCCAATCAACAAACATTGTTGTAATCCAAGGAGGACCACACAATCATCCTCCTTCAACCATAGCATCCATACCAACTTATACCACTCCTCAAGTTACAACAAGTACGCAACAGATTAGTCATGTGACTCATTCCTTTGCTATTCCAACTCGCATTCCTAGTTATTTTGTGGCATCGCATATTCCTTCTTCCACCTTCACCCCTCTTAGTGTCCCTTTCACTTCTCCTAACATTACATACACTCCATCACCATTTTCCCTTCCACCTCATACCACTTACACCGATCCCATCATTACACAACTCTTTAACACCATTTCATCCATGCAACAACAAATATCCACCATTAGCTAAAGTCAAAATGCTCCACCCACATATCATGTTTGTAGTAGTCCATTATCCTTAGAGATCTTACACACATAGATGCCACAAGGAATTGAAATGCCTAGGTTTGAGAAATACGGAGGAAAAGGAGACCCTACTAATCATGTCAATGCTTATACAACCTTTGTTGGATGTTGTGGTTGTGTTTTTGATATGTGGTTTTCATTGATGTCAACACTATTAGCATTAATGTCTTAGAGGTTGTATATGTCGAGGATATTGAGAAAATTGTAATGAAATGAGTTGCAGGTTGTTAGTGGTGAAGTAAATTTCAATATGTTGGTGAGTTCATTACGTTGATGATCAGAGGTTCTGGACTAAAGGGTGTCTTGTTGAGTATATCTAGTTTATCCACGTTGAGTTTCAGAGATCCACGTGAAGATTTGTATTCTAACAGTCTTTCTATTACTTCAGTTGGTGTTCCTGAATGAAGATAATGTGATTCAAGTTAGTTCAGTTGTTGTGGATGCTTCTCTGGTGATTCAAGTTGTTTTTGGATGCTTCTAGATCGTACTCTATCTGTGTTACACATCTGCATTGATCGTTGTGCTCGCGATTTGATATTTTCTCTTGCATGTTCATGTTTTTCATGTTCTTGGCCGACAGGGTGTTGTAGCATGTTGTGGATCTTCGAGGAATATTTTTTTGAAGGTGGTTTGTGTTTGAGGATTTTATTTTGGGTCTTCACTATGTTGTGGCTGACCTTGGTTGATTCACATTAATAATCTTTAATGTTTTGGGCCGACAGTTTGTATTCATTTTATTATTTTCTTGAGGCCGACATGTAGCGATGTAATTTCTTGTTGTGAATATATAAGAGTGATTGTTTTATCATTTCAAGTCATGAGTATGCGAAGTGTGTGAGTCCTATGTATGAATAATGTTTAGATCTTTCAAAGGCAGAAGCAAAGTGTGAAGAAGAGTGAAGAAGTGTTCATGTGGTTAACCGGAATTGTAATCAGGCATTAGCAGATGCTTTTTTTCTTAGTTCAAATCCTATGGATGTAATCCAATCTTTTGTAAGACAGTTTTTCTTCCTTTTGTAATTGAGCAGTGAGCTCTAGGTAGTGTGCCTGAATGCATGTGCATTCCCCATTTACATTTCTTTATACTTTTAACAGGGTATAATCTTGTGGACTGACATCCATCGTGGTTTTTCCCCTAACATGGTTTCCACATAAATTTTTTTGGCATTATGTGTGTTTCTGATGTGTTGTTGATTTATGCTTTCATGGTTATTAATTAGATCTGAGAATAAGCATAATAAGTTGAATAAGTTTGAAATTATGTGACAACTAATTCACCCTCTTGTTTTCCTTGTGTTAACAATTGGTATCGAGCAGTTCCTTGGAAGGTTTAATAGCTTGAGGTGATCCCGGATGGCGACATACAAGAAGGATAGTCTGAGATTTGATGGAACAAATTATTCTCTATGGAAGACTCAAATGGAGTGCCATCTGAGATGCATTGGTGAACCCTACTGGAGCATTACAAGCAATAGGTATGTTATTCCTCAAAATGGTCCTACTACTACTACTGAGATTAGGGATGTTGAGTACAATATCAGGGCTAAGGAAGTGTTGTCACCTAGAATTGCACCCTGTGCAAAGTTTTACAAAAACTGAGCATTCTAGAGCAACATGGGATCATTTCAAGGCTGTGGGTCACCTATAGCTGAAATGAACCTCCGGAGAAGGCCGGCTTCCTTTGGGTATCACCTAAACTACTGCTTCTTTGAGAGGAAAGAGGAAAAAGATACCAAAAAAAAAAGAAACTAAACCTATGGTGATACACTGTATTAATGAGAAATCATGAAACAAACACAGTAAGAACAAACACTTGAGAGCCTAATTCAATTGATTTACATACCCAGAACAACCTCTTTCAGATTTAATGCTTTAGTCCTAACAGGTTTGGCCTACACATACACCTTGGGAGGAAAGATCAATTTCACAACCTTAAGACATAAATGCAGAAATGTGAAAACACAGTTATAGACTTGCATGTGCAAAAGAAAGATATAGAAATGAGAATCAATACAAGCATGAACATAAACTTCCAAGGTAAACTCTGTGTTGTATTCAGGATTCCAGTTGAGTTACAGAAAACATACATTGACTGAGAAAGGATTAATTGAAAATCACTAACTCTTCAGAGTGTGCAATCAAAACTGTTTACAAAAAGGCAAAAAATTCCTTATATACAGACTATATGTCGGCCCCTTAGGGCATACAAAAATATCCCAGTTCAGGAAAATATCTATCTCAGATCTTTTTATGAATTAATTGCAGAAGCCTGCGTGTCCCTGTTGTTGGTGTCAGTGTGAAGAACCGATCTTGGAGAAGCCTTCTCCTGATCTTTCATAGCATTAATTCTTCTGATCCATCGTGTCCAGCTACCAAGTCCCCTGTTGAAGAGCCGCATTGAATGCCCCCCGAGCTCAGAACAGATATATGTTGTATTCATGTCGCATTCGTCCTACATTGGCATTCCACGTTCTGATCAGACTGCCACGGCTCGCCTTAGATCCCTCTGGTTAGTCGAGCACCTTCCACGCGGGCCCTGCAGCTGGTCAAAAATCCCTTTGAACTGAATTGCATCTCGGCAAGACACTGAAAGTGTCTTGCCAATGCGATCAAGTGTCTCTGCAGCTTTAGAAGTCATGTTGATACCGCCAAAACCATCGGCAAGACAAATGGATTCGGTTAGAAGTCCCAGCGAGCACCATTGAGTCACACCGATATCCTTTTCATTTGGTACATCCATCACTGTCGGCCAGAGATTATATGTTCGGGAAGACCTCCTAACGAGCCCTCCATCTCTCGGCGAACACATATTTCATTTTACTTCGGCAAGACACCCAGCGAGACCCCCTGCTGTCGGCGTGTCCTCTTGTGTCACCGAGACATCACTACGAAAGCCTCAAGCCTTGGCGAGGCCCTTCTTCTATCCTCGGTGGTTCCTTTATCTTTCGGCAAGACATACGCCGAAGTCAATATCCTTGTCGAAACCTGTGCTTGTCGCCAAGACCCGTTATCGTCGCCAAGACCTCTTATAGACCCCTTTTGTCTACTCGAAGAGCCATTGTCGTGTTTTTGGCAAGAGTCCTGCCAAACTGCTCTTGTCTTTGTGAGGGTCCATCCCTCCTTTCAGCAAGACTTAAGTCTTCACTAAGACCTCTGGGCAATTTTATTTATCTTTTCCGAAGACCTCTATGTTCGGTGAGACTCATGCCAAATCTTTTCGCCCTTCACCAAGCTCTGCTTTGTTTCGGGGAGACATCTCCACTTCGGTATGACATTCTGGCGAAGCTATCTCCTTATGCTGATAGGACCCTTCGGTGCACGGTGGGGAAGACATAACCTTTTCGCTGTGACCCTTCACCGAAGCCTTACACTCTTGCCGAAGGGAACCTATGTGAAGTCGGTAAGACATTTGATGTCAGCAGCACATCCCGGCGAAGTCCCGTAGTTACACCGAGGATCACTGTTGTCAGCAAGACATCGAACCTTCGCTGGGACTTCTCACCGAGTGCTATAGGTCTCCCTGAAGCCCATGGTCACTGAGAGTCTTGCTGAATGACGATTGAATGGCCTATCGGCCAAGGAAATCCACGCGGTAAGAGGTCATGCCAAACCCTCTCCATTATAGTGATAGGCTCAGCAGGCTCATTCGGCATGACAGAGACTAGGTCTCAGCGACCTGCTCAGGATGGAATAAATCAGACAGTCAGTCGGCCAGATAGTAGGAGAGTCTTGCCGACTTTCTCCTTGGATGATTTTCATGCCGAATCTTCCCAGGGTGTCTTCTCCCACTGAGTTCCCCGTGACCTAGCAATAGATGTAGATTCTTTGCCCTTGTGTGAATGTACCACTGGCCTCTGAAGATCTAACATTTGATTATCTCGCCTGATTTAACTATAGGTAAAATAGAGGCAACAATTTTGGTGACCTTTGCGGGATGTTTTCCTGCTAAACATGAGAACCAGTGACTAGGCTTATCCATTGGGCATGGAGTCGTTAGAAAACTCAGAGAACAATTAAAATGTCAGTCTTGCACATGGCCTCGACCTCATGAGATTTATAGGACACGACAGGTTGCCAAAACGACAAGACAGGGAAAACTTAAAAGAGAAATATATACTGTGCTGAAACAACACTTATGGAAAACATAAAGCCTAAACTATTATATACAATAGATAGACCTGTCAGATTTGAAAATAGGGCTTAAGGTGTATCCCATTGACTGGGATAGGAAGCACTTCACCTTCTGTTGTAGCTAGTTGATATGCATTGTGCTCTTTACAACCTGTGATAATAAATGGACCAGTCACATATTGTCAAACTTGGTGTGATGGCCTGGTCTGCTTTTCAGAACATCCCATTTGAGCACGAGGTCTCCTTCCTTAAAAAACTTTCCTGTAGCCTTCTTATCAAAAGTATTCTTGGTCTGGAGCTAATGATCCTCCAAAGTTTTCATTGCTCTGTCCCTCGATTCTTCGAGCTCCATGAGCTCTGCATACCTTACAGACATTGGGTCCTGTCCCTCAAGTATCTCCAACTGGCAAACAATATCAAGAGCCGGAAGCTCCACTGATAGTGGCAATCTTGCCTCTTTGCCATAGACCAACATATATGGTGAGTTACCAACATACCTCTTAGGGGTCACTCTATCTGCCCAAATTGCATTCTTTAAACTACTAGGCCAGGTCCTTTGGTTGTCCTCTATGGTTCTTTTAATAATTCTGATGAGGTTCTTATTCGTGCTCTCAGCTAGGCCATTACCTTGAGGGTAATAATTTGAAGATGTGCTCAAATGAATGCCATGCTTAATGGCTCAGTCAGTTACCCTTAGACCCATGAATGTAAGGGCATTATCAGATATGATGGAGTCAACCACTCCAAACCTGGTGACTATATCTTCATAGAAGTTCAACACTGATGATTCTTTTGCTTCCCTTAATGCAACCGCTTTTGTCCACCTTGTAAAATAGTCAATGGCTGTAAGTACCCATTTGTGACCAGAACTGGAAGGTGGATTTATTGGTCCAATAAAATCAATGCCCCATCTCATGAAGGGATACTCTACTTGAATTGGATGCAGGGGCATAGCGGGAAGCTTTTCCTTTCCCGAAAACAGAGCACATTTGATGCACTTTCTTGACCAGGCATACGCATCCTTGAACAAGCTGGGCCAGTAGTAACCAGCTCTCATGACCTTCCAGGCAGTAGTTCTGGGAGCAAAGTGACCTCCTGCAGCTCCGTCATGAAACTCATGAAGCACTTTTTCAATTTGGTCACTGTGAATGCATCTTAACAGGACACCATTCAGATCCTTTTTAAAAAGAACATTGTCCATCAGCACATATGGTATGGACTGCAGTCTAAAGTATCTTCTTTTGGCTCTGTTCAGACCTAATGGGCATTGGCCAGTTTGTAGAAATTGGGTCATATCTTGGACCCAATTAGTTATCCCCATGGGCACATCATCTTGAGCATTCTGAGGCTCATTTGTATTGGCAAGCACAACATCCTTTTCTAGTTCACTTTCACTGCTTGACCCTGAAGCAAGCTGTTCACAAAGACCTTTACCTCTAACTAGTTTGGTGATGCTAATATCTACATCGTACTCCATGACCTTAGTGATCCACCCTGCTCTTTTTTCATTCAGATCCTTATTCAACAAAAATTCTTTCACACTTGAGTGTGCAACCAGAATATGAACCTTATTGTTTGAAAGCAAAGGTTTAAATTTCTTCAGACTTCTAATCACAAAGAGAACGTGCTTTTCAACAAATGTATACCTTTCCTCATAATCAACAAGTATTTGGCTAAAGAAGGCTATGGGTTGCTCCAAATTGTCGCTATTCTTCTGAACCAGCATAGCAGAGATTGCACCACTACTACCAAAAGCATATAAAAAGAAGTCTTTAGAGAAGTCTGGGTTTACCAATGTCAGAATAGATGCTAATGCCTCCTTAATTTCTCCAAAACTGTGCTTTTCCTCCTTTGTCCAACTGAAGACTGCATTTTTCTTTAACATGGTTGTTAGAGGTTGTAGCAGGTTTTCCACATCTAGAATGAACCTTCTCAGAAAGTTGATCTGTCCCAGAAAGCTCTGTAGGCCCTTCTTGTGATTAGGCAGCGGCAACTCAAGTATGGCCTTGACTCTTTCAGGGTCAATAGTGATTCCCTGCTTTGACACTATGTGTCCTAACAATTTCCCTTCGTGGACAGCAAAGATACTCTTCTTTAGATTGAGGTAGATACCGAACTCTCTACATTTTTCAAACACTTGCCTAAGATGTAACAAATGTTCATCAACATTCTTAGAATAAACTGTGATGTCGTCTAGGTAAATCAGTATAATCTTGTTGATCAAACTTTGAAACATCATGTCCATGGCTCTCTGAAACATGGCACCAGCATTGGACAAACCAAAAGGCATCCTTTTGTATGCCATGGTGCCCCATTTAGTGGTAAAAGCAGTCTTAAACTAATCTTCCTCTTTAACCAGCACCTGGTTATATCCTGAAAAACCATCTAGTAGGGAAAATATTTCAGAACCAGCAACCTCTTGCAAGATTTGTTCCATGGAGGGCAGTGGGTAGTGGTCTTTTAGAGAGGATCGGTTAAGATCCCTGAAGTCTACACAGAGCCTTATCTCACCACTTTTCTTTCTAACCGGTACAAGATTAGAAACCCATGAAGTGTGCTTGATAGGGAAGACAATACCCCCCTCAACTAGTTTAGTCAGCTCCTTAATCATTAGGGGCTCAAGTTTAGGATTCAAGGGCCTTTGTTTCTGCCTTACTGGCTTGGCGTTAGGTTCTAATTCAATTGTATGCTGAGCAATATGGGGATCAAATCCTTTCAAATCTGAATACTCCCAAGCAAAGACATCATGAAACTCTTGGCACAAAGCAACAAAAGCTTGTCTATCTTTAGGTGAACAAAGTTTTCCTATCCTAAGAAGTTTACCTTTGAAAATCTCCAGCTCCTCATAGTGTTCTTCTTTGATTTGCAAGCCAGCTCTACCCTTTTTAAGCTGATCATCAGTACTAAAAATCGACTCTAAGGTAACAAGGCCTTTGGGCAATTTGTTTGTCTTCAGCTGTATGACCTGATCACCATACTGCTGCTTGAGCTTTGCTTGATTCACCATGGAGAACTGATCTTCCTCAAGCAAGAAGGAAAGGATTTGCTCATCACTGTCAAAGACTTGCCAGTGAATGTTGTTGTCAGGAATTGAGGGTCTGATTACAACCTTCACATACTACTGCACCTTCTCTTTTCTGATGTCATTTGGAATATCAAATTGTGCTCCAATGGTTGCGAGCCTGTCAGCATGCTTGTTTGATTTCTTGGGATAGACACTAAGTTAAAGGCATCAAAATCTTCGAGCATGTTCCACACTCTGTTTCTATAATACTTTAATGTGTCATTTTTAGCAACATTCAGGCCCCTTACTTGATTAACAATTAATTCACTATCCCCATGGACTTTCAAGTTGGTTATTCCTCTCTTCCTTGCCCACTCTAGGCCTTGAACAAGGCCCTCATATTCAACAATATTATTAGAGCATGCAAAAGAAAAATGGAAAGCAGCATAGTATCTATCACCTTGTGGAGAAATTAACATTGCACCTCCTCCTACCCCATTCTTACTTCTGGAACCATCAAAATACATCTCCCAAAGTCCATTAAGCGATTGCAACAACTGATCTGCCTCTTTCTCCAAGTTTGGAATCTCTGTATCAGGCTCAAGAATGACATAGTTTCCCATACCAACATCTTGAATGAGGTCTACAGGACTGTTCGATACATTTTCAATCGCCCATTCATGCAGCAGCACGTCAGGAATAGCTTCTGATTGGAGTTCTTGAGCAGCAACTAGTTCATTGTCAGAAAGAATGACACAATTTGTGTCTACAGCAGTAGGAACAACATTAAGGGGACTTGGGTTGTATGGCTCAATGTGATCTTTAGCCAATCTCTCAGACTTGATGGTAACCTTAGTCCCATATCTTGTTCTAAATAGCATATGTGACCAATCAGCCGATACATAACCACCTATCTTGGCTGTAAAGTCTCTAGATAAACACAAGGAAAAGAAAGGTGGAAGGTCTATGACACATATGTCTTGAGGGACTGAAAATTTTGGACAAGCATGGAGGGTGAGATTTAAATCCTTGATGATCCCCAAGGTATTAACCGAAGTACCATCCAATTGAATCACTCCCTTCTCTAAAGGCTGGTATTTTAGTCCAAGTTTGTCAGCAATCTGTTTTGGCATGACGGAGCTGCTAGCTCCGCTATCTACCATACAGTTATGGACTAATTTATCACTGATAATTACTGACACGTAGAAAGGAGGTGGTTTAACTCCTTTTTCATTCTCTATGCAAGGTCGCTGATCATTTCTCTGAGAATCATTTGTTAACACGGCTCTAACCTGACCTATTGGGGGCTCGGCTTTATCAGACATTTTCAAACTTGATAGGGCTGATTGTAACATATCCTTTTGACCGAGGATGACTAAAGAATCCCACATAGACATGGTTACATTTTTCCTTTTCATACTATCAAGAATATTAAAGGGTACAATTGGATTTTTATTGTGTACCTTTACGCCAACGTGATCAGCTTGTAAGCGTGGCTGCTCCCTTGTTGGGAGTTGTTGATTTCCTTGCAAATCACTAGTCACTCAAGAGGTAGATGGTTCCACAGCTGTCGTCTTTCCTCTATCAGCTACTTGGTCAAGCTCAAATGCTCTCTTCTTTGCCCTAGTGTTAGCTGCAACTAGAGAGCTATCTTCATTCAACCCACAGAACTCTTCACCCTGCCAGTTGAGTAGAGTAGCATCATTTGCAAACTGATCTTGGTGTTGTGGAGATGACTCATTAGGTGCATGTTGTTGTCAGCTTGAGGCATTTTGTACCATTAGTGCTTGATTGATGAGTCTGTTTGAACAAGTGGCTTGATTATGAGGCTAGTTACAAGGGTAGCACCACTCATAATCAGCTGCTAAATTGTTTTGAGTGGGAACCAAGTCCCTTACTGCACTAACAGGTGTTGGAGCACAGGCCTGAAAAGGCCTTGTGTTCACACTCCGTCTTGGGCCCTGATACTGCTGTCTATTCCCTTGGAATTGATGTTGTTGACCTTGAAAGGGCTGACTTGGGGTCTGATTTTGCTGTTGATAAGGCCTGGAATAGGCCTGTTGCTTTTCCAAGTTCACCAACTTGTTACCAAAAGTCTGTAAAAGACTTTTGATCTCTTGTAATTCATTTGATGAGCTTGAAGCAACATTTTCCTGCTTGTCAATGGTTGTAACAACAGCTGGTAGCGTTGGTACAGCTGGTAGAGGTGTGAAAGGAGGTATTTGCAAAGGGATGTTTGCATGAATTTCTAGAAATATTGGCATTGGTGGCCTGGGAGCAAGCTTACCAACTTGTATTAAGTTGTTTTCAGCTCTAATAGCTATTTCAAAGGCATCCAGTAGAGATACTCATTCCATTGACTGTATCATGACAGCTATATCACTGTTCAGAGCTCTCAAAAAGTATAGGAATGCATACTCTAGAGGTGGTCTCACCGTTGCAGGGATTTTATCCCAAGTTCTTCGAAATCTGAAGTTGAAGTCATTCATCTGCTCTTGCGGAGCCCTCTTAATCATAGTCAGTTGCTCCAATAGAGACAAGTTGTCAGACTTGTCTTGGAATTTCTTATGCAATTTTTCTCCAAAATCATCCCATGTTGCAATTGAACTGACCGGTAGGCTCCTGTACCACTGCACAACTCTTCCTTTTAGTGAAGTAGCTAGCAATCTCACTACAATGTCCTCTTCGATTATGTGGTGGACTCCGCATAACAAAGCCACATCTCTCAAATGTTCAATGGGAGTAGTTTGATCTTCTCCCGTGAAAATTGGCACTCTTCAAGGCTGCCATTGGAATATCATTATGTTGTGCCAAGTTCAAAGGACTCCCTCCCTTGAAAGCAACAAAGGGTTGATTCCTTGGAGCGACCATTGATGGTATTTGATGTTGTTGTACCGGTATTATGGATGAAGCTAAGGATGAGATAACAATGTGTGATCTCCCAAATGGAGGAGTGGATTGAGTCCTTCTGGAATAAATAATTGTTGTTCCCCTCTTTTCTGTTGCTCTACCTTTTCTCCTCGGTGGTGACAACTGCAAATATTCGAAGGGACCTGAGCTGCCTCTTGTCTGAACTTTTCTCATAAACTGTAGAAGGCGTTGATTTCTAGAGTTCTTCCTCTTTGTGGAGTCGCCAAGTATGCCAAAGGACTTCTATAAAGCCTGATAATTCACTGGCTGCATACCAAACCAGTAGTTAAAACAAATTCCTGTCCCACCGGGCATGCCAAAAACTGTTGTCACCTAGAATTGCACCCTGTGCAAAGTTTTACAAAAACTGAGCATTCTAGAGCAACATGGGATCATTTCAAGGCTGTGGGTCACCTATAGCTGAAATGAACCTCCGGAGAAGGCCGGCTTCCTTTGGGTATCACCTAAACTACTACTTCTTTGAGAGGAAAGAGGAAAAAGATACAAAAAAAAAATGAAACTAAACCTATGGTGATACACCGTATTAATGAGAAATCATGAAACAAACACAATAAGAACAAACACTTGAGAGCCTAATTCAATTGATTTACATACCCAAAACAACCTCTTTCAGATTTAATGCTTTAGTCCTAACAGGTTTGGCCTACACATACACCTTAGGAGGAAAGATCAATTTCACAACCTTAAGACATAAATGCAGAAATGTGAAAACACAGTTATAGACTTGCATGTGCAAAAGAAAGATACAGAAATGAGAATCAATACAAGCATGAACATAAACTTCCAAGGTAAACTATGTGTTGTATTCAGGATTCCAGTTGAGTTACAAAAAACATACATTGACTGAGAAAGGATTGATTGAAAATCACTAACTCTTCAGAGTGTGCAATCAAAACTGTTTACAAAAAGGCAAAAAATGCCTTATATACAGACTATACGTCAGCCCCTTAGGGCATACAAAAATATCCCAGTTCAAGAAAAGATCTATCTCAGATCTTTTTATGAATTAATTGCAGAAGCCTGCGTGTCCCTGTTGTTGGTGTCAATGTGAAGAACCGCTCTTGGAGAAGCCTTCTCCTGATCTTTCGTAGCATTAATTCTTTTGATCCATCATGTCCAGCTACCGAGTCCCCTATTGAAGAGCCACATTGAATGCCCCCCGAGCTCAGAACAGATATATGTTGTATTCATGTTGCATTCGTCCTGCGTTGGCATTCCACATTCTGATCAGACTGCCACGGCTCGCCTTAGATCCCTCTGGTTAGTCGAGCACCTTCCACACGGGCCCTGCAGCTGGTCAAAAATCCCTTTGAATGGAATTTCATCTCGGCAGATCAAGTATCTCTGAAGCTTTAGAAGTCATGTTGATATTGCCAAAACCATCGGCAAGACAAACGGATTCGGTTAGAAGTCCCAACGAGCACCATTGAGTCACACTGATATCCTTTTCATTTGGTACATCCATCGCTGTCGGCCAGAGATTATATGTTCAGGAAGACCTCCTAACGAGCCCTCCATCCCTCGGCGAACACATATTTCATTTTACTTTGGCAAGACACCTAGCGAGACCCCCTGCTGTCGGCGTGTCCTCTTGTGTTGCCAAGACATCACTACGAAAGCCTCAAGCCTTGGCGAGGCCCTTCTTCTATCCTCAGTGGTTCCTTTATCTTTCGGCAAGACATACGCTGAAGTTAATATCCTTTATGAAACCTGTGCTTGTCACCAAGACCCGTTATCGTCGCCAAGACCTCTTGTAGACCCCTTTTGTCTGCCCAAAGAGCCATCGTCGTGTTTTCAGCAAGAGTCCTGCCGAACTGCTTGTCTTCGTGAGGGTCCATCCCTCCTTTCGGCGAGACTTAAGTCTTCGCTAAGACCTCTGGGTGAATTTATTTATCTTTTCCGAAGACCTCTATGTTTGGTGAGACTCATGCCGAATCTTTTCGCCCTTCGCCGAGCTCTGCTTCGTTTCAGGGAGACATCTCCACTTCGGTATGAAATTCTGGCGAAGCTATATCCTTATGCTGATAGGACCCTTCGGTGCACGGTGGGGAAGACATAACCTTTTCGCTGTGACCCTTCACCAAAGCCTTACACTCCTGCCGAAGGGAACCTGTGTGAAGTTGGTAAGACATTTGATGTCGGCGGGACATCCCGACGAAGTCCCGTAGTTACACCGAGGATCACTGTTGTTGGTGAGACATCAAACCTTCGCTGGGACTTCTCACCGAGCGCTGTAGGTCTCCCTGAAGCCCGTGGTCACCAAGAGTCTCGTTGAATGACGATTGAATGGCTTATCGGCCAAGGAAATCCACGCGGTAAGAGGTCATGCCGAACCCTCTTCGTTATAGCGATAGGCTCAGCAGGCTCGTTCGGCATGACAAAGACTAGGTCTCATCGACCTACTCAGGATGGAATAAATCAGACAGTCAATTGGCCAGACAGTAGGAGAGTCTTGCCTACTTTCTCCTTGGATGATTTTCATGCCGAATCTTCCCAGGGTGTCTTCTCCCACTGAGTTCCCCATGACCTAGCAATAGATGTAGAGTCTTTGCCCTTGTGTGAATGTCCCACTGGCCTCTGAAGATCTAACATTTGATTATCTCGCCTGATTTAACTATAGGTAAAATAGAGGCAACAGGAAGCATTGTTGAGTGCTTTGAATGATTCTAAGATGGAAAATGTTATGGATCTGAAGATTTCTTATGAGATTTGGAAAAAGTTGGAAACTTTGTATGAAGGTGATGCTAATGTGAAGATTTATAAGTTACAAATTCTGAAAGGGAAATATGAAATGTTGAGAATGGGTGATGATGAGAACATTACTACTTTCATGAAAAGAGTGAATGAACTTGTGTGTGGTATCAAATGTGCTGGTGGACAATTGGAAGAATCAAAATTTTTTGCTAAAGTGATTATTAGATTCTTTCATGTTGCATACAAAGTCAAAGCTACTGCTATTGAGGAGCTCTGGACTGTAACAAATGTAACCAGAGATATGTTGATTGGTAAGCTTATTGCTTTTGAGTTGAGTGAATTTGGTGATGCTCTTCCTAAGATAGAATCTGCATTCAAAGCTACTACCTCTGGGAGAGATAAACAGGGATATGATTTAGGAGAAAGTTCATCTAAAAAGGTATTCAAATATGAGGAAGAAATGAGACAAATTGAGGAAGAAGAAAGAGCTAGAAGAGCTTGAAGCACTTATTGTCAAGAGAGAAGCTAGAGGAGAAGGTAAGTATAAAGGGAAATTTCCTATTAAATGTTTTTCTTGCAATAAGATAGGTCATTTTGCATCAAGGTGTCCGGAAAGAGTCCCTAAGCCAAGACCTAACAAGCCTAGATTTCAAAGAAAGTGCTATTATGTTGATGAAGGAGTGACAAATGATGAATTTGATAAAGGGAATGAAAGTGGAGATGAATGGGTATTTATTGCTATCAAGGAAAATGATCCAGCCCCTATTGAATCTGTTAGTTGCTCAAATGTGGAGAAATATCTAGCAGCTAGAGTTGAAGAGAAAGATGAATGGGTGATTGACAGTGGATGCTCTCATCACATGACAGTAGATAAAGGCAAGTTTGTGAGCCTGGAAAAGTATGATGGTGGTGTGGTAAGATTTGGTGACGACAAAGCTGGTGTAATCCATGGAAGAGGATCCATTTCTCTTGATGGTAAGAATAATATTGATGATGTTTTATAACTTCTGAAAGTGCACCGCAAAATAGTACACCTACGAGCTGCGACGAGCTCTTTGCTTTGCATGGTCCACCCATGTCTCACTTTGTTCACTTTCCTGAACAACAGTTGCATCCTGTGTAGACTTGGTGATTCCACTGAGTTCTTCATCCTTTGTGCCTCCCATAAGACAACTGATTATTAATCCCGACCATCTTGAACTCTAAGTTCACCCTTCACGCAGACATGCTCCTTAAGCACTTCCAGATCCAATGCCAAACTCACAATGAGTCCCTTTTATCTCTTTGGGGACTTGACTCCCACTTGAAGCATAACCTCTTAAGTGTCGGACAAATGGTTGACAAGGGATACAATCTTCAATTCAAGAATGGTAAGTGTAGAATATTGGGGAGTTCTGGAAATATGATTGCTTCAAGTACTCAAACAAAAGGTAACATCTTTCACTTGAATGTTGCTAGTAAAAGTTGTATGATTTCTCAGGTTGATGAAGACATAGCTAGACCATCTAGAACCTATGGATATGATTCTAATGATTAGAATAATAGTTCAGTAATAGGAAAGAAAGTTCAGACTCAAAATCAAGTTCAAATCATTCGGGTGAATCAAGAAAATCAAGAGGAAGAAACTAGTGAAAGTGTGGAAGAGAGATCACAAGAGCCGAAAGTTCAAGAACATCCTAAGACTCTAAGGTCTGTAAGACTAAATCATTCCGAAGATCATATTATAGGTGATAAGAACAAAGGTGTTCAGACTAGGAGAAATATTGCAGAAGAATACTGTCTGATTTCAAAGACTGAGCTTAATCATGTGAATGAATCATGCAAAGATGAAAATTGGGTGGAAGCAATGAAAGAAGAGCTACAACAAATTGAGAAGAATAATACATGGATTCTTGTTCCTATACCTAAGGAAAAAAATGTAATTGGAACTAAACGGGTCTTTAGAAACAAGTTGAATGAGCAAGGTGAAGTGGCTATAAACAAAGCAAGATTGGTG